>CM062479.1:997553-1068305 GCA_031479575.1 Coregonus ussuriensis | reverse complement strand
CCGTGTCTTTGTGAGACGCAGAGTAGGTGAACGGATGATCTCCGCATGTGTGGTTCCCACCGTGAAGGATAAAATCTAATCAAATCAAATGTTATTTGTCACATACACGTGTTTAGCAGATGTTATTGTGGGTGTAACGAAATGCTTGTGCTTCTAGCTCTGACAGTGCAGTAATATCTAACAAGTAATATCTAACAATTTCACAACATATACCCAATACACACAAAACTAGTAAGGAATGGGATTTAAGAATATATACATATATGGACAAGCAATGACAGAGCGGCATGGACTAAGATACAGTAGAATATTATAGAATAGAATGCAGTATATACATATGAGATGAGTAGTGCAATATATGGAAACATTATTAAAGTGACTAGTGTTCCATTTCTTAAAGTGGCCAATGATTTCAATAGGCAGCAGCAGCCTCTAATGTGCTAGTGATGGCTATTTAACAGTCTGATGGCCTTGAGATAGAAGCTGTTTTTCATTCTCTCGGTCCCAGCTTTGATGCACCTGCACTGACCTCGCCTTCTGGATGATAGCGGGGTGAACAGGCAGTGGCTCGGGTGGTTGATGTCCTTGATTATCTTTTTGGCCTTCCTGTGACATCGGGTGCTGTAGGTGTCTTGGAAGGCAGGTAGTTTGCCCCCGGTAATGCGTTCGGCAGACCGCACCACCCTCTGGAGACCCCTGCGTTTGCGGGCGGTGCAGTTGCCGTACCAGGCGGTGATACAGCCCGACAGGATGCTCTCAATGGAGGAGGAGGTGTGATGGTGTGGGGGTGCTTTGCTGGTGACACTGTCTGTGATTTATTTAGAATTCAAGGAACACTTAACCAGCATGGCTACCACAGCATTCTGCAGCGATACGCCATCCCATCTGGTTTGGGCTTAGTGGAACTATCATTTGTTTTTCTACAGGACAATGACCCAAAACACACCTCCAGGCTGTGTAAGGGCTATTTGACCAACAAGGAGAGTGATGGAGTGCTGCATCAGATGACATGGCCTCCACAATCACCCGACCTCAACCCAATTGAGATGGTTTGGGATGAGTTGGATCGCAGATTGAAGGAAAAAAGCAGCCAACAAGTGCTCAGCATATGTGGGAACTCCTTATAATAATAATAATAATAATATGCCATTTAGCAGACGCTTTTATCCAAAGCGACTTACAGTCATGCGTGCATACATTTTTGTGTATGGGTGGTCCCGGGGATCGAACCCACTACCTTGGCGTTTCAAGCGCCGTGCTCTACCAGCTGAGCTACAGAGGACCACAGAGACTGTTGGAAAAGCATTCCAGGTGAAGCTGGTTGAGAGAATGCCAAGAGTGTGCAAAGCTGTCATCAAAGCGAAGGGTGGCTACTTTGAAGAATCTCAAATCTCTAATATATTTTGATTTGTTTAACACTTTTTTGGTTACTACATGATTCCATATGTGCTATTTCATAGTTTTGATGTCTTCACTATTATTCTACAATGTAAAAAATAGTAAAAAATAAAGAAAAACCCTTGAATGAGTAACTGTTGTAAAACTTTGGACCGGTAGTGTATGTGTATCTCTGTATATGTGTGTGTGTGTGTATTTTGTAAATTTTGTAATTTGTAAATAGTACAAATAAAGAAAAACCCTTGAATGAGTAGGCGTGTCCAAACTAATGAGTAGGTGTGTCCAAACTAATGAGTAGGTGTGTCCAAACTAATGAGTAGGCGTGTCCAAACTAATGAGTAGGTGTGTCCAAACATTTGACTGTTACTGTACATGCACACATACACATACATATATATGAGCGTGTTAGTATGTACAGTGGAGAGAACAAGTATTTGATACACTGCCGATTTTGCAGGTTTTCTTACTTACAAAGCATGTAGAGGTCTGTAATTTTTATCATAGGTACACTTCAACTGTGAGAGATGGAATCTAAAACAAAAATCCAGAAAATCACATTGTATGATTTTTAAGTAATTAATTTGCATTTTATTGCATGACATAAGTATTTGATACATCAGAAAAGCAGATCTTAATATTTGGTACAGAAACCTTTGTTTGCAATTTACATGCTTGTAAATAGGAACACCTGCAAAATTGGCAGTGTATCAAATACTTGTTCTCCCCACTGTATATATTTTAAATATGTTTTCCTTTATTATTTTCCCCTAACCCCACCACCCCTCCCCTAATTGGAGTAAACTAATGGACAACAACATTTACATTTACATTTTAGTCATTTAGCAGACGCTCTTATCCAGAGCGACTTACAGTTAGTGCATACATTATTATTTTTTACAACACTTAGGCTTCTACTTCCAGTTTATACATACTATATACATTTTACGGACACAATGCACCTTACAATAGTTATCTTTTGTTTGTTTTTAATCCCATCCTTCAGCTACCACCAACCCCTTCCATCCGTCTCCGAAAGCCCATCCAGCTTGATTTCTACTTTGCCACATATTTTAACTGTGCTGTTTCACAAAAGTTCTGGAACCATATACATTTTATGGACACAGTATATTTTAAATGAGTTATCTTGTTGTTTTTAACCCTCCCATCTATCCACCAACACCATCATTTATGTTCTTCTATTTGCCACATGCACGCACCACTTTTCCATTATTAATTTTTTTAAATTCTTTTAAACAAGTTATTTTTTCATTTCACTTCACCAATTTTGACTATTTTGTGTATGTCCATTACATGAAATCCAAATAAAAATCAATTTAAATTACAGGTTGTAATGCAACAAAATAGGAAAAACACCAAGGGGGATGAATACTTTTGCAAGGGACTGTACATATACTATAATATAATTCTATTTTTGTTTGTTTTTACTCCTGAACTTCCTCTACTCTCAACCTCTCTGATCATTTTCATGATGTCCATTCGGTTTGCTTCTATATGCCATATCTTTCTAACTGTGCCCTTTCACAAAAGCTCTCAACCTATAACCTATATACTCATTATGGACACAGTATGCTTTACATTAGTTATCTTGTTGTAGTTAGTTGTTATTAGTCCCAACCTTCAGCTCCATTCAACACCTCCCATCTATCTCTTAACACCATCCATATTGGATTTCTATTTGCCATATATTTTTCAACTGTGCTGTGATGTTTCACAAAAGTTCTGAACCTTTCTACACTCATAGTTTCTACAGATTGTAAATTAAAGATAACATTTTTTGCTAAAAGTATTACTATATTATTGATCGATTGAATATGACTTTTCAAATCACCCAGTAGTGCTATCTGCAGAGTTAGCTCCAGGTAAATGTTACACTTCTTCAACCATTCCTGAACCGGCGACCAAAAACAAGCTACATATGGACAGTATCAAAACAAATGATCTAATGATTTTGTCTCTTCGCAGCAAAATCTGCAGAGCTAGGATGGTTGTATCCCCCATATATATAACATTCTATTGTTTGCAAGAATTTTGTATAATAATTGAAATTGAAGAATTCTAAGTTTTGAATCCGCCGTTATTTTGCGTATCAGTTCATAAACCATGTGCCATGGAATCTGTACATTTAAAATCTCTTCCAAACTATTTTTCAATCTATACATTTGCAATCGAACTATTTTGCAATCTATATATTCTTAAAAAAAAAAAAAAAAAAAACGGTCAATTTTTGGGTCCACGTTGTGGAGTTGCAGCGATGAGACAAGATCGTAATCACGAAAAAGGGGGTAGAACGATTTACGAAATGATGTAATCCGGAGGTGTTTTATACAATAGCCTTCTGTGCATTTTTGCATATTTGCAATCAAACGCCAGACTTTTCTCCATCTCCTTAGCTATCATACTCTAATTCCACTGATTTCAAAACTCGGTCCTCCAGAAAGTGGAGAGCAACATTTCTGCATTCTACTACATGATATCTTTCAAAAAAGCCTAATTAGAAAGGGTTACCTACACATACTGATCAGTTCATGTTATAGACAGAAGGTGCTACATGGCAGACCAATCCGAACTCATCCCTCGGCACATCCAGCCCACCCATTATCTCAGCCAATCATGGCTAGCGGGAAGTTTCCTGTCTTTTTCCGTGGCTAAACCAACTAGGCTGCTAATTTAACAAAATATTTTCTTATTTACAGATGGCATTCAAGTTTGTTATTAAGGCACATGAAAGTTCACATGTTCCAGAAGGCATTTCTGCCTAAAAAGTTTACGTTCAAATGGCTCTCCTGTGAAGTAGTGACACGCGACATACACTAGTTTCCTGAAACAAGTCACAATTTAGAGTTATTAATGTAACTTTAGTTGTTCTATAAACGTTGGGCTACATGTTTTGATTTTTAATACATTGTAAGGCTGCATGATGCGACTCTAATTATGATTTTTAAAAAGTTGTTTGAAAGTCATGAGCTCTGCTTAGTTTTTTGCGCAGGCTGTACACACTTCATTAGTGTCTCATTCACAATTTGACAAGCACTTGATAATGCCTCGAATTTCACGGCAGCATCCCCTTTGTGGCCGTAATGCACCCTGAAGAAATCCATGCTTTTTGCTGCACGCGCCTAAGCACCTTTCACTCTCCGTCACGTGATCGGGTCTTTCTCACAGGCTACAAGTGAAGACAGACACATCGGGGACACAACTGGGCGCGTTCTTATCCAATTCCGAGGTGCATATTGAAGATATTGGAAGAATTGTCCACATTTAGTTTTCGTCAGCCAACAAGATGAGTAGACCTAACGAACAGCAAAAGCACTAGCCCATGTCAATCTACTATCCCCCATAGCACAAAAGTTGACCTATTCTATTCCCTGCGAGAAATAAATATCCCAAACATAGTCTGGGACAGTTGTGGGATGCGATAGATCCCAAATTAATACAACCACTAGCATTGCGTAAAAACCTTTTTAACAGAATGTGGCTCACGCAACAGATTAGAACATTTAGCTTAAAATGTTGATAAACTATTAGGCTGTTTCTTCACAATATAAGCGCAGCAATGTGCAAATGTTCCATTAGCAGGAAAACACCATTATCAAAAGTGACCGCAAATGCGATTATGCATGTAATTATTTTATTATAAAGGTGCATTTGTATGGTGAAAATTATCTTCCCAAAACTTGAAACTCACGCACTTCTTATGTATGCCAGTTAGGCTCTACACCCCTTGTAAAGCGGATTAAGGCGACAGGTAGCTTAGTGGTTAAGAGCGTTGTGCCAGTAACCAAAAGGTTGCTGGTTCTAATCCCTGAGCCGACTAGGTGAAAAATATGTCGATGTACCCTTGAGCAAGGCACTTAACCCTAATTGCTCTGGATAAGAGTGTCTGCTAAATATCTAAAATGTGAATTAATGTGCTTAATTTTAAGAAGTTATTTGGCCACTTTAGTTGTGATACAAACCTTATTAAAACATATATGCCTATGGGCTAGGCTGCATGAGGTGATCAACTATGATTCGAAAAAGTCACAACAACAAAAAAGTATGTTTCTTATGCTGGGCATCATTCACAAGTGATAATATATAATTCACAAGTGATAGGCTAATATTGTCACCCATCAGACTATTCTTGATTTAATCGCGTCTTTACAAATACTAAATAATATATGTGTGAAATTTGTTTTGATTTAGAATGAACCATTAACATGCACCTGTCTCGAAACAGGGGCAGTGGGAAAAAATACATGTCATCTCTGCACTTAAATAGCGAATGGAGGACTCTTTTCCCGTGGTTAATTTTCATGCCAGCCAGGTAGACTATACTCCTGTATCCAGGCTCTGTCGTAGCTGGCCGCGACCGGGAGACCCATGGGGCGGTGCACAATTGGCCCAGCGTCGTCCAGGGTAGGGGAGGGAATGGCCGGCAGGGATTTGACTCAAGGTTGTGGGTTCGTTTCCCATGGGGGGCCAGTATAAAAATTTTTAAAATAAAAATAATAATGTATGCACTCACTCTGGATAAGAGCGTCTGCTAAATGACTAAAAATGTAAATGTAAAAAAATAAATAAGCAATGTGCTTAATATTAGGAAAGTTTAGAAATAAATATAGTAGTCCTAGCCTATAGAAAGCTGATGGGATCCTCCTCTTTTTAAGAGGCCATCACTCTGTTTCCTCCCGCTACTCCATAGCCTATAGAAATGTTGCGCAACATGAGCTCATGGCCTCTCACGAAGTGTTTCATTATATTTTCGATACATTTACATTGATGTCAGAGTGATTAGAGGGACAATGAGCTTCAATGCCATACAACACTCCTTCAGTAGCCTCCAACTGCTCTTAAACACTAGTAAAACTAAATGCATGCTCTTCAATTGAACGCTGCTGGCACCCGCCCACCCGACTAGAATCACCACTCTTGACGGGTCTGACCTAGAGTATGTGGACAACTACAAATACCTAGGTGTCTGGTTAGACTGTAAACTCTCCTTCCAGACTCACATTAAGCATCTCCAATCCAAAGTTAAATCTAGAATCGGCTTCCTATTTCGCAACAAAGCCTCCTTCACTCATGCTGCCAAACATGCCCTCGTAAAACTGACTATCCTACCGATCCTTGACTTCGGCGATGTCATTTACAAAATAGCCTCCAACACTCTACTCAGCAAATTGGATGTAGTCTATCACAGTGCCATCCGTTTTGTCTCCAAAGCCCCATATACTACCCACCACTGTGACCTGTACGCTCTTGTTGGCTGGTCCTCACTACATATTCGTCGTCAAACCCACTGGCTCCAGGCCATCTATAAATCACTGCTAGGCAAATCCCCGCCTTATCTTAGCTCATTGGTCACCATAGCAACACCCACCCGTAGTCTGCACTCCAGCAGGTATATCTCACTGGTCATCCCCAAAGCCAACACCTCCTTTGGCCGCCATTCCTTCCAGTTCTCTGCTGCCAATGACTGGAACGAATTGCAAAAATCTCTGAAGCTGGAGACTCTTATCTCCCTCACTAACTTTAAGCATCAGTTGTCAGAGCAGCTTACCGATCACTGCACCTGTACACAGCCCATCTGAAATTAGCCCACCCAACTACCTCATCCCTATATTGTTATTTATTTTGCTCATTTGTACCCCAGTATCTCTATTTGCACATCATCTCTTGCACATCTATCATTCCAGTGTTAATACTAATTGTAACTATTTTGCACTGTGGCCTATTTGTTGCCTTACCTCCATAACTTACTACATTTGCACACACTGTATATATATTTTCTGTTGTATTTTTTGACTTTATGTTTTTTTACCCCATATGTAACTCTGTGTTGTTGTTTTTATCGCACTGCTTTGCTTTATCTTGGCCAGGTCGCAGTTGTAAATGAGAACTTGTTCTCAACTGGCTTACCTGGTTAAATAAAGATGAAATTAAAAAATTAAAAAAACAATAGAGTGCTGAGTACCAGGCAGTTAGCAAGTTTGGTAGGATACTAATGACCAGCAGCAGCATCAGAGCTTGGAGAAGCCTAATTACCGTGACTAAACGGTCACGTGGAATTTGACTGACTTCATGACTAGTGACCGCCGGTGTGGCGGTAACATGCCCTAGCCATAGCACATACAGGTGCACTGATATCTAACAGAAATCTCCCACAATCTTCCTATTTTCAATTTCTTTCAACCAATCATCAGTCATTTGTGTCAGTGCAGTACATGTTGAGTGCCCTTCTCTATAAGCATGCTGAAAGTCTGTTGTTAATTTGTTTACAGAGAAATAGCATTGTATTTGGTCAAACGCCATTTTTTCCAACAGTTTGCTAAGAGCTGGCAGCAAGCTGACATGTCTGCTGTTAGAACCAGTAAAGGCAGCTTTACCATTCTTGGGTAGTGGAATTACTTTGGCTTCCCTCCAGGCCTGAGGACAAAGACTTTCCTCTAGGCTCAGATTAAAGATATGACAGATAGGAGTGGCTATAGAGTCAGCTACCATCCCCAGTAGCTTTCCATCTAAGTTGTCAATGCCAGGAAGTTTGTCATTATTGATTGATAACAATAATTTTTCCACCTCTCCTACACTAACTTTACAAAATTCAAACTTGCAATGCTTTTCTTTCATTATTTGTTTTTTTATGCATGAATACGATGGCTCACTGCTCGTTGTTGGCATTTCCTGCCTACATTTCCCACTATGCCAGTGAAGTAATCCTTCAAATAATTGGCAACATCAAATGGTTTTGTGATTAATCTGATTTGATGAAGAATTTGTCTTTCTGCCCATAATTTAATTTGGCCTACAGCAGCACCCCCCAAAAAAAGGCTTTAGATGTGCCAAGTGAACCTGCAACCACAACACTTCAATAATATAACAATAATACAGTGGGGAGAACAAGTATTTGATACACTGTCGATTTTGCAGGTTTTCCTACTTACAAAACATGTAGAGGTCTGTAATTTTTATCATAGGTACACTACAACTGTGAGAGACGGAATCTAAAACAAAAATCCAGAAAATGGGGCCATGTATCGCGAGATCTTGGCCAACAACCTCCTTCCCTCAGTAAGAGCATTGAAGATGGGTCGTGGCTGGGTCTTCCAGCATGACAACGACCCGAAACACACAGCCAGGGCAACTAAGGAGTGGCTCCGTAAGAAGCATCTCAAGGTCCTGGAGTGGCCTAGCCAGTCTCCAGACCTGAACCCAATTGAAAATCTTTGGAGGGAGCTGAAAGTCCGTATTGCCCAGCGACAGCCCCGAAACCTGAAGGATCTGGAGAAGGTCTGTATGGAGGAGTGGGACAAAATCCCTGCTGCAGTGTGTGCAAACCTGGTCAAGACCTACAGGAAACGTATGATCTCTGTAATTGCAAACAAAGGTTTCTGTACCAAATATTAAGTTCTGCTTTTCTGATGTATCAAATACTTATGTCATGCAATAAAATGCAAATGAATTACTTAAAAATCATACAATGTGATTTTCTGGATTTTTGTTTTAGATTCCGTCTCTCACAGTTGAAGTGTACCTATGATAAAAATTACAGACCTCTACATGCTTTGTAAGTCGGAAAACCTGCAAAATCGGCAGTGTATCAAATACTTGTTCTCCCCACTGTAATAACAATAACAGTCTATATTCAGAACCACATTCCTGTAAAGCTTAGAGAGGATCTCATGTTGAATGCTGTTGAAGTAATATGGCTACAGGTTCACCTGCCTCACCTAAAGCCCATTCTGGTGGGAAGCTGCTATAGACCACCAAGTGCTAACAGTCAGTATCTGGATAATGTGTGAAATGATTGATAATGTTTGTGATATCAACAGAGAGGTATATTTTCTGGGTGATTTAAATATTGACTGGCTTTCATCAAGCTGCCCACTCAAGAGAAAGCTTCAAACTGTAACCAGTGCCTGCAACCTGATTCAGGTTATCAATCAACCTACCAGGGTAGTTACAAACAGCACAGGAATGAAATCATCAACATGTATTGATCACATCTTTATTACTGCGCAACATGAGATCCTCTCTGGGTTTCTGCCTTTCCAGGGAGTTTTTCCTAGCCACCATTTTTTACATTTCAGTCATTTTAGCAGACGCTCTTATCCAGAGCGACTTACAGTTAGTGAGTGCATACATAATTTTTTTCATACATGCTTCTACATCTACATTGCTGCTGTTTGGGGTTTTAGGCTGGGTTTCTGTATAGCACTTTGTGAATCTGCTGATGTAAAAAGGACTTTATTAATACATTTGATAAATTGATTTTCAGTAATACTGCAGAAATTTGCTTTAAAGCAGTATCCAAATCCATTGGATGTAGTGTTCACAATATATTAGCCATATCTAGGAAAACCAAAGTTCCAAAGGCTGGGCCTAATATAGTGTATAAGAGGTCATACAATAAGTTTTGTAGTGATTGCTATGTTGTTGATGTAAAGAATATTCGCTGGTCCGTGGTGTGTAATGAGGAGCAACCAGACGCTGTACTTGACACATTTATGACATTTATTTATTTTTTATTTAACCTTTATTTAACTAGGCAAGTCAGTTAAGAACAAATTCTTATTTACAATGATGGCCTACCAAAAGGCAAAAGGCCTCCTGCGGGGACGGGGGCTGGGATTAAAAATAAAAATATAAATATAGGACCAAACACACATCACGACAAGAGAGACGCCACAACACTACATAAAGAGAGACGCCACAACACTACATAAAGAGAGACGCCACAACACTACATAAAGAGAGACACCACAACACTACATAAAGAGACACCACAACACTACATAAAGAGAGACGCCACAACACTACATAAAGAGAGACGCCACAACACTACATAAAGAGAGACGCCACAACACTACATAAAGAGAGACGCCACAACACTACATAAAGAGAGACGCCACAACACTACATAAAGAGAGACGCCACAACACTACATAAAGAGAGATGCCACAACACTACATAAAGAGACACCACAACACTACGTAAAGAGAGACGCCACAACACTACATAAAGAGAGACGCCACAACACTACATAAAGAGAGACGCCACAACACTACATAAAGAGAGACGCCACAACACTACATAAAGAGAGACGCCACAACACTACATAAAGAGAGACGCCACAACACTACATAAAGAGAGACACCACAACACTACATAGAGAGACACTACAACACTACATAAAGAGAGACGCCACAACACTACATAAAGAGAGACGCCACAACACTACATAGAGACGCCACAACACTACATAAAGAGAGACGCCACAACACTACATAAAGAGAGACACCACAACACTACATAAAGAGAGACGCCACAACACTACATAAAGAGAGACGCCACAACACTACATAAAGAGAGACGCCACAACACTACATAAAGAGAGACGCCACAACACTACATAAAGAGAGACGCCACAACACTACATAAAGAGAGACGCCACAACACTACATAAAGAGACACCACAACACTACATAAAGAGACACCACAACACTACATAAAGAGAGACGCCACAACACTACATAAAGAGAGACGCCACAACACTCACTACATAAAGAGAGACGCCACAACACTACATAAAGAGAGACGCCACAACACTACATAAAGAGAGACGCCACAACACTACATAAAGAGAGACGCCACAACACTACATAAAGAGAGACGCCACAACACTACATAAAGAGAGACGCCACAACACTACATAAAGAGAGACGCCACAACACTACATAAAGAGAGACGCCACAACACTACATAAAGAGAGACGCCACAACACTACATAAAGAGAGACGCCACAACACTACATAAAGAGAGACGCCACAACACTACATAAAGAGAGACGCCACAACACTACATAAAGAGAGACGCCACAACACTACATAAAGAGAGACGCCACAACACTACATAAAGAGAGACGCCACAACACTACATAAAGAGACACTACAACACTACATAAAGAGAGACACCACAACACTACATAAAGACAGACCTAAGACAACAATATAGCATGGCAGCAACACATGACAACACAACATGGTAGCAGCACAACATGGTACAAACATTATTGGGCACAGACAACAGCACAAAGGGCAAGAAGGTAGAGACAACAATACATCACGCGAAGCAGCCACAACTGTCAGTAAGAGCGTCCATGATTGAGTCTTTGAATGAAGATATTATTTATTATTAAGAGATGGAGATAAAACTGTCCAGTTTTAGTGTTTGTTGCAGCTCATTCCAGTCACTAGCTGCAGCGAACTGAAAATAGTAAAATAAATAGCGAATTACTAATAAGCACGCACCAGATAAGGAAATGACTGTAAAAACTGTTAAATCCCCTTGGATTGATGAGGAATTTAAAAATGGTATGGTTGAGAGGGATGAGGCAAAATAAATGGCAAATAAGTCTGGCTGCACAACCGATTAGTAAACGTACAGAAAATTGAGAAATGATGTGACTAAACTGAATAAAAAGAAGAAGAAACTATACTATGAAACAAAGATCAATGACATAAAGAATGATAGTAAAAAGCTTTGGAGCACCAAGAAGGCAAACTCAGCTCCATCCTTCATTGAATCAGATGGCTCATTCATCACAAAACCCACTGATATTGCCAACTACTTTAATGTTTTTTTATTGGTAAGATCAGCAAAATTAGGCTTGACATGCCAGCAACAAACGCTGACACTACATTTCCAAGTATAACTGACAAAATTATGAAAGACAAGCGTTGTAATTTTGAATTCTGTAAAGTGAGCGTGGAAGAGGTGAAAAAATTATTGTTGTCTATCAACAATGACAAGCCTCTGGGGTCTCTGGGACAAGCCTCTGGGGTCTCTGGGACAAGCCTCTGGGGTCTCTGGGACAAGCCTCTGGGGTCTCTGGGACAAGCCTCTGGGGTCTGACAATTACTGAGGATAATAGCGGACAAAATATTCCACTCCTATTTGCCATATCTTCAATCTAAGGCTAAACCCACCCTGTCTGCCCTCCTCTATCACCCTGTCCTGTCCTGTCCTGTCCTGTCCTGTCCTGTCCTGTCCTGTCCTGTCCTGTCCTGTCCTGTCCTGTCCTGTCCTGTCCTGTCCTGTCCTGTCAAACCCACCCTGTCCTGTCCTGTCCTGTCCTGTCCTGTCCTGTCCTGTCCTGTCCTGTCCTGTCCTGTCCTGTCCTGTCCTGTCCTGTCAAACCCACCCTGTCCTGTCCTGTCCTGTCCTGTCCTGTCCTGTCCTGTCCTGTCCTGTCCTGTCAAACCCACCCTGTCCTGTACTGTCCTGTCCTGTCCTGTCCTGTCCTGTCAAACCCACCCTGTCCTGTCCTGTCCTGTCCTGTCCTGTCAAACCCACCCTGTCCTGTCCTGTCCTGTCCTGTCCTGTCCTGTCCTGTCCTGTCCTGTCAAACCCACCCTGTCCTGTCCTGTCCTGTCCTGTCCTGTCCTGTCCTGTCCTGTCCTGTCCTGTCAAACCCACCCTGTCCTGTCCTGTCCTGTCCTGTCCTGTCAAACCCACCCTGTCCTGTCCTGTCCTGTCCTGTCCTGTCCTGTCCTGTCCTGTCCTGTCCTGTCCTGTCCTGTCAAACCCACCCTGTCCTGTCCTGTCCTGTCCTGTCCTGTCCTGTCCTGTCCTGTCCTGTCCTGTCCTGTCCTGTCAAACCCACCCTGTCCTGTCCTGTCCTGTCCTGTCCTGTCAAACCCACCCTGTCCTGTCCTGTCCTGTCCTGTCCTGTCAAACCCACCCTGTCCTGTCCTGTCCTGTCCTGTCCTGTCAAACCCACCCTGTCCTGTCCTGTCCTGTCCTTTCCTGTCCTGTCCTGTCCTGTCAAACCCACCCTGTCCTGTCCTGTCCTGTCCTGTCCTGTCAAACCCACCCTGTCCTGTCCTGTCCTGTCCTGTCCTGTCAAACCCACCCTGTCCTGTCCTGTCCTGTCCTTTCCTGTCCTGTCCTGTCCTGTCCTGTCCTGTCAAACCCACCCTGTCCTGTCCTGTCCTGTCCTGTCCTGTCCTGTCCTGTCCTGTCAAACCCACCCTGTCCTGTCCTGTCCTGTCCTGTCCTGTCCTGTCCTGTCAAACCCACCCTGTCCTGTCCTGTCCTGTCCTGTCCTGTCCTGTCAAACCCACCCTGTCCTGTCCTGTCCTGTCCTGTCCTGTCCTGTCAAACCCACCCTCTCCTATATGTTTCTATCTGGGGTAGATGTGATAAAGACATGGGACAGCCCTGGTGACAGCCATGTCATCATACGGTTTCTCTAGCCTGGACCTTGAGGCTCTTTGGTATTATCCAAGGAACTATCAAATCTCAGCTGCCATGAAGCCCAGCATACAGTGAGCCTTCAGCTGCCATGAAGCCCAGCATACAGTGAGCCTTCAGCTGCCATGAAGCCCAGCATACAGTGAGCCTTCAGGACCAGGATTTCATAAATAATTCTAACCTCACTCCCCCTGGTCTCTCCTCCAGTCTCCATTGATGACATAGACTCGGTGCGTAAGGGCCGTCAGTCGGAGGGTCTTCAGAAGCACACAGAGGCCCACGTGGAGGACCGCTGTTTCTCCATCATCTTTAAGGGCCGCAGGAGGACCCTGGACCTGGTGGCTGCCTCAGTGGATGAGGCTAGGCAGTGGGTCAATGGTCTGGAGAAGATCACCTCCAACCGGAAGAAACTCAACCGCCAGCAGACGAGCGAGCAGTATCCTCTTTTGTGAATCTGCTTGCATTGCAAATCACAACTAATACGTTGTTTAGTTACTTGGGGTTACAAATCAAAAAATAGTGTTCAGCCTATACAGTAAAGTGGATTCCCATCTATAATGTGTATAGGTCAAAAGTTAAGCAACTGGTGTCCAACTGTCTCTGTTGAATGATTGATCCTTAAATCTGGGCGTATTAAAGCTGGATCTTCAACTGTATGAGGAAAGCAGACAAGAACAAGGACAACAAGATGACGCTGAAGGAGCTGAAACACTTCCTCCGCCAGATGAACATCAAGGTGGATGACACGTACGCTGAAGTGCTGTTCGCAGTGAGTGGACAGCTTCTGTTGGTCAATGACTTACAAGGATGGTGTTATAGAAGCTGTACAGGCAGCTCTTAATGCAGTTCTGTCATGTTCCTGTATGTATATGGGTTGCATTTAAGGTTCTGCTATGTCTCAAAGCATTTTATTAGTCTGAGGAGGACCTCAATGTACTGTATCTCGTTAGTAAAGTACTGTTTTGTTAATGATCTTGTCCTACAGAAATGTGACAAGTCTAACTCGGGCTCCCTGGAAGGTCCTGAGATCGAACACTTCTATAACCTGCTGATACACCGCGAGGAGATCGATGTGATCTATGGGAAGTACGCCACCACGGGGGAGCAGATGAGTGTCAAAGACCTGCTCAACTTCCTGCTGAACGAGCAGCGTGAGGTGGCCACCATGGAGGACGCTGTCGGACTCATAGAGAGATATGAGCTGGACGACTCAGGTGAGGAGAGATGCTGTGGTACTGACTCAATATGAGCTGGATGACTCAGGTCAGAGATGCTGTGGTACTGACTCAATAAGAGCTGGACGACTCAGGTGAGGAGAGATGCTGTGGTACTGACTCAATATGAGCTGGACGACTCAGGTGAGGAGAGATGCTGTGGTACTGACTCAATATGAGCTGGATGACTCAGGTGAGAGATGCTGTGGTACTGACTCAATAAGAGCTGGACGACTCAGGTGAGGAGAGATGCTGTGGTACTGACTCAATATGAGCTGGACGACTCAGGTGAGGAGAGATGCTGTGGTACTGACTCAATATGAGCTGGATGACTCAGGTGAGGAGAGATGCTGTGGTACTGACTCAATATGAGCTGGACGACTCAGGTGAGGAGAGATGCTGTGGTACTGACTCAATATGAGCTGGACGACTCAGGTGAGGAGAGATGCTGTGGTACTGACTCAATATGAGCTGGATGACTCAGGTGAGGAGAGATGCTGTGGTACTGACTCAATATGAGCTGGATGACTCAGGTGAGGAGAGATGCTGTGGTACTGACTCAATATGAGCTGGATGACTCAGGTGAGAGATGCTCAGTTCACACAAACATGAACTCACTGAGTGTACAAAACATTAAGAACACCTGCTCTTTCCATAACAGACTGACCAGGTGAATCCAGGTGAAAGCTATGATCCCTTATTGATGTCACTTGTTAAATCCACTTCAATCAGTGTAGGTGAAGGGGAGGAGACAGGTTACAGAATGATTTTTAAGCCTTGAGACAATTGAGACATGGATTGTGTATGTGTGCCATTCACAAGGTGAATGGGAAAGACAAAAGTGCCTTTGAACGGGGTATGGTAGTAG
Organism: Coregonus ussuriensis; assembly: GCA_031479575.1. NCBI lineage: Eukaryota > Metazoa > Chordata > Actinopteri > Salmoniformes > Salmonidae > Coregonus > Coregonus ussuriensis. The sequence continues at coordinate 1,052,570 of CM062479.1, read as the reverse complement.
GTGCCAGGCTCTGTCAAATGAGTTGTTGATCATTGCTAGACAACTATTTTCAAGTCTAAGTCATTTTCAAAACTGTAACTAGGCCACTCAGGAACATTCACTGTCTTCTTGGTAAGCAACTCCAGTGTAGAGTTGGCCTTGTGTTTTAGGTTATTGTCCTGCTGAAAGGTGAATTCATCTCCCAGTGTCTGGTGGAAAGCAGACTGAACCAGGTTTTCCTCTAGGATTTTGCCTGTGCTTAGCACCATTCAGTTTCTTTTTTATCCTGAAAAACTCCCTTAAAGATTACAAGCCATGACACCCATAACACAGTGGCGGTCGGTGCCATATACGATCAGGCCGATTCTTTTTTTATGAGTGTGACGGATGATTTGGATGGAGTCAGGCATAAGAGGGTAAATCTCAGAATAAATGGTTTATCCGGTAAGACAGCGGTACGCAGCAATACGTAAAACACTCCAGTGCGGTAAATACGCCGCACTGGAGAAAACAAGGCACACGGGTGAATATCCTGGAGATACAAAATACAATATAGCTCCAGCGAGCTATAGTAACCTCCAAAATAAACAATCACACACAAAGACAAGGGGGCAGAGGGAACACTTATACAGGTACTGATGAGGGGATATGAACCAGGACAAGGGGGCAGAGGGAACACTTATACAGGTACTGATGAGGGGATATGAACCAGGACAAGGGGGCAGAGGGAACACTTATACAGGTACTGATGAGGGGATGTGAACCAGGACAAGGAGGGCAGAGGGAACACTTATACAGGTACTGATGAGGGGATATGAACCAGGTGTGTGTAATAAACAAGACAAAACAAATGGAATGATGAGATGAGGAGCGGCAGTGGCTAGAAGGCCGGTGACGACGAACGCCGAAGCCTGCCCGAACAAGGAGAGGAGGCAGCTTCGGAGGAAGTCGTGTCTTTTTTTAATGAGCATGGCCTTATTTCTATTACAGCATATTGGATGACTGTCATTCATATTCCATTCACCCAGTTCAATGTAACATCGATAGGTTTAGGCTACTACATGATACTCACATTTTCCCTGTACCCATCAAGAGGTTGCTACAACCTAGCCTATGAATTAAAGTTTACAACGTAGGTGCACAGGTTGAGATAATTATTTTAGTAATGAAGGTGACAGACAGTTACACATTCAATACCACCTTGCACACTCTGGCCTGCATCTAGCTGATCTAGGGTGTATTCATTAACCAAACAGTTGCAAACTAGAGTTTCTATTGGACAAATGGAGGTATGTTTATCCACGTTTCATTCCGTTTGCTTCCTTTTAAGAAACATTTTTCTACAGAGTCAGTGGAATGAATACATCCCTGATCACACGCAAACACAGTTGAGTTTTATAGCAGCCACATACAAACAGCATGATCACTTTTCTTGTTAATTCCATCTTGCATCTATGCGCTGTCTGTGACCAGACGAAAACACCTTTCCAAGCCAAACCTTCATACCATAACCGCTAACCACTACACACAGACTACATCGTTGTCACCATATTAGCTAACGTCATAATCAACATAGCTACTAGAACTAATGCGTTAGTAAACCTGCTACAATCATGCAGAACAGTGTACAGTCAGCAAGCAGTTTAGCAGTTACATCAGCGTGCCCCGGTGGCAATAAATTAATAAAAACAAAAGCTTACCTTGACTTGGAAAAGTTCCTGTGTTGGATAGCCATAGCCTGCTAGCTAGCATGGCATCCCTCTCTGTTTGAGTAAGCTAAAAGTGAAGAAGAAGAATCTCATTGCAAAACAGTGTTTTAATCAATTATTTGGGGACGTGAATATATTTAGTATGATCACTTTTGTAATGTTTCACTTTTTTTTCTTTTTCTGAAATTCACTGAGGAGGATGGTCCTCCCCTTCCTCCACCGTTATCCTGGTCCTGTGTAGCTCAGTTGTTAGAGCATGGCGCTTGCAACGCCAAGGTTGTGGGTTCGATTCCCATGGGGGACCAGTATGACAAAAGTATGAAATGTATGCACTCACTAACTGTAAGTCGCTCTGGATAAGAGCGTCTGCTAAAATGACAAACAAAAGAAATAAGATGATGGAGCCGCCACCAAGCATACCCATAATACACCTCCTCCTCTGAGGAGCCTCCTCTGCCATAACATGATGGAGCCGCCACCAAGCATACCCATAATACACCTCCTCCTCTGAGGAGCCTCCTCTGCCATAACATGATGGAGCCACCACCAAGCATACCCATAATACACTTCCTCCTCTGAGGAGCCTCCACTGCCATAACATGATGGAGCCGCCACCAAGCATACCCATAATACACTTCCTCCTCTGAGGAGCCTCCACTGCCATAACATGATGGAGCCGCCACCAAGCATACCCATAATACACTTCCTCCTCTGAGGAGCCTCCACTGCCATAACATGATGGAGCCACCACCATGCATACCCATAATACACCTCCTCCTCTGAGGAGCCTCCTCTGCCATAACATGATGCAGACGCCACCATGCATACCCATAATACACCTCCTCCTCTGAGGAGCCTCCTCTGCCATAACATGATGGAGCCGCCACCATGCTATGTGTTCTATTGCATTTGCCCCAAACATAACACTTCCTATTCAGGACAAAGAGTGAATTGCTTTGCCACATTTTTTTGCAGCATTACTTTAGCGCTTTGTTGCAAACAGGATGTCACGGTTCAGACAGACGACCAGAGGACCACAATTGCGTCACACCAGAAAGTTTATTAAACTTAAGGGAAAAGGGAAGTAGGGAGTGAATGAAGGCTCCAGGGGTAACAGGGATCCCGTCCAATGTGCTGGGTCTGTGCCCCCCCCAGTGGCAGCGATGCGTCCTATGAAGCCGGTGGTGGGTGGTCCAGAAGTCCTGGGGGGGGGGGAGACACAGACACAACAGGGCGGAATGAAACAAGGCAGCAGTACAGTTCAAGGGAAATCCAAAATACGTAGTAGCAAGGCAGAAGGCTGGTCAGAGTTACCGGGATTGAAGAGTAGTCAGGAGTCGTAATGGCAGAAGCAGGTCTGGATCTCCTGAGGCAGAAGAGTATCCAAAAAACAGGCAGGTCCGGGGTCACAAAACCAGGGTGAGCCAGAAGCGCGAGCAAACAGGTTCCGGGTGTGAGCTTTGCAGACGATCTGACACCGGAGAGCTGAAAGACAGGGCCTTAAATAAAATACTGGGAGAGGTAGTGGGTAATGCAGCGCAGCTGGCAGAGTAATTAGAGCAGAGCAAAGCAGGGACAGGTGGAGCTAGTTAGGCTGAGTAGAGAGAGTGGTGAGCAGAGTGGAAGAAAATTAAGGTGGTAACCCGGTGGAGTGAGAGGCCCATGACAGAACCCCCCCCCCAAGGGACGGCCCCAGAAGTCCCAAGAGCAACACCACGCCGGGCGGGAGGAGGGGAGCCGGAGGAGGGCTAGAACTCCTCCGAACGGTCCGAGTGAACGTCCTCATCCTCGGAGGAAGCCGGAGGGCCGTGGTCGGGAGATGGGACAGGTCCCGAGACAGGATCAGGCACAGGACAGGAAGCCGAGCGGGCAGGACGGTTAGGGACCCCTCTGGGGCGGCCCCTACGGATTGCAGGTTGATCAGGATGCCGTTGGTGGAAAGCGGTGATGAGAGTCCTATCCACAATCCGACTAGCTGGCACCCAGGTCCTTTCCTCAGGTCCATAGCCCTCCCAGTCAATGAGGTACTGGAGACCCCTACCCCTCCGTCTGGACCGAAGCAGGCGGCGGACGGTGTAAACCAGACCACCATCGACGAGCCGTGGAGGAGGAGGACCAGGCGCAGCAGGGACCAGCGGACTCTCATGGATGGGCTTAATCTTAGACACATGGAAAGTGGGGTGCACCCTCAGGGAATTAGGCAGTTGGAGCCGGACAGCAGTTGGGCTAATCACTCTTATGATAGGGAATGGGCCAATGAACCGAGGTGCCAGCTTCTGCGACTCCACCCTGAGTGGCAGGTTCTTCGATGACAACCACACCCTTTGACCAACATGGTAGGTGGGAGCAGGAATTCTCCGACGGTTGGCCCCGGTAGTGTAGCTGGCAACGGATCTGAGGAGTGTGGCTCGGGCTTGTGACCAGGTGCGGCGACATCGACGGGCAAAAGCAAGTGCAGATGGGCAAGTAACCTCCTCTTCCTGGCTGGCAAATAGAGGAGGCTGGTTGGTATCCATAAACACATTGGAAAGGGGACATACCGATGGCAGAGCAGGTCAGAGAATTGTGTGCGTACTCCACCCATGTCAATTGCTGCGACCAGGAGTGGGGGTTGCGTGAAGTCATGCATCGCAGTGCCTTCTCGAGCTCCTGATTAGCCCGCTCTGACTGCCCATTGGATTGGGGATGGAATCCGGAAGTCAGACTGACTGTGGCTCCCAGCAGGTGACAGAACTCCTTCCAAAAAGCGGAGGAGAATTGTGGACCACGGTCAGAAACTACATCCTTTGGCAGTCCGTGGATCCGGAAGACGTGTTCCAGGACCACCTGGGCGGTCTCCTTGGCGGTTGGGAGCTTGGGGAGGGGAATGAAGTGTGCCATCTTGCTGAAACGGTCAACGATGGTGAGAATGACGGTCATGCCACTTGAAGGGGGCAGCCCCGTGACAAAGTCAAGGGCGATGTGAGACCAGGGACGTCTGGGCACAGGCAGGGGCTGCAGCAATCCAATCCGGCTGGGGGCTGGCAGGACGACTTGTGTTGGTTGCAGATGGGGCAGGCTTGGACGAATTCCCGTACATCCTTCCTCAGAGAGGGCCACCAGAACCTCTGGGCGAGCAGGTTGTAAGTGCGGGTGGAGCCAGGGTGACAAGCTAGGCGGGAGTCATGTCCCCACTGAACGACCTGGGACCTCAGGTCTTCGGGGACAAAAAGGCGGTCAGCTGGGCAAGTGCTGGGACCTGGCTGGTTACGGAGAGCCTCCAGCACCTGTTCCTCAACAGCCCAGGTCAGAGCTGCAACGATGCAGGGACTTGGCAGAATCGACACAGGGTCCTTGGAGGGGGTGTCATCCTTCTGGAATTGACGGGAGAGGGCGTCTGGCTTGGTGTTGCGTGATCCAGGCCGGTATGACAGAGTGAAATTAAACCTGGTGAAGAACAGGGCCCAGCGGGACTGCCTGGAGTTCAACCGTTTGGCCGTGCGGATGTACTCCAAGTTCTTATGATCGGTCCAAACGAGAAATGGAATGGTGGACCCCTCCAGCCAGTGACGCCACTCCTCCAAGGCAAGCTTCACAGCCAGCAGCTCACGGTTCCCTATGTCGTAATTGCACTCAGAGGGGGACAACCGACGTGAGAAAAAGGCACAGGGATGGAGCTTCCTATCCTCCGCAGCCCACTGAGAAATCACAGCACCAACTCCCACATCCGAGGCGTCCACCTCCACAATGAATTGCCGGTCCACATCAGGCATCTGGAGGATGGGAGCGGAGGTGAACCTCACCTTGAGGGTACTGAAGGCTTTGTCGGCTGCTGGGGTCCAGGTGAAGGGTTGCTTGGTGCTGGTTAGAGCAGTGAGAGGGGCAGCAACGGTACTGTAGTTCCGGATAAACTTCCTATAGAAGTTAGCAAACCCCAGAAACTGTTGCAGCTTCTTTCTGTTCTCCGGAACTGGCCATGAAGTGACTGCTGATACTTTGGCAGGATCCATTTGGATACTTCCCTCTCTGCCACTATGTACCCCAGGAAGGCCACTGTCTTGACGTGAAACTCACATTTCTCTGCCTTGGCGTAGAGGGAATTCTCCAGAAGACGATGAAGGACTTGCTGGACATGGCGGGTGTGTTCAGACAGGTTTCTGGAGTAGATTAAGATGTCATCCAGGTAAACGAAGACAAACTTGTTTAACATGTCCCGCAGTACATCATTTACTAGAGCCTGGAACACAGCAGGAGCATTGGTGAGGCCAAAAGGCATAACCAGATACTCGTAGTGGCCTGTTGGTGTATTGAATGCGGTTTTCCATTCATCTCCCTCCCGGATCCGCACTAGGTGGTAAGCGTTTCTGAGATCCAACTTGGTAAAAACAGTGGCTCCCTGGAGCAACTCAAAAGCAGAGGTGAGCAGAGGCAGAGGGTAACGGTTTTTCACTGTGATGTCGTTGAGTCCCCTGTAGTCGATGCAGGGGCGAAGAGATCCGTCCTTCTTCCCCACAAAGAAGAAGCCACAGCACCAGCAGGAGATGAAGATGAACGGATTAATCCTGCGGACAGAGAGCCATTGATGTAGTCCTCCATGGACTTTCTTTCAGGAGCAGACAACGAATAAAGACGACCCTTTGGAGGAGCTGTTCCAGGGAGGAGGTCGATGGCACAGTCGTACGGTCGGTGAGGGGGCAGAGATGTGGCTCTTGCTTTGTTAAACACCTCTCTGAGACCATGGTAGCATTCTGGGACATTGGAGAGGTCAGGAGCGGAGTTAGTCGGTACTGGCCGAGGGGGGTAGTGCGGCAGCAAGCAGGCAGGTTCGGTGGCAGTCCTCTCCCCACTCCCTGATCACCCCGGTCACCCAGTCGAGCTGAGGGTTGTGCCGGCGGAGCCATGGGTAACCCAGGATGAGGGGTTGGCCTGGAGAGGGGAGCAGGTGAAACTGGATAGTTTCTTGATGGTTTCCGGACAGACCCATCGAGACCGGGGCCGTGACATGAGTGACCGATCCGAGTAAGTGTGTCCGTCCAGTGCCCGGGCAGGAATAGGAGGTGTCAAACGGAGGTTCTCCAGTCCCAGTTGGCGTGCCAGCTTGATGTCCATTATGTTGGCTTCGGCGCCAGAATCCACCAGAGCAGCCAGGGTGTGAGTTGAGTCAGAGAGGCGGAGGTGAACTTGCAGCAGGGGTTTGCGGTCGGAGGACTGGATGGTCATTGAACTCAACCGGACTCCCCCTATGCCCGGTGAGCTTCGGCCCTTTAAAGGGCAGGTTACCACACGATGTCCATCACCTCCACAATAGAGGCAGAGGTTTGAGGTGAAGCGGCGCTGGCGCTCTGCAGGAGTGAGAGAGGCTCGCCCAATCTCCATAGGCTCAGACTGATCAAGCTGACCTGGGTGAGTGGCAGTAGATGACAGGAGCCCAGTCGGATCTCTCCGAATGCCGGTAGTAGGTGGACCTTGGCGCCCCCTCTCACGACGACGGGTCTGTATCCTTCTGTCGATCCTGACAGTCAGTGCGTGCGATGGCTTCATCAAGAGTGGAAGGCAGTTCATGGGAGACCAACTCGTCCTTGATATAGTCAGCCAAACTATGGAAGAACGCGTCCACCAACGATGGTGTGTTCCAAGAACTTCGTCTAGCCAGGGTTCGGAAGTCGATGGAATGGTCTGCGACTGTACGTCTGCCTTGTCGAATACTGAACAGTTCACGAGACGCCTCTGCGGTGGGTGAATCCAGGTCAAACACCTTCAGCATCTCCTCAGCAAACAGGTCGAAGGTTGCACATGCGGAGGTTTGACGTTCGAACTCTGCTGTTCCCCAGAGTCGAGCTCGGCCCGTCAGGTGAGTGATGGCATACCCAACTTTAGCCCCCTCCGTGGCGAAGGTCCTTGGCTGCAAGGAGAACTGAAGTCGGCAGCTAGTCAGGAATGGCCGGACCTGGGTTGAATCGCCGTTGAACCGCTCGGGGTTTCCAATCTTGGGTTCCGGAGCAGCGGCTGCAATGACCGGGGCAGGTGTAACTCGGGGGCAGGGCTGGTGGGCAGACTGGCTGGGGTAAGGTTGGTGAGGAGTTGAATGATCATGGCGAGTTGTTGTTGCTGCTGCTGGAACTGCTGCTCATGCTCATCGGTTTCCATGTCGGGGAAAGTGTGCGCTGAGTCCATAATGTTCAGATCGTACTGTCACGGTTCAGACAGACGACCAGAGGACCACAATTGCGTCACACCAGAAAGTTTATTAAACTTAAGGGAAAAGGGAAGTAGGGAGTGAATGAAGGCTCCAGGGGTAACAGGGATCCCGTCCAATGTGCTGGGTCTGTGCCCCCCCCAGTGGCAGCGATGCGTCCTATGAAGCCGGTGGTGGGTGGTCCAGAAGTCCTGGGGGGGGGGGAGACACAGACACAACAGGGCGGAATGAAACAAGGCAGCAGTACAGTTCAAGGGAAATCCAAAATACGTAGTAGCAAGGCAGAAGGCTGGTCAGAGTTACCGGGATTGAAGAGTAGTCAGGAGTCGTCGTAATGGCAGAAGCAGGTCTGGATCTCCTGAGGCAGAAGAGTATCCAAAAAACAGGCAGGTCCGGGGTCACAAAACCAGGGTGAGCCAGAAGCGCGAGCAAACAGGTTCCGGGTGTGAGCTTTGCAGACGATCTGACACCGGAGAGCTGAAAGACAGGGCCTTAAATACTGGGAGAGGTAGTGGGTAATGCAGCGCAGCTGGCAGAGTAATTAGAGCAGAGCAAAGCAGGGACAGGTGGAGCTAGTTAGGCTGAGTAGAGAGAGTGGTGAGCAGAGTGGAAGAAAATTAAGGTGGTAACCCGGTGGAGTGAGAGGCCCATGACACAGGATGCATGTTTTGGAATATTTTTTATTCTGTACAAGCTTCCTTCTTTTCACTATGTCAATTAGGTTAATATTGTCGAGTAACCACAAAGTTGTTGATCCATCCTCAGTTTTCTCCTATCACAGCCATTAGACTCTGTAACTGTTTTAAAGTCACCATTGGCCTCATGGTGAAATCCCTGAGTGGTTTCCTTCCTCTCTGGCAACCTAGTTAGGAAGGACACCTGTATTTTTGTAGTGACTTGGTTTATTGATCGCACCATCCAAATTGCAATTAATAACTTCATCGTGCTCAAAGGGATATTCAATGTCTGCTTTTTTTTATTTTTACCCATCTACCAATAGGTGCCCTTCTTTGTGAGGCATTGGAAAACCTCCCTGGTCTTTGTGGTTGAATCTGTTTGAAATTCACTGCTGGACTGAGGGACCTTCCAGATAATTGTATGTGTAGAGATGAGGTAGACATTCAAATCTCATGTTAAACACTATTGTTGGACACAGAGTGAATCCATGCAACTTATTATGTGACTTGTTAAGCAAATTGTTACTCCTGAACTTATTTAGGCTTGCCATAACAAAGGCGTTGAATACTTATTGACTGAAGACATTTCAGCTTTTAATTATTAATAAATTAGTAAAATATTTGAAAACATAAATCCACTTTGACATTATGGGGTATTGTCTGCAGGCCAGTGACAAAACAATCTCAATTTAATCAATTTTAAATTCAGGCTGTAACACAACAAAATGTGTCAAGGGGTGTGAATACCTTCTGAAGGTAGTGTATATCTGAGAGACCTATTTCACAAGACCCAACCCCCTATCTCATTCTGTCCCCTGTCCCCCCGCCCAGCTAAGCAGAAGAATCACATGACCAAAGATGGCTTCCTGATGTACCTGCAGCAGGAGGAGGGGTCTATCTTCAACCCCGCCCACAAGGAGGTGTTCCAGGATATGAGCCAGCCAATCAACCACTACTTCATCAGCTCCTCCCACAACACCTACCTGATGGAAGACCAGCTCAAAGGCCCCAGCAGCACAGAGGCCTATATCAAGTAACCATGACAACCTTTCATCTAAACGAACCATACCTTACTACCTCTAATCTAATCTAACCATACCTTACTACCTCTAATCTAATCTAAACTAACCATAACTTACTACATCTAATCTAATCTAATCTAATCTAATCTAATCTAATCTAATCTAATCTAATCTAATCTAACCATACTTTACTACCTCTAATCTAAACTAACCATACCTTACTACCTCTAATCTAAACTAACCATACATTACTACCTCTAATCTAATCTAACCATACATTACTACCTCTAATCTAATCTAAACTAACCATACCTTACTACCTCTAATCTAATCTAATCTAAACTAACCATACCTTACTACCTCTAATCTAAACTAACCATACCTTACTACCTCTAATCTAATCTAATCTAAACTAACCATACATTACTACCTGTAATCTAAACTAACCGTACCTTACTACCTCTAATCTAAACTAACCATACCTTACTACCTCTAATCTAATCTAATCTAAACTAACCATACCTTACTACCTCTAATCTAATCTAATCTAATCTAATTAACCATACCTTACTACCTCTATTACTACCTCTAATCTAAACTAACCATACCTTACTACCTCTAATCTAAACTAACCATACATTACTACCTCTAATCTAAACTAACCATACCTTACTACCTCTAATCTAAACTAACCATACCTTACTACCTCTAATCTAATCTAACCATACCTTACTACCTCTAATCTAATCTAATCTAAACGAACCATATCTTACTACCTCTAATCTAATCCAACCATACCTTACTACCTCTAATCTAAACTAACCATATCTTACTACCTCTAATCTAAACTAACCATACCTTACTACCTCTAATCTAATCCAAACATACCTTACTACCTCTAATCTAAACTAACCATACATTACTACCTCTAATCTAAACTAACCATACCTTACTACCTCTAATCTAATCTAATCTAAACTAACCATACCTTACTACCTCTAATCTAAACTAACCATACCTTACTACCTCTAATCTAATCTAATCTAATCTAATCTAATCTAATCTAATCTAATCTAACCATACCTTACTACCTCTAATCTAAACTAACCATACCTTACTACCTCTAATCTAAACTAACCATACCTTACTACCTCTAATCTAAACTAACCATACATTACTACCTCTAATCTAATCTAACCATTCATTACTACCTCTAATCTAAACTAACCATACCTTACTACCTCTAATCTAAACTAACCATACCTTACTACCTCTAATCTAATCTAATCTAAACTAACCATACCTTACTACCTCTAATCTAAACTAACCATACATTACTACCTCTAGTCTAATCTAACCATACATTACTACCTCTAATCTAATCTAACCATACATTAATACCTCTAATCTAATCTAAACTAACCATACATTACTACCTCTAATCTAATCTAATCTAATCTAATCTAATCTAATCTAACCATACCTTACTACCTCTAATCTAAACTAACCATACATTACTACCTCTAATCTAAACTAACCGTACCTTACTACCTCTAATCTAAACTAACCATACCTTACTACCTCTAATCTAAACTAACCATACCTTACTACCTCTAATCTAATATAACCATACATTACTACCTCTAATCTAATCTAACCATACCTTACTAACTCTAATCTAAACTAACCATACATTACTACCTCTAATCTAATCTAAACTAACCATACCTTACTACCTCTAATCTAATCGAAACGAACCATACCTTACTACCTCTAATCTAATCTAACCATACCTTACTACCACTAATCTAAACTAACCATACCTTACTACCTCTAAGCTAAACTAACCATACCTTACTACCTCTAATCTAATCCAACCATACATTACTACCTCTAATCTAATCTAACCATACCTTACTAACTCTAATCTAAACTAACCATACATTACTACCTCTAATCTAATCTAAACTAACCATACCTTACTACCTCTAATCTAATCGAAACGAACCATACCTTACTACCTCTAATCTAAACTAACCGTACCTTACTACCTCTAATCTAAACTAACCATACCTTACTACCTCTAATCTAAACTAACCATACCTTACTACCTCTAATCTAATCTAACCATACATTACTACCTCTAATCTAATCTAACCATACCTTACTAACTCTAATCTAAACTAACCATACATTACTACCTCTAATCTAATCTAAACTAACCATACCTTACTACCTCTAATCTAATCTAAACTAACCATACCTTACTACCTCTAATCTAATCTAATCTAAACTAACCATACCTTACTACCTCTAATCTAAACTAACCATACATTACTACCTCTAGTCTAATCTAACCATACATTACTACCTCTAATCTAATCTAACCATACATTAATACCTCTAATCTAATCTAAACTAACCATACATTACTACCTCTAATCTAATCTAATCTAATCTAATCTAATCTAATCTAATCTAATCTAATCTAACCATACCTTACTACCTCTAATCTAAACTAACCATACATTACTACCTCTAATCTAAACTAACCGTACCTTACTACCTCTAATCTAAACTAACCATACCTTACTACCTCTAATCTAAACTAACCATACCTTACTACCTCTAATCTAATCTAACCATACATTACTACCTCTAATCTAATCTAACCATACCTTACTAACTCTAATCTAAACTAACCATACATTACTACCTCTAATCTAATCTAAACTAACCATACCTTACTACCTCTAATCTAATCTAAACTAACCATACCTTACTACCTCTAATCTAAACTAACCATACCTTACTACCTCTAATCTAAACTAACCATACCTTACTACCTCTAATCTAATCTAACCATACATTACTACCTCTAATCTAATCTAACCATACCTTACTAACTCTAATCTAAACTAACCATACATTACTACCTCTAATCTAATCTAATCTAAACTAACCATACCTTACTACCTCTAATCTAATTGAAACGAACCATACCTTACTACCTCTAATCTAATCTAACCATACCTTACTACCACTAATCTAATCTAAACGAACCATGCCTTACTACCTCTAATTTAATCTAACCATACCTTACTAACTCTAATCTAAACTAACCATACATTACTACCTCTAATCTAATCTAAACTAACCATACCTTACTACCTCTAATCTAATCTAAACTAACCATACATTACTACCTCTAATCTAATCTAAACTAACCATACCTTACTAGCTCTAATCTAATCAAAACGAACCATACCTTACTACCTCTAATCTAACCATACCTTACTACCTCTTATCTAAACTAACCTTACTATGCAGCTGCACCGTGGCCTACACTGTAAACCCCAAGGTATTTTTTATTCAAATAGTTCTAGTAAGCTAAACTCAAAGTAAATGAAAAGTCATTATTACTTTAAATTGTTAAATGGTACTGACTCAAAATTTTATGAGAAGTCACATCAACTCAATTTTTAAAAGTTATGATAACAAATTAACTTTTTCCCCAGCATGCTCTACTACAGGTAGATTTTTTGGAATTGTTTTTAATATCTGTGTTTTTGAATGTACATTGAGTGCAGTGGCGGTTGGTGCCGTTTAAGATGAGGGAGGATGATTCTTTTATTTATGAGCGTGGCCTTATTTCTATTTTGGCATATTGGATGACTGTCATTCATATTCCATCCACCCAGCTCAATGTAACATCGATAGGTTTAGGCTACTACATGATACTTGAATATTCCCTATACCCATTATGAGGTTGCTACATCCTTCCTATGAATGAAAGTTTACAACATAGAGAATTTTGAGTAATCAAGATGACAGACAGTGACACATTCAATACCGCCTTGCACACTCTTGCCAGGGAGTAATCATTAGTCCACAAGTAGCAAAAGCTTACCTTGACTTGGAAGAGTTCCAGTGTTAAATAGCCATAGCCAGCTAGCTAACATGGCATCCCTCTCTGTTTGAGCAGGGTGTTTGAGTAGGCTAAACTAGCTAGCTGCATTCTCTAGCTAAGTGAAAGAAGAAAAATATATATACAGTGTATAGCTCTCTCTCTCTTCTCTCTCTCTCTCTCTCTCTCTCTCTCTCTCTCTCTCTGTCTCTCTCTCTGTCTCTCTCTCTGTCTCTCTCTCTCTCTCTCTCTCTCTCTCTCTCTCTCTCTCTCTCTCTCTCTCTCTCTCTGTCTCTCTCTCTGTCTCTCTCTCTGTCTCTCTCTCTGTCTCTCTCTCTGTCTCTCTCTCTCTCTCTCTCTCTCTCTCTCTCTCTCAATTCAATTCAATTCAATTCAATTCAATTTCAATTTAAGGGCTTTATTGACATGGGAAACATATGTTAACATTGCTTCTCCTTAATTTTGGAAGAAATTAATTTGTTCAAAACTGTTCAACTATTGTCTTTCTATCTCTTTGAGTCAACTACTCACCACATGTTATGCACTGCAGTGCTAGCTAGGTGTAGCTTATGCTTTCAGTACTAGATTCATTCTCTGATCCTTTCATTGGGTGGACAACATGTCAGTTCTTGCTGCAAGAGCTCAGATAGGCTGGAGGACGCTGTCCTAATTACTGTGTAAGTCTATGGAAGGGGGTGAGAACCATGAGCCTCCTAGGTTATGTATTGAAGTCAATGTACCCAGAGGAGGACGGAAACTAGCTGTCCTCCGGCTACACCATGGTGCTACCCTACAGAGTGCTGTTGAGGCTACTGTAGACATTCATTGCAAAACAGTGTTTTAATCAATTATTTGGTGACGTGAATATATTTAGTATAGTTTTATCTAAAAAATGATTACTTTAATGTTTCACTATCTGTATTTTTATGAAATTCACTGATGAGGATGGTCCTCCCCTTCCTCCTCTGAGGAGCCTCCACTGATTGAGTGATTGATTGATTCATGTTAAACATACACAACGATAAAAAACATTACTTTAACTTTTTTTTAAAGAGTTTCTGATTTTTCAATCAACAAACAAAACACATTCCACCCTCACATGTGGCAAACATGAATAATATAATTACATAAAATATAAAACAAAACAAACAACACATTTGCAGCAGCACTATCTGTGATCGTGTTAGCTATTTCCAGCTTTAGCTGAGACAATGAGCAAATCATTAGTTTTACAGCACCACAACATGTACGGAGCATTCGGAAAGTACTCAGACCCCTTCACTTTTTCCACATTTTGTTACGTTACAGCCTTATTCTAAAATTGATTAAATTGTTTTGTTTTTCTCATCAATCTACACATAATACAACATAATGACAAAGCAAAAATAGTTTTTTAGATTTTTTTGCGAATTTATATTTTTAAAAAAGTATTCAGACCCTTTACTCAGTACTTTGCTGAAGCACCTTTGGCAGTGATTACAGCCTCGAGTCTTCTTGAGTATGATGCTACAAGCTTGTATACACCTGTATTTGGGGAGTTACTCCCATTCTTCTCTGCAGATCCTCTCAAGCTCTGTCATGTTGGATGGGGAGCATCGCTGCACAGCGATTTTCAGGTCTCTCCAGAGATGTTCGATCGAGTTCAAGTCTGGGCTCTGGCAGGGCCACTCAATGACATTCAGAGACTTGTCCCGAAGCCACTCCTGTGTTGTCTTGGCTGTGTGTTTAGGGTTGTTGTCCTGTTGGAAGGTGAACCTTTGCCCCAGTCTGAGGTCCTGAGTGCTCTGGAGCAGGTTTTCATCAAGATCTATCATCGAGTAATTTGCTCCGTTCATCTTTGCCTCGATCCTGACTAGTCTCTCATTCCCTGCCACTGAAATACATCCCCACAGCGTGATGCTGCCACCACCATGCTTCACCGTAGGGATAATATTGGCCAGGTGATGAGCGGTGCCTGGTTTTCTCCAAAAGTGACGCTTGGCATTCAGGCCAAAGAGTTAAATCTTGGTTTCATCAGACCAGAGAATCTTGTTTCTCATGGTCTGAGAGTCCTATAGGTGACTTTTAGCAAACTCCAAGCGGGCTTTTATGTGCCTTTTACTTAGGAGTGGCTTCCGTCTGGCCACTCTACCATAAAGGTCTGATTGGTGGTGCTGCAGAGATGGTTGTCCTTCTGGAAGGTTCTCCCTTCTCCACAGAGGTACTCTGGAGCTCTGTCAGAGTGACCATCGGGTTCTTGGTCCCCTCCCTGACCAAGGCCCTTCTCCCCTTATTGCTCAGTTTGGCCGGGCGGCCAGCTCTAGGAGTCTTGGTGGTTCCAAACTTCTTTCGTTTAAGAATGATGGAGGCCACTGTGTTCTTGGGGACGTTCAATGCTGCATACATTTTTTGGTACTCTTCCCCTGAAACGTTCCTGTCTCTGAGCTCTACGGACAATTCCTTCGACCTCATGGCTTGGTTTGTGCTTTGACATTAATTGTCAACTGTGGGACCTTAAATAGACAGGTGTGTGCCTTTCCAAATCATGTCCAATCAATTGAATTTACCACAGGTGGACTCCAATCAAGTTGTAGAAACATCTCAAGGATGATCAATGGAAACAGGATGCACCTGAGCTCAATTTTGAGTTTCATAGCAAAGGGTCTGAAAACTAATGTAAATAAGGTATTTCTGTTTTTTATTTGTAATACATTTGCAAAAATCTCAAAAATACCTGTTTTCGCTTTGTAATTATGGGGTATTGTGTGTAGATTGATGAGGAAAAGAAATGATATAGTCCATTTTAGAATAAGGCTGTAATGTAACAAAATGTGAATAAAGTCAAGGGGTCTGAATACTGTCTGAAGGCTCTGTATACACACACATTTCCCTAATCACCCCCATTCACACTGTCCAATTTGAAATACAGTGCATTCGGAAAGTATTCAGACCTCTTGACTTTTGCCACATTTTGTTAGGTTACAGCCTTATTCTAAAAGTTGTTAAATAGTTTTTTTTTCTTCTCCTCATCAGTCTACACACAAAACCTGATAATGTCTAGACAAAAATAGGTTTTTAGAAATGTTTGCAAATGTATAAAAATAAGCTTTACTCAGTACATTGTTAAAGCACCTTTGGCAGTGATTACAGCCTCAAGTCTTCTTGGGTATGACGCTGGGAAGAAATGCCAAGGTATTTCTTACAGTCCTTCCATGCTAGTAGGGTAATAGGGGCAATAAAAACCTAGGATCCTGCCATTTGCAAATCGCAAAGGTTTTGGGTATGTTCCCCACTTCAATAAGGTTATTAATTGAGTATTGTCTGTTTGTGATCCATGTTGAGGATTTGGGCAGACCAGCAGCACAGTAGGTAGGGGAGGAAGGGCAAGAACACCCTTAGATTCAGGTTTCCATAGAGAGGAGAACTTGATCCTAGGTTTTTATTGCCCCATATACACATATGGTGATGCTTTGGTTGGTTGTTTTGAAAAAAGAAACTGGGAGATAGCATGGGAGATAGCATGGGAGATAGCATGGGAGCATCTGAAATAAATAGTTACATCTAGGGAGGATGTTCATACGGGTAACATTGATTCTTCCGACTAAGCTAATTGGGAGGGAGATCCAGGTCCAGAGATCATTCTTGATTCGATCCAGCAGTGGGAGTTAATTTTCCTTGAAAAGGCCAATCAGATCTGGTGTTACAAAAATCCCAAGGTATTGACACCCCTGTGTCTTCCATTGGAACGGGCAGAGTGTCTTCATAGAGCTGGTGAGTGTAAGATTGAGAGGGCAAACAATAGATTTGATAACATGTATCTTCTTCCTGAAAACTTGCCGTACTGAGCAATTGTGTCTAAAATGGGAGGGAGGGATTTTTCAGGTTGGATATGTAGAGCAAGACATAATCCGCGTAGAGCGAAATCTTGCGCTGAAGGCCACCTGCAGAAACACCCATTACACTTGGATTGCTCCTTATCAAGGCTCCCGAGTGGCGCTGCGGTCTAAGGCATTGCAGAAACACCCATTACACTTGGATTGCTCCTTATCAAGGCTCCCGAGTGGCGCAGCGGTCTAAGGCATTGCAGAAACACCCATTACACTTGGATTGCTCCTTATCAAGGCTCCCGAGTGGCGCAGCGGTCTAAGGCATTGCATAGGGCGTCGTCCGGGTTGGGGGAGGGTTCACTCCATCCTGTCAAACGCCTTCTCAGCATCCAGTGAAGCCAGGAGGACAGAAAGCTCCACTCCATCCTGTCGAACGCCTTCTCAGCATCTAGTGAAGCCAGCAGGACAGAAAGCTCCACTCCATCCTGTAGAACGCCTTCTCAGCATCCAGTGAAGCCAGCAGGACAGAAAGCTCCACTCCATCCTGTCAAACGCCTTCTCAGCATCCAGTGAAGCCAGCAGGACAGAAAGCTCCACTCCATCCTGTCGAACGCCTTCTCAGCATCCAGTGAAGCCAGCAGGACAGAAAGCTCCACTCCAACAGGACAAGGGTCTTCTGTGTGTTTACTTGATCTATAATATCAAAAAGACGGCGGATGTTATTAGAAGAGTACCTGTCTCTAATAAATCCAGTTTGGTCCTCTTTTATTATTTTGGGTAGAAGAGTGTTTAGTCTTTTGGTGAGAAATTTGGTAATTATTTTGTAGTGGAACTCCAACAAGCTTATGGGCCGATAGGACGAGCAGGAGAGAGGGTCCTTGTCTTTCTGAGCAACACTGTAATGCGGGCTGTGTACATAGAGTCTGGGAGAGCTCCGTGTTAGCAAAAATCAACTAGCATTGGCATGAAAATGGGGCTAAGCTGCGGCAAAAAAGCTTTGTAGAACTCTCTGGGAAATCCGTCTGGGCCTGGAGACTTGTTAGGTGGCATGGACTGCCACTAGGACCTCCTCAGGAGCAAAGGGGGAGTTGAGATCTTCTTGGTCGGTCTCTGATAGTTTTCGTAGCAAGATTTCCCCTAGGAAGGAATGGAGTTCTACATCTGTATGTTTTCTCTCAGAAGTATAAAAATCATGAAAATGTTAATGTATCTTATTTGGATCACATGTGACCTCGTCATCTGCTGTTCGGACGGGCATGATTGTACTCTCTGACTGCTCTTTTCTTAATGGGTAAGCAAGACAAGCTGCCTATTGCTATACTCATGGCATTTCTGTTTAGTAAAGAAAAAACTTTTTTTATCACCCGAGTATAGCCCAAGTTTAGTTTGGCTTTGGCTGCTTTAAGTTGCCTCCAGGTGTCGCTGTCTGGGGATTGTTTATGTTCTTTTTCGCAGCGTTCCAGCTCCCTCTCAAGATCTAACCTGTGTGATTCCATTGCTTTTTTCTTAGAGGAAGCAAATGCAATTAGATAACCTCTCAGAGGGGCTTTGGCAGCATCCCACATTGTGGCCGGAGAAACATCAGAGTCTTTGTTGTCTTGTGTGTAGTTGTCTTTCCATGTTTTTTTTTTTTTTTTTTTTTAACCTTTATTTAACCAGGTAAGCCAGTTGAGAACAAGTTCTCATTTACAACTGCGACCTGGCCAAGATAAAGCAAAGCAGTAAGATAAAAACAACAACACAGAGTTACATATGGGGTAAAAAAACATAAAGTCAAAAAATACAACAGAAAATATATATACAATGTGTGCAAATGTAGCAAGTTATGGAGGTAAGGCAATAAATAGGCTATAGTGCAAAATAATTACAATTAGTATTAACACTGGAATGATAGATGTGCAAGAGATGATGTGCAAATAGAGATACTGGGGTGCAAAAGAGCAAAATAAATAACAATATAGGGATGAGGTAGTTGGGTGGGCTAATTTCAGATTGGCTGTGTACAGGTGCAGTGATCGGTAAGTTGCTCTGACAACTGATGCTTAAAGTTATTGAGGGAGATAAGAGTCTCCAGCTTCAGAGATTTTTGCAATTCGTTCCAGTCATTGGCAGCAGAGAACTGGAAGGAATGGCGGCCAAAGGAGGTGTTGGCTTTGGGAATGACCAGTGAGATATACCTGCTGGAGCGCAGACTACGGGTGGGTGCTGCTATGGTGACCAATGAGCTAAGATAAGGCGGGGATTTGCCTAGCAGTGATTTATAGATGGCCTGGGTTTGACGACGAACATGTAGTGAGGACCAGCCAACAAGAGCGTACAGGTCACAGTGGTGGGTAGTGTATGGGGCTTTGGAGACAAAACGGATGGCACTGTGATAGACTACATCCAATTTGCTGAGTAGAGTGTTGGAGGCTATTTTGTAAATGACATCGCCGAAGTCAAGGATCGGTAGGATAGTCAGTTTTACGAGGGCATGTTTGGCAGCATGAGTGAAGGAGGCTTTGTTGCGAAATAGGAAGCCGATTCTAGATTTAACTTTGGATTGGAGATTCTTAATGTGAGTCTGGAAGGAGAGTTTACAGTCTAACCAGACACCTAGGTATTTGTAGTTGTCCACATACTCTAGGTCAGACCCGTCGAGAGTGGTGATTCTAGTCGGGTGGGCGGGTGCCAGCAGCGTTCGATTGAAGAGCATGCATTTAGTTTTATTAGTGTTTAAGAGCAGTTGGAGGCTACTGAAGGAGTGTTGTATGGCGTTGAAGCTCGTTTGGAGGTTTGTTAACACAGTGTCCAATGAAGGGCCAGATGTATACAAAATGGTGTCGTCTACGTAGAGGTGGATCTGAGAGTCACCAGCAGCAAGAGCGACATCATTGATATACACAGAGAAAAGAGTCGGCCCAAGAATTGAACCCTGTGGCACCCCCATAGAGACTGCCATAGGTCCAGACAACAGGCCCTCCGATTTGACACACTGAACTCTATCTGAGAAGTAGTTGGTGAACCAGGCGAGGCAGTCATTTGAGAAACCAAGGCTATTTAGTCTGCCAATAAGAATGCGGTGGTTGACAGAGTCGAAAGCCTTGGCCAGGTCGATGAAGACGGCTGCACAGTACTGTCTATTATCGATCGCGGTTATAATATCGTTTAGGACCTTGAGCGTGGCTGAAGTGCACCCATGACCAGCTCGGAAACCGGATTGCATAGCGGAGAAGGTATGGTGGGATTCGAAATGGTCGGTGATCTGTTTGTTAACTTGGCTTTCAAATACTTTCGACAGGCAGGGCAGGATGGATATAGGTCTGTAACAGTTTGGATCTAGAGTGTCACCCCCTTTGAAGAGGGGGATGACCGTGGCAGCGTTCCAATCTCTGGGGATCTCAGACGTTACGAAAGAGAGGTTGAACAGACTAGTAATAGGGGTTGCGACAATTTCGGCGGCTAGTTTTAGAAAGAAAGGGACCAGATTGTCTAGCCCAGCTGATTTGTAGGGGTCCAGATTTTGCAGCTCTTTCAGAACATCAGCTGTCTGAATTTGTGTGAAGGAGAAGCGGGGGGGGGGGGGGGGGGGGGGGGGCATGGGCAAGTTGCAGCAGAGGGTGCAGAGTTGGTGGTCGGGGTAGTGGTAGCCAGGTGGAAAGCATGGCCAGCCGTAGCAAAATGCTTGTTGAAATTCTCGATTATTGTAGATTTATCGGTGGTCATAGTGTTTCCTAGCCTCAGTGCAGTGGGCTGCTGGGAGGAAGTGCTCTTATTCTCCATGGACTTTACAGTGTCCCAAAACTTTTTGGAGTTAGTGCTACAGGATGCAAATTTCTGTTTCAAAAAGTTAGCCTTTGCTTTCCTAACTGCTTGTGTATATTGGTTCCTAACTTCCCTGAAAAGTTGCATATCGATGCTAATGCAGCACGCCACAGGATGTTTTTGTGCAAGTCAAGGGCAGGCAAGTCTGAGGAGAACCAGGGGCTATATCTGTTCTTAGTTCTGCATTTTTTGAATGGGGCATGCTTATTTAAGATTGAGAGGAAATGACTTTTAAAGAACAACCAGGCATCCTTTACTGACGGAATGAGATCTATATCCATCCAGGATACCTGGGCCAGGTCAATTAGGAAGGCCTGCTCGCTAAAGTGTTTTAGGGAGCGTTTGACAGTGATGAGGGGTGGTCGTTTGACCGCGGACCCGTTACGGACGCAGGCAATAAGGCAGTGATCGCTGAGATCCTGGTTGAAAACAGCGGAGGTGTATTTAGAGGGTAAGTTAGTCAGGATGATATCTATGAGGGTACCCATGTTTACAGATTTAGGGTTGTACCTGGTAGGTTCGTTGATAATTTGCGTGAGATTGAGGGCATCTAGTTTGGATTGTAGGATGGCCGGGGTATTAAGCATATCCCAATTTAGGTCACCAAGCAGTCCGAACTCTGAGGATAAATGGGGGGCAATCAATTCACATATGGTGTCCAGGGCACAGCTGGGGGCTGAGGGGGGTCTGTAGCAAGCGGCAACAGTGAGAGACTTATTTCTGGAAAGGTGGATTTTTAGAAGTAGAAGCTCAAACTGTTTGGGCACAGACCTGGATAGTATGATAGAGCTCTGCAGGCTATCTCTACAGTAGATTGCAACTCCACCCCCTTTGGCAGTTCTATCTAGACGGAAAATGTTATAGTTGGGGATGGAAATTTCAGAATTTTGTTGGCCTTCCAATGTTTGGTGTAATAACCAATGTATGGAATGCTTCGTTTGATAACATGGAGGTGTTGGATTTTCCAGCTCTTTGACTTACAGAGGTCAAAGTGGAGGCGGACAAAAGTGGGATCTGCTATGGGTCCGATTGTACAAGAGGCAGAATTTATGAAAATCATTGGGAATAAAATGTAATCATTGGAGTAGTATGTACAGTTGAAGTCGGAAGTTTCCAGACACCTTAGCCAAGTACCTGACATTTAATCCTAGTAAAAATTCCCTGTCTTAGGTCAGTTAGGATCACCACTTTATTTTAAGAATGTGAAATGTCAGAATAATAGTAGAGAGAATCCAGGCTCTGTCGCAGCCGGCCGCGACCGGGAGACTCATGGGCGACGCACAATTGGCCCAGCGTTGTCCAGGGTAGGGGAGGGAATGGCCGGCAGGGATGTAGCTCAGTTGATAGAGCATGGCATTTGCAACGCCAGGGTTGTGGGTTCGATTCCCACGGGGGGCCAGTATAAAAAAAAAAAAATGTATTCACTAACTGTAAGTCGCTCTGGATAAGAGCGTCTGCTAAATGACTAAAATGTAAATGTAAAATGTAGAATGATTTATTTCAGCTTTTATTTATTTCATCACATTCCCAGTGGGTCAGAAGTTTACATACACTCAATTAGTATTTGGTAGCATTGCCTTTAAATTGTTTAACTTGGGTCAAACGTTTCGGGTAGCCTTCCACAAGCTTCCCACAATAACTTGGGTGAATTTTGGCCCATTCCTCCTGACAGAGCTGGTGTAACTGACTCAGGTTTGTAGGCCTCCTTGCTCGCACACGCTTTTTCAGTTCTGCCCACAAAGTGTCTATAGGATTGAGGTCAGGGCTTCGTGATGGCCACTCCAATACCTTGACTTTGTTGTCCTTAAGCCATTTTGCCACAACTTTGGAAGTATGCTTGGGGTCATTGTCCATTTGGAAGACCCATTTGCGACCAAGCTTGAACTTCCTGACTGATGTCTTGAGATGTTGCTTCAATATATCCACATGCCATTTATTTTGTGAAGTGCACCAGTCCCTCCTGCAGCAAAGCACCCCCACAGCATGATGCTGCCACCCCTGTGCTTCAATGTTGGGATGGTGTACTTCGGCTTGCAAGCATCCCCCTTTTTCCTCCAAACATAACGATGGTCATTATGGCCAAACAGTTCTATTTTTGTTTCATCAGAAAAGAGGACATTTCTTCAAAAAGTACTATCTTTGTTCCCATGTGCAGTTGCAAACTGTAGTCTGGCTTTTTTATGGTGGTTTTGGAGCAGTGGCTTCTTCCTTGCTGAGCGGCCTTTCAGGTTATGTCGATATAGGACTCGTTTTACTGTGGATATAGATACTTTTGTACCTGTTTCCTCCAGCATCTTCACAAGGTCCTTTGCTGTTGTTCTGGGATTGATTTGCACTTTTCGCACCAAAGTACGTTCATCTCTAGGAGACAGAACGCGTCTCCTTCCTGAGCGGTATGATGGCTGCGTGGTCCCATGGTGTTTATACTTGCGTACTATTGTTTGTACAGATGAACGTGGTACCTTCAGGCGTTTGGAAATTGCTCCCAAGGATGAACCAGACTTGTGTAGGTCTACCATTTTTTTTCTGAGGTCTTGGCTGATTTCTTTTGATTTTCCCATGATGTCAAGCAAAGAGACACTGAGTTTGAAGGTCGGCCTTGAAATACATCCACAGGTACACCTCCAATTGACTCAAAGTATGTCAATTAGCCTATCAGAAGTTTCTAAAGCCATGACATCATTTTCTGGAATTTTCCAAGCTGTTTAAAGGCACAGTAAATTTAGTGTATGAAAAATTCTGACCCACTGGAATTGTGATAAAGTGAATCATAAGTTAAATAATGTGTCTGTAAACAATTGAAAAATTACTTGTGTCATGCACAAAGTAGTTGTCCTAACCGACTTGCCAAAACTATAGTTTGTTAACAAGACATTTGTGGAGTGGTTGAAAAACAAGTTTTAATGACTCCAACCTAAGTGTATGTAAACTTCCGACTTCAACTGTATAGTCCATAGATGAGCTATTAGTCTCTCTCCAGGTATCTATCAGTCCCATCTCTTTAGTAAGAGAGTTTAACATCTTTGCCGATCTAGGGTTTGTGGTGGGGACTTGAGACGATTTGTCCAGAGTTGAGTTGAGGGTACAATTAAAATCTCCAGCCAGCACTCCAAAGGAAACACAATGCTCATTGAACAGGGTTATCATTTTCAACATGAAAACAGGAGTATCTGTGTTGGGGGCATTTATATTTAAGATAGTAATTGGTTGCCCATACAGTGACCCAGTCAGATACTGCATGTCTTTGTCAATTATGAATGTAACATGCTTATGGATAGGTATAGCTGTGCCTCTACTGTTTGATTTGAAAGATGAGAAATACACCTGTCCCACCCAAGCTCTGCGGAGTTTAGCGTGTTCAGCATCACAGAGGTCTGTCTTTTGTATTAGTGCAACGTATGCTTTTTCCTTTTTGAGAGCACATAGTATATTTTTCAGTAGAGTTAAGGTACTAGTCAATGTCATTGTACAGTAATGGAACTCCAGTCATCTCTGGTGCAGTGGTGTAAAGTACTTAAGTAAAAATACTTGAAGTACTACTTAAGTAGTTTTTTGGGCTATCTGTACTTTACTTTACTATTTATATTTTTGTCAACTTTTACTTTTACTTCACTACATTCCTAAAGAAAATAATGTGCTTTTTTCTCCATACATTTTCCCTGACACCCAAAAATACTCATTACATTTTGACAGGAAAATGGTCCAATTCACACACTTATCAAGAGAACATCCCTGGTCATCCCTACTGCCTCTGATCTGGCGGACTCACTAAACACACATGCTTCGTTAGTAAATTATGTCTGAGTGTTGGAGTGTGCCCCTGACTATCCGCCAATAAAAATAAAATAAAAATAATAATATAAGGAATTTGAAATTATTTATACTTTTACTTTTACTTTTGATACTTAAGTATATTTTAGCAATTGCATTTATTGCATTTATTCCGGCGCCCCCTATTCTCCAGGTCCTCTGTTTTCTTTTCCAGATGCTCTATTTTCTTTTTAGCAGATGCTATTGTTTCCATGGCGTCTGCCAGGGAGCTTTCCATGGAGAGGATTCGCCCCTCTGCCTCATCCAGGCGCCCTGCGTTGATGGTTATCTTGTTGTTGGGATCTCAGCTCAGAAAGGATGTCTTCTACAGAGGACGAGGTTGGCAATTGTTGGGCCTCGGGAAGGGACAGGTCCTCATGCTCAGCTGGTAGAGCACGGCGCTTGTAACGCCAAGGTAGTGGGTTCGATCCCCGGGACCACCCATACACAAAAAAAAAAAATGTATGCACGCATGACTGTAAGTCGCTTTGGATAAAAGCGTCTGCTAAATGGCATATTATTTATATTATTATGCTCCTGGCTAGTGGCTTTTTCCGAGGCTATTACTCGTTTTGACTAAAGCAAATGGGGTTTAACTTGAAGTGGAGGTAAGATTAAGAATTGGAAATTACTCAGTTCATTTGGCCATCTCGTTCAAGGGTCACGTGATCCCATAACATACGTTTTTCTGAACTAATCCAATCGTTTAGTTAGGTTGTTCCAGTATAAACGCCTTAGGTAGTCTCCTCTCACTGTTCCTGATTCATTATGAATGGATCCTAACTCTGGCTGGATACCAATAGGAATTACAAATCATTTTGCAAGCCAGCATAATATGACTTGCAGGTAGGGTTGCAAAATTCTGGTAAACTTCCCAGGTTTTCCAGAAATCTCAGTTGGAAGATTCCTGGAAATCTTTCAACCAGGATCTTTTGAAAGTCTGGGAATTTTGGGAAAGTTACCGGAATTTTGCAACCCTACTCACAGGCCTGATGTGGCCTGATGTGGCCTGATGTGGCCTGATATGGCCTGATGTGGCCTGATATGGCCTGATGTGGCCTGATGTGGCCTGATGTGGCCAGGGTTGCAAAGGGAGTGTATATTACTCTAAACGTTTGAAGTTTACCAGTAAACTACCAGAATGTTTGTATGTTCAAGGATTTTATGTAATTTATCACAAGACATTTAGTACCTAACCCTAACCCTAACCCTTTTGGGTACTCCAGATTATTACATGTGTCTGGAGGCGTGGCTTACTGGAGGCGTTACTCAAAATGTTCAAGTTGATACAACTCAAATCTGGACCCCTACAGGGTGACAGCGTCTCTATCGGTTTGAGTAATGACTACAAAATCACTTTAAGTAACTGTAGTCCGATATATTAAGTGCAACAGGTTTCCTCATACGTTTTGAGTAATGACAGCACATTGGGGTTTACAGTGTACCTTAAATAATACATACATATTACAACATATTGCATACAACAGTACGTAAACATATTACTGAATACAACCTCTAGTCTCTTACACAAAAGTTCCGAGGTTTACATAAAGTTAACATGCCTTTGTTACAGTGTCTATGTAGTTACACATTGCTTATATCAAGAAAACATTCATGTTTACCATACAACTCATCTATGCAGTTGTACAATTATAAGAGAGGGCTTATCAAAGGGCAGTTTAAGAGAGGGCTTATCAAAGGGCAGTTTAAGAGAGGGCTTATCAAAAGGCAGTTTAAGAGAGGGCTTATCAAAGGGCAGTTTAAGAGAGGGCTTATCAAAGGGCAGTTTAAGAGAGGGCTTATCAAAAGGCAGTTTAAGAGAGGGCTTATCAAAGGGCAGTTTAAGAGAGGGCTTATCAAAGGGCAGTTTAAGAGAGGGCTTATCAAAGGGCAGTTTAAGAGAGGGCTTATCAAAGGGCAGTTTAAGAGAGGGCTTATCAAAGGGCAGTTTAAGAGAGGGCTTATCAAAAGGCAGTTTAAGAGAGGGCTTATCAAAGGGCAGTTTAAGAGAGGGCTTATCAAAGGGCAGTTTAAGAGAGGGCTTATCAAAAGGCAGTTTAAGAGAGGGCTTATCAAAGGGCAGTTTAAGAGAGGGCTTATCAAAGGGCAGTTTAAGAGAGGGCTTATCAAAGGGCAGTTTAAGAGAGGGCTTATCAAAAGGCAGTTTAAGAGAGGGCTTATCAAAGGGCAGTTTAAGAGAGGGCTTATCAAAGGGCAGTATAAGAGAGGGCTTATCAAAGGGCAGTATAAGAGAGGGCTTATCAAAAGGCAGTTTAAGAGAGGGCTTATCAAAGGGCAGTTTAAGAGAGGGCTTATCAAAGGGCAGTTTAAGAGAGGGCTTATCAAAGGGCAGTATAAGAGAGGGCTTATCAAAGGACAGTATAAGAGAGGGCTTATCAAAAGGGCAGTATAAGAGAGGGCTTATCAAAGGGCAGTTTAAGAGAGGGCTTATCAAAGGGCAGTATAAGAGAGGGCTTATCAAAAGGCCTTCGACTATTGTTCTATGTCAGCATGACTATGAAAATGTCTTGATACAGTTCTAGTAGGACATATATACTAGATATAGTACTAGATACAGATACAGTACTAGATACAGTAGATATAGTACAATATATAGTAGATATAGTACTAGATACAGATACAGTACAAGATATAGTAGATATAGTAGTAGATATTATACATATAGTACTAGATACAGATACAGATACAGTACTAGATACAGTAGATATATCACTAGATACAGATATAATACTAGATATAATAGATATAGTACTAGATATAATAGATATAGTACTAGATATAATAGATATAGTACTAGATACAGTACTAGATATAATAGATGTAGTACTAGATACAGTAGATATATCACTAGATACAGATATATCACTAGATACAGATATAGTACTAGATATAATATATATAGTACTAGATACAGTACTAGATATCATAGATGTAGTACTAGATACAGTAGATATATCACTAGATACAGATATAGTACTAGATATTATAATTATTGTACTAGATACAGTTCTAGATATAATAGATAGTACTAGATAGAGTACTATATATAATAGATATAGTACTAAATACAGTACTAGATATAATACACATTGTACTACATACAGTACTAGATATGGTAGATGTAGTACAAGATACAGTACTAGATATAATATATATATATTACTAGATACAGTACTAGATATAATAGATATAGTACTACATATAGTACTAGATATAATATATATAGTACTAGATATAGTAGATGTAGTACTAGATACAGTACTAGGTATTATAATTATTGTACTAGATACAGTTCTAGATAACAATATATATAGTGCTAGTTACAGTACTATATATAGTAGATATTGTACTATATACAGTACTAGATATAGTAGATGTAGTACTAGATACAGTACTAGATATAATAGATATTGTACTAGATACAGTAGTAGATATAGTAGATATAGTACTAGATACAGTACTAGATATAATAGATATAGTACTAGATACAGTACTAGATATAATAGATATAGTACTAGATACAGAACTATATATAATAGATATAGTACTAGATACAGTACTAGATATAGTAGTAGTACTCTATGTGTGTGTTGATTGTGTTGTGATCCTCAGGGCCCTCATGAAGAGTTGTCGCTGTGTGGAGTTGGACTGTTGGGACGGGGCCCAGGGGGAGCCAGTTATCTACCATGGCCACACCCTCACCTCCAAGGTCCTGTTTAAAGACGTCATCAAGGCCATCAAGGAGTATGCCTTCAAGGTAACCCTAACCACTGACCACTGACCACTGACCCTAACCCTAACCCCTGACCACTGACCACTGACCACTGACCCTAACCCTAACCCATCAAGGAGTATGCCTTCAAGGTAACCCTTACCCTGGTGCTAACCCTAACCCTAACCCATCAAGGAGTATGCCTTCAAAGTCAGTCTAACCCCTAACCCATAACCCCTAACCCATTACCTCTAACCCTAACCCTAACCCCTGACCCTAACCCATTATGGAGTATGCCGTCAAGGTCAGTCTAACCCTGACCCTAACCTTAACCCCTAACCCAGACCCTAACCCTTCAAGGAGTATGCCTTCAAAGTCAGTCTAACCCCTAACCCCTAACCCCTAACCCAGACCCTAACCCTTCAAGGAGTACGCCTTCAAGGTGAAGTTTCACCGTAAAGTCAAATCAGCCCTGTGATCACCAGTAGAGATGGACATGACTGGTATTGATGTGTTGTTGTCCTCCTGTCCCCCAGACATCAGAATACCCAGTGATCCTGTCCCTGGAGAACCACTGCACCCTGGAGCAGCAGAAGCTGATGGCCCAGCACATGAGGTCCATCCTGGGCAGCGCCCTGCTCACCTCCCCCCTGGAGCACCAGATGCCCACTGCCTTCCCCTCACCGCAGGTCAAAGACTAGCAGATAATCAATCCACCCATACATCCATCAATTCACCCACCCACCCACCCATCCATCCATCTAATCTTGTTTGTTTTTCACCCCTCTGTGGTTAAAGCCTGGAGCTCCATACCCAGTACTTTAAATATGAAAGCTAAGAGGCAGCCTGAATAAGTTGTGGATGTTAGACAGATGGAAGTTTTTAAGTCCGTACTGAGTGTGTTAAGGAAGAACACCAACATCAAATCAAATCAAATTTTATTTGTCACATACAAGTGCTTAGCAGATGTTATTGCGGGTGTAGCGAAATGCTTGTGCTTCTAGCTCCGACAGTGCTAGAAGCACAAACCTTCTTTGACTGAGTGGGATAGGATTGGGGTGTTACCAGAAGGAATGTGATTTCCCTGCTAACAGTATCTGGTTGTTAGAACCTGTCTGTCTATGAGGCTAACAGTATCTGGTTGTTAGAACCTGTCTGTCTATGAGGCTAACAGTATCTGGTTGTTCGAACCTTTCTGTCTATGAGGCTAACAGTATCTGGTTGTTAGAACCTGTCTCTCTATGAGGCTAACAGTATCTGTCATCACATGGTAGGATTAAAAGTAAGAAAAACTGTTGAAAAGTGATGGAATTTCCCTTTAACAGAGGTAATTCCTCACAGAGAAAGTTGCTGGAGAAAACTAAGTTAATCTCTCTCTCTTCCTTCCTTTCTCTCTCTCTCTCTCTCTCTCTCTCTTCCTCTCTCTCTCTCTCTCTCTCTCTCTCTCTCTCTCTCTCTCTCTCTCTCTCTCTCTCTCTCTCTCTCTCTCTCTCTCTCTCTCTCTCTCTCTCTCTCTCTCTCTCTCTCTCTCTCTCTCTCTCTCTCTCTCTCTCTCTCTCTCTCTTCCTTCCTCTCTCTCTCTCTCTCTGTCTCTCTCTGTCTCTCTCTGTCTCTCTCTCTCTCTCTCTCTCTCTCTCTCTCTCTCTCTCTCTTTCTCTCTCTCTCTCTCTCTCTCTCTCTCTCTCTCTCTCTCTCAATTCAATTTATTTTTCAATTTAAGGGCTTTATTGGCATGGGAAACATATGTTTCATTGCCAAATCAAGTGAAATAGATAATAAACAAAAGTGAAATAAATAATACAAATGAACAGTAAACATTACTCACAAAAGTTTGAAAGGAATAGAGACATTTAAAATGTCATATTATGTCTATATACAGTGTTGTAACAATGTGCAAATAGTTAAAGTACAAAAGGGAAAATAAATAAACATAAATATAGGGTTGTATTTACAATGGTGTTTGTTCTTCACTGGTTGCCCTTTTCTTGTGGCAACAGGTCACAAATCTTGCTGCTGTGATGGCACACTGTGGTATTTCACCCAGTAGATAAGGGATTTTATCAAAATTGGATTTGCTTTTGAATTCTTTGTGGGTCTGTGTAATCTGAGGGAAATATGTGTCTCTAATATGGTCATACATTTGGCAGGATGTTAGGAAGTGCAGCTCAGTTTCCACCTCATTTTGTGGGCAGTGTGCACATAGCCTGTCTTCTGTTGAGAGCCAGGTCTCTCTCTCTCTCTCTCTCTCTCTCTCTCTCTCTCTCTCTCTCTCTCTCTCTCTCTCTCTCTCTCTCTCTCTGTCTCTCTCTCTCTCTCTCTCCCCCCCCCCCTCTCTCTCTCTCTCTCTCTCTCTCTCTCTCTCTCTCTCTCTCTCTCTCTCTCTCTCTCTCTCTCTGTCTCTCTCTCTCTCCCTCTCTCTCTCTCTCTCTCTCTCTCTCTCTCTCTCTCTCTCTCTCTCTCTCTCTCTCTCTCTCTCTCTCTCTCTCTCTCTCTCTCTCTCTCTCTCTCTCTCTCTCCTTGGAGAATAGCAGTGCAGATAACCCTAGGGGTTAGGCGAGTCCAGGCGACAGTATTAAAACACAAAGAGAGATGAGACAATAGTCTGGAATCATCTTTTAGTGATGTCCCACAGCCCCATGTAGACAGTGTTGATGTCCCACAGCCCCATGTAGACAGTGTTGATGTCCCACAGCCCCATGTAGACAGTGTTGATGTCCCACAGCCCCATGTAGACAGTGTTGATGTCCCACAGCCCCATGTAGACAGTGTTGATGTCCCACAGCCCCATGTAGACAGTGTTGTCCATGTATAGCATGGGGTGGCTGTGGTATTGTGGAAAGGGGAATTTACACTTTGCATAAAAGGTTTCTCTCACCTCTTATTGGCTGTTGATGGGGTTCCACTGGTAATCTTTGTAAAAAAAAAACAACAACAAAAACAAGGTGTCCTGGTATTTGGTTTTGTATTTGCATTGACAATGATCATTAGAATATCTATAATAGATGCATTTCCATCAACACAATGTGTATCTGTCTGTCTCTGTGTAGGAGCTGAAGGGTCGGTTCATCATCAAGGGTAAACGTCTGAACAAGCTGGATGCCGTCTTCAGCAACATCAGTCCTGGAGTAGAGAACGACAGCGTCTCAGAGGAGGACGAGGCTACAGAGATCAAGGACTCCAAGACAGACTCCAGTGGACAGAAGGCCAAACCCAAGGTATGGTAACACACTGCTGTGGTAGTTAAAGACATGGAGTCCCAAATGGCACCCTATTCCCTATATAGTGCACTACTTTAGACCAGAGAATGGCACCCTATTCCCGATATAGTGCACTACTATAGACCAGAGAATGGCACCCTATTCCCTATATAGTGCACTACTTTAGACCAGAGAATGGCACCCTATTCCCTATATAGTGCACTACTTTAGACCAGAGAATGGCGCCCTATTCCCTATATAGTGCACTACTATAGACCAGAGAATGTCACCCTATTCCCTATATAGTGCACTACTTTAGACCAGAGAATGGCACCCTATTCCCTATATAGTGCACTACTTTAGACCAGAGAATGGCACCCTATTCCCTATATAGTGCACTACTTTAGACCAGAGAATGGCACCCTATTCCCTATATAGTGCACTACTTTAGACCAGAGAATGGCACCCTATTCCCTATATAGTGCACTACTTTAGACCAGAGAATGGCACCCTATTCCCTATATAGTGCACTACTTTAGACCAGAGAATGGCACCCTATTCCCTATATAGTGCACTACTTTAGACCAGAGAATGGCACCCTATTCCCTATATAGTGCACTACCAGGGCCCATAGGACTTTGGTCAAAAGTAGTGCAGTATAATAATACATGGGACTTGTATAGCGCTTTTCAAGGACCCAAAGTCGCTTTACAATTATAAAAACAATTATATAAAAACAACAAAACAGGGCTCAAATCAAAACATCAGACTAAACAAGACATGAATAAAGAGAGGGGAGGGCTCAAAGAAGAGAGTGTGATGTATCAGTGTATGTGGAGGGAAGGGTTGGGGTTAGAATATAAATCAAATCAAATCCAATTTTATTTGCCACATTCGCCGAATACAACAGGTGTAGACCTTACAGTGAAATGCTTACTTAGAAGACCTTAACCAAAAATGCAGTTTTAAAAATAGATAAGTAAAAAATAAAAATAACAAATAATTAAAGAGCAGCAGTAAAATAAAATAACAGTAGCGAGGCTATGTACAGGGGGTACCGGTACAGAGTCAATGTGCGGCGGCACCGGTTAGTCCAGGTAATTGAGGTAATATGTACAGTTGAAGTCGGAAGTTTACATACACCTTAGCCAAATACATTTAAACTCAGTTTTTCACAATTCCTGACATTTAATCCTAGTACAAATTCCCTGTCTTAGGTCAGTTAGGATCACCACTTTATTTTAAGAATGTGAAATGTCAGAATAATAGTAGAGAGAATGATTTATTTCAGCTTTTATTTCTTTCATCACATTCCCAGTGGGTCAGAAGTTTACATACACTCAATTAGTATTTGGTAGCATTGCCTTTAAATTGTTTAACTTGGGTCAAACGTTTTGGGAAGCCTTCCACAAGCTTCCCACAATACGTTGGGTGAATTTTGGCCCATTCCTCCTGACAGAGCTGGTGTAACTGAGTCAGGTTTGTAGGCCTCCTTGCTCGCACACGCTTTTTCAGTTCTGCCCACACATTTTCTATAGGATTGAGGTCAGGGCTTTGTGATGGCCACTCCAATACCTTGACTTTGTTGTCCTTAAGCCATTTTGCCACAACTTTGAAAGTATGCTTGGGGTCATTGTCCATTTGGAAGACCCATTTGCGACCAAGCTTTTACTTCCTGACTGATGTCTTGAGATGTTGCTTCAATATATCCACATATTTTCCTTCCTCATGATGCCATCTGTTTTGTGAAGTGCACCAGTCCCTCCTGCAGCAAAGCACCCCCACAGCATGATGCTGCCACCCCGTGCTTCACGGTTGGGATGGTGTTCTTCGGCTTGCAAGCTGCCCCTTTTTCCTCTAAACATAACGATGGTCATTATGGCCAAACAGTTCTATTTTTGTTTCATCAGACCAGAGGACATTTCTCCAAAAAGTACGATCTTATTCCCCATGTGCAGTTGCAAACCGTAGTCTGGCTTTTTTAATGGCAGTTTTGGAGCATTGGCTTCTTCCTTGCTGAACGGCCTTTCAGGTTATGTCGACATAGGACTCGTTTTACTGTGGATATTGATAATTTTGTACCTGTTTCCTCCATCATCTTCACAAGGTCCTTTGCTGTTGTTCTGGGATTTATTTGCACTTCTCGCACCAAAGTACGTTCATCTCTAGGAGACAGAATGCATCTCCTTCCTGAGCGGTATGACGGCTGCGTGGTCCCATGGTGTTTATACTTGCGTACTATTGTTTGTACAGATGAACGTGGCACCTCCAGGCGTTTGGAAATTCCTCCCAAGGATGAACCAGACTTGTGGAGGTCTACAAAAAATGTTCTGAGGTCTTGGCTGATTTCTTTTGATTTTCCCATGATGTCAAGCAAAGAGTCACTGAGTTTGAAGGTCGGCCTCTGAAATACATCCACAGGTACACCTCCAATTGACTCAAATTATGTCAATTAGCCTATCAGAAGCTTCTAAAGCCATGACATCATTTTCTGGAATTTTCCAAGCTGCTAAAAGGCACAGTCAACTTAGTGTATGTAAACTTCTGACCCACTGGAATTGCGATGCAATTGTGAAATAATCTGTAAACAACTGTTGGAAAAATTACTTGTGTCAAGCACAAAGTAGATGTCCTAACCGACTTGCCAAAACTATAGTTTGTTAACAAGAAATGTGTGGAGTGGTTGAAAAACTAGTTTTAATGACTCCAACCTAAGTGTATATAAACTTCCGACTTCAACTGTATGGAAATACATGGACATTATACACATGATATTATACACATGATATTATACACATGATATTATACACATGATATTATACACATGATATTATACATATGATATTATACAGATGATATTATACAGATGATATTATACACATGATATTATACACATGATATTATACACATGATATTATACACATGATATTATACACATGATATTATACACATGATATTATACACATGATATTATACACATGATATTATACACATGATATTATACACATGATATTATACACATGATATTATATACACATGATATTATACACATGATATTATACACATGATATTATACACATGATATTATACATATGATATTATACACATGATATTATACACATGATATTATACAGATGATATTATACACATGATATTATACACATGATATTATACATATGATATTATACACATGATATTATACACATGATATTATACACATTATATTATACACATGATATTATACAGATGATATTATACACATGATATTATACACATGATATTATACACATGATATTATACACATGATATTACACACATATTAACTTATAGATGATGTCTTATTGCTTTTCAGAAGTCAAAGATGAAGTTATCCAAGCAGCTGTCTGACTTGGTGATCTACTGTAAGAGTGTCCACTTCTCAGGATTCGATCACGCCAAACACAACCAGGCCTTCTACGAGATGTCCTCCTTCAAAGAGAGCAAGGCCGTTAACCTGGCTGAGACAGCAGGTAAATCCCTCTCTTCTGTCAAGGCTGTTCACCTGGCTGAGACAGCAGGTAAATCCCTCTCTTCTGTCAAGGCTGTTCATCTGGCTGAGACAGCAGGTAAATCCCTCTCTTCTGTCAAGGCTGTTCACCTGGCTGAGACAGCAGGTAAATCCCTCTCTTCTGTCAAGGCTGTTAACCTGGCTGAGACAGCAGGTAAATCCCTCTCTTCTGTCAAGCCTGGATAACAGCAAGCCTGAATGAAAAATGTATGTACTAACTAACTGTAAGTCGCTCTGGATAAGAGCGTCTGCTAAATGACTAAAATGTAAAAGAAATGTAATGAATAACAGCAAGCTTTCATTATGCATGTTCTGGAAAACAGCTTTCATTATGCATGTTCTAGAAAACAGCTTTCATTATGCATGTTCTAGAAAACAGCTTTCATTATGCATGTTCTAGAAAACAGCTTTCATTACGCATGTTCTAGAAAACAGCTTTCATTATGCATGTTCTAGAAAACAGCTTTCATTATGCATGTTCTAGAAAACAGTTCTTACAATGATTGCACCACTATCCTGTCTGGTTTACCTCTCTCCAAGCGAAAGCCTTTATCCACCACAACATGACCAAGCTGAGCCGTATCTACCCAGCCGGCTCCAGAACAGACTCCTCCAACTACAACCCTGTTCCCCTGTGGAACGCAGGCTGTCAGATAGGTAAACCTACTACCAGGGTTGGTTACTTTCTAAATGGAATCCGTTACAGTTAGTAGTTACCTGTCCAAAATTGTAATCAGTAATGTAACTTTTGGATTACCCAAACTAAGTAACGTAATCACCCATATGTTTTTTTTCTTCTCGCAAATATATATACACATACATACATATAAATGCATATACATACATATATATACATATCCTTTTAAAAAATATATTTTCCTTTATTACTTTCCAACCCCTAGTGAACAACAACACTTAGGCTTCTACTTCCAGCTTATACTTACTATATACATTTTAACGTAATCTTATTAATTTCCCTCTTAAGGGGAACAGGTTATTTGTATTTGTATTTATTATGGATCCCCATTAGTTCCTGCCAAGGCAGCAGCTACTCTTCCTGGGGTTTATTATGGATCCCCATTAGTTCCTGCCAAGGCAGCAGCTACTCTTCCTGGGGTTTATTATGGATCCCCATTAGTTCCTGCCAAGGCAGCAGCTACTCTTCCTGGGGTTTATTATGGATCCCCATTAGTTCCTGTCAAGGCAGCAGCTACTCTTCCTGGGGTTTATTATGGATCCCCATTAGTTCCTGCCAAGGCAGCAGCTACTCTTCCTGGGGTTTATTATGGATCCCCATTAGTTCCTGCCAAGGCAGCAGCTACTCTTCCTGGGGTTTATTATGGATCCCCATTAGTTCCTGCCGAGGCAGCAGATACTCTTCCTGGGGTTTATTATGGATCCCCATTAGTTCCTGCCAAGGCAGCAGCTACTCTTCCTGGGGTTTATTATGGATCCCCATTAGTTCCTGCCGAGGCAGCAGATACTCTTCCTGGGGTTTATTATGGATCCCCATTAGTTCCTGTCAAGGCAGCAGCTACTCTTCCTGGGGTTTATTATGGATCCCCATTAGTTCCTGCCAAGGCAGCAGCTACTCTTCCTGGGGTCCAAATACATCAAGACACTTACATTACATATAAAACAAAAGATAAAACAGTACATCATATAACATTAATACACCACTACATGCAGCTGAAGTTGGAAGTTTACGTACACCTTAGCCAAATACATTTAAACTCAGACACACAATTCCTGACATTTAATCCTAGTAAATATTCATGTCTTAGTTCAGTTAGGATCACCACTTTAGTTTAAGAATGTGAAATGTCAGAATAATAGTAGAGAGAATGATTTATTTCAGCTTTTATTTATTTCATTACATTCCCAGTGGGTCAGAAGTTTACATACAGTGGGGGAAAAAAGTATTTAGTCAGCCACCAATTGTGCAAGTTCTCCTACTTAAAAAGATGAGAGAGGCCTGTAATTTTCATCATAGGTACACGTCAACTATGACAGACAAAATGAGAAAAAAAATCCAGAAAATCACATTGTAGGATTTTTAATGAATTTATTTGCAAATTATGGTGGAAAATAAGGATTTGGTCAATAACAAAAGTTTCTCAATACTTTGTTATATACCCTTTGTTGGCAATGACACAGGTCAAACGTTTTCTGTAAGTCTTCACAAGGTTTTCACACACTGTTGCTGGTATTTTGGCACATTCCTCCATGCAGATCTCCTCTAGAGCAGTGATGTTTTGGGGCTGTCGCTGGGCAACACGGACTTTCAACTCCCTCCAAAGATCTTCTATGGGGTTGAGATCTGGAGACTGGCTAGGCCACTCCAGGACCTTGAAATGCTTCTTACGAAGCCACTCCTTCGTTGCCCGGGCGGTGTGTTTGGGATCATTGTCATGCTGAAAGACCCAGCCACGTTTCATAATCAATGCCCTTGCTGATGGAAGGAGGTTTTCACTCAAAATCTCACGATACATGGCCCCATTCATTCTTTCCTTTACACGGATCAGACGTCATGGTCCCTTTGCAGAAAAACAGCTCAAAAGCATGATGTTTCTACCCCCATGCTTCACAGTAGGTGTGGTGTTCTTTGGATGCAACTCAGCATTCTTAGTCCTCCAAACACGACGAGTAGATTTTTTACCCAAAAGTTCTATTTTGGTTTCATCTGACCATATGACATTCTCCCAATCCTCTTCTGGATCATCCAAATGCACTCTAGCAAACTTCAGACGGGCCTGGACATGTACTGGCTTAAGCAGGGGGACACATCTGGCACTGCAGGAATTTGAGTCCCTGGCGGCGTAGTGTGTTACTGATGGTAGGCTTTGTTACTTTGGTCCCAGCTCTCTGCAGGTCATTCACTAGGTCCCCCCGTGTGGTTCTGGGATTTTTGCTCACCGTTCTTGTGATCATTTTGACCCCACGGGGTGAGATCTTGCGTGGAGCCCCAAATTGAGGGAGATTATCAGTGGTCTTGTAAGTCTTCCATTTCCTAATAATTGCTCCCACAATTGATTTCTTCAAACCAAGCTGCTTACCTATTGCAGATTCAGTCTTCCCAGCCTGGTGCAGGTTTACAATTTTGTTTCTGGTGTCCTTTGACAGCTCTTTGGTCTTGGCCATAGTGGAGTTTGGAGTGTGACTGTTTGAGGTTGTGGACAGGTGTCTTTTATACTGATAACAAGTTCAAACAGGTGCCATTAATACAGGTAACGAGTGGAGGACAGAGGAGCCTCTTAAAGAAGAAGTTACAGGTCTGTGAGAGCCAGAAGTCTTGCTTGTTTGTAGGTGACCAAATACTTATTTTCCACCATAATTTGCAAATAAATTCATTAAAAATCCTACAATGTGATTTTCTGGATTTTTTTTCCTCAATTTGTCTGTCATAGTTGACGTGTACCTATGATGAAAATTACAGGCCTCTCTCATCTTTTTAAGTGGGAGAACTTGCACAATTGGTTGCTGACTAAATACTTTTTTCCCCCACTGTACACTCAATTTGTATTTGGTAGCATTGCCTTTAAATTGTTTAACTTGGATCAAACGTTTTGGGTATCCTTCCACAAGCTTCCCACAATAAGTTGTGTGAATTTTGGCCCATTCCTCCTGACAGAGCTGGTGTAACTGAGTCAGGTTTGTAGGCCTCCTTGCTTGCACACGCTTTTTCAGTTCTGCCCACAAATGTTCTACAGGATTGAGGTCAGGGCTTTGTGATGGCCACTCCAATACCTTGACTTTGTTGTCCTTAAGCCATTTTGCCACAACTTTGGAAGTATGCTTGGGGTCATTGTCCATTTGGAAGACCCATTTGAGACCAAGCTTTAACTTCCTGACTGATGTCTTGAGATGTTGCTTCAATATATCCACATAATTTTCCTTCCTCATGATGCCATCTATTTTGTGAAGTGCACCAGTCCCTCCTGCAGCAAAGCACCCCCACAGCATGATGCTGCCACCCCCGTGCTTCACGGTTGGGATGGTGTTCTTCGGCTTGCAAGCGTTCCCCTTTTTCCTCCAAACATAACAATGATCATTATGGCCAAACAGTTCTATATTTGTTTCATCAGACCAGAGGACATTTCTCCAAAAAGTACGCTCTTTGTCCCCATGTGCAGTTGCAAACTGTAGTCTGGCTTTTTTATGGCGGTTTTGGAGCAGTGGCTTCTTCCTTGCTGAGCGGCCTTTCAGGTTATGTTGATATAGGACTCGTTTTACTGTGGATATAGATACTTTTGTACCTGTTTCCTCCAGCATCTTCACAAGGTCCTTTGCCGTTGTTCTGGGATTGATTTGCACTTTTCGCACCAAAGTACGTTAATCTCTAGGAGACAGAACACGTCTCCTTCCTGAGCGGTATGACGGCTGCGTGGTCCCATGGTGTTTATACTTGCGTACCATTGTTTGTACAGATGAACGTGGGAAAATTACTTGTGTCATTCACAAAGTAGACGTCCTAACTGACTTGCCGAAGCTATAGTTTGTTAACAAGAAATGTGTGGAGTGTTTGAAAAAACGAGTTTTAATGACTGCAACCTAAGTGTATGTAAACTTCCGACTTCAACTGTATCTACAATACAAAATGTATAGTACCACCATTCAACAATATTTTAATGTACGTGTGTGTAGAGCGGTTCTGATATCATCCTTACCTCCTGTAGGCTACACCACTGATATCATCCTGACCTCCTGTAGGCTACACCACTGATATCATCCTGACCTCCTGTAGGCTACACCACTGATATCATCCTTACCTCCTGTAGGCTACACCACTGATATCATCCTGACCTCCTGTAGGCTACACCACTGATATCATCCTGACCTCCTGTAGGCTACACCACTGATATCATCCTTACCTCCTGTAGGCTACACCACTGATATCATCCTGACCTCCTGCAGCCTACACCACTGATATCATCCTTACCTCCTGTAGGCTACACCACTGATATCATCCTGACCTCCTGTAGGCTACACCACTGATATCATCCTGACCTCCTGTAGGCTACACCACTGATATCATCCTTACCTCCTGTAGGCTACACCACTGATATCATCCTGACCTCCTGTAGGCTACACCACTGATATCATCCTGACCTCCTGTAGGCTACACCACTGATATCATCCTTACCTCCTGTAGGCTACACCACTGATATCATCCTGACCTCCTGTAGGCTACACCACTGATATCATCCTGACCTCCTGTAGGCTACACCACTGATATCATCCTTACCTCCTGTAGGCTACACCACTGATATCATCCTTACCTCCTGTAGGCTACACCACTGATATCATCCTGACCTCCTGTAGGCTACACCACTGATATCATCCTGACCTCCTGTAGGCTACACCACTGATATCATCCTTACCTCCTGCAGCCTACACCACTGATATCATCCTTACCTCCTGTAGGCTACACCACTGATATCATCCTGACCTCCTGTAGGCTACACCACTGATATCATCCTTACCTCCTGTAGGCTACACCACTGATATCATCCTGACCTCCTGTAGGCTACACCACTGATATCATCCTGACCTCCTGTAGGCTACACCACTGATATCATCCTGACCTCCTGTAGGCTACACCACTGATATCATCCTTACCTCCTGTAGGCTACACCACTGATATCATCCTGACCTCCCATAGGCTACACCACTGATATCATCCTGACCTCCCGTAGGCTACACCACTGATATCATCCTGACCTCCTGTAGGCTACACCACTGATATCATCCTGACCTCCTGTAGGCTACACCACTGATATCATCCTTACCTCCTGTAGGCTACACCACTGATATCATCCTGACCACCTGTAGGCTACACCACTGATATCATCCTGACCACCTGTAGGCTACACCACTGATATCATCCTTACCTCCTGTAGGCTACACCACTGATATCATCCTTACCTCCTGTAGGCTACACCACTGATATCATCCTGACCTCCTGTAGGCTACACCACTGATATCATCCTTACCTCCTGTAGGCTACACCACTGATATCATCCTGACCTCCTGTAGGCTACACCACTGATATCATCCTTACCTCCTGTAGGCTACACCACTGATATCATCCTGACCTCCCATAGGCTACACCACTGATATCATCCTTACCTCCTGTAGGCTACACCACTGATATCATCCTGACCTCCCATAGGCTACACCACTGATATCATCCTGACCTCCTGTAGGCTACACCACTGATATCATCCTGACCTCCTGTAGGCTACACCACTGATATCATCCTGACCTCCTGTAGGCTACACCACTGATATCATCCTTACCTCCTGTAGGCTACACCACTGATATCATCCTGACCTCCTGTGGGCTACACCACTGATATCATCCTGACCTCCTGTAGGCTACACCACTGATATCATCCTGACCTCCTGTAGGCTACACCACTGATATCATCCTTACCTCCTGTAGGCTACACCACTGATATCATCCTTACCTCCTGTAGGCTACACCACTGATATCATCCTTACCTCCTGTAGGCTACACCACTGATATCATCCTGACCTCCCGTAGGCTACACCACTGATATCATCCTTACCTCCTGTAGGCTACACCACTGATATCATCCTTACCTCCTGTAGGCTACACCACTGATATCATCCTTACCTCCTGTAGGCTACACCACTGATATCATCCGTACCTCCTGCAGGCTACACCACTGATATCATCCTTACCTCCTGTAGGCTACACCACTGATATCATCCTTATGTCCAAGTGTTTATTGAAATTGGACAATCTTTTGATGCCGACAGCACAGTGCCCAAATGAGACGCACGGTGCCCAAATGCGCATGGAAGAAGAGTAGCCTAATGTGCTTTTGGTGCCTGTATACTTCATATTTTGAAATATAAAAAACAAATATTTTTTTCCATTTTGTTTTATTGGATTAAAAAACAGGTATAGCCTCCCCTCCTCTCAAATATGTTTTTTGTTGTTTTGTTTGCCCAATGCAATCGCGAAGTAGTCAAGACTTAATTAAAATATCAAGTTTGAGAGAAGTAAAACAGTGAGCTGACATTCCCTTTTCATCTACACTACCGTTCAAAAGTTTGGGGTCACTTAGAAATGTCCTTGTTTTCGAAAGAAAAGCAATTTTTTTGTCCATTAAAATAACATCAAATTGATCAGAAATACAATGTAGACATTGTTAATGTTGTAAATGGCTATTGTAGCTGAAACGGCAGATCTTTTATGGAATATCTACATAGGCGTACAGAGGACAATTATCAGCAACCATCAGTGCTGTGTTCCAATGGCACGTTGTGTTTGCTAATCCAAGTTTATCATTTTAAAAGGCTAATTGATCATTAGAAAACCCTTTTGCAATTATGTTAGCACAGCTGAAAACTGTTGTGCTGATTAAAGAAGCAATAAAACTGGCCTTCTTGAGACTAGTTGAGTATCTGGAGCATCAGCAATTTTGGGTTTGATTACAGGCTCAAAATGGCCAGAAACGAATATCTTTCTTCTGAAACTCATCAGTCTATTCTTGTTCTGAGGCTATTCCATGCGAGAAATTGCCAAGAAACTGAAGATCTCGTACAACACTGTGTACTACTCCTTTCACAGAACAGCGCAAACTGGCTCTAACCAGAATAGAAAGAGGAGTGGGAGGCCCCGGTGCACAACTGAGCAAGAGGACAAATACATTAGTGTCTAGTTTGAGAAACAGACGCCTCACAGGTCCTCAACTGGCAGCTTCATTAAGTAGTACCCGCAAAACACCAGGCTCAACGTCAACAGTGAAGAGGTGACTCCGGGATGCTGACCTTCTAGGCAGAGTTTCAAAGACAAAGCCATATCTCAGACTGGCCAATAAAAAGAAAAGATTAAGATGGGCAAAATAACATAGACCCTGGACTTTTTCTTTCCTAAAGAAAATAATGTAAGTTTTACTCCATACACCCAAAAGTACTCATTACATTTCAAATGCTTAGCAGGACAGGAAAATGGTCCAATAAACGCACTTATCCCTGGTCCCTGGTCATCCCTACTGCCTCTGATCTGGCGGACTCACTAAACACAAATGCTTTGTTTGTAAATGATGTTCTGTTGTAAAAAAAAAAAGTAAAACAATTATTGTTTGCTTAATATAAGGAATGAGAAATGATTTATACTTTCACTTTTACTAATGATACTTAAGTATCAAAAGTAAATGTA
Organism: Coregonus ussuriensis; assembly: GCA_031479575.1. Classification (NCBI taxonomy): domain Eukaryota; kingdom Metazoa; phylum Chordata; class Actinopteri; order Salmoniformes; family Salmonidae; genus Coregonus; species Coregonus ussuriensis. The sequence continues at coordinate 1,009,011 of CM062479.1, read as the reverse complement.
ATTGTTAAAATATAATTAAGTAAATTTAAAACCAAATACTTTTACTCCAGTAGTATTTTGCTAGGTGACTTTCACTTTTACCTCAGTCATTTTCGATTAAGGTATTTTTACTTTTACTCAAGTATGACAAGTGGGTACTTTTTTTTCACCACTTCTCTTTTCCTGCGATCCATCAAACGCATTTGGTGTCTCATCATAGTGGTCTTTGATTTGTGGTCAGACTCACTCAGGCAGAACAAACTTAAACTTGCACCTTTTTCAATGCTGATTTGAATATCAATGAGAAATAACGAATGCCCAAACATCCTTTCTGAATTTAAAAGTAATCCTAGAAGTAATCATCTAATTTTTAAAAAGTATCTGCTTTATAAAAAGTAACGGATTACAGCTACAGTTTTTTTTGTAATCCGTGACATGTAATCCATTACTCCACAACCTTGCCAACTACCATCTCCCCTATCTGATAGTTACAGTAGACCTACTACCATCTCCCCTATCAGATAGTTACAGTAGACCTACTACCGTCTCCCCTATCAGATAGTTACAGTAGACCTACTACCATCTATCAGATAGTTACAGTAGACCTACTACCATCTATCAGATAGTTACAGTAGACCTACTACCATCTCCCCTATCAGATAGTTACAGTAGACCTACTACCATCTATCAGATAGTTACAGTAGACCTACTACCATCTCCCCTATCAGATAGTTACAGTAGACCTACTACCATCTATCAGATAGTTACAGTAGACCTACTACCATCTCCCCTATCAGATAGTTACAGTAGACCTACTACCATCTGTCAGATAGTTACAGTAGACCTACTACCATCTATCAGATAGTTACAGTAGACCTACTACCATCTGTCAGATAGTTACAGTAGACCTACTACCATCTATCAGATAGTTACAGTAGACCTACTACCATCTATCAGATAGTTACAGTAGACCTACTACCATCTCCCCTATCAGATAGTTACAGTAGACCTACTACCATCTATCAGATAGTTACAGTAGACCTACTACCATCTATCATATAGTTACAGTAGACCTACTACCATCTATCAGATAGTTACAGTAGACCTACTACCATCTATCAGATAGTTACAGTAGACCTACTACCATCTATCAGATAGTTACAGTAGACCTACTACCATCTGTCAGATAGTTACAGTAGACCTACTACCATCTCCCCTATCAGATAGTTACAGTAGACCTACTACCATCAGTCAGATAGTTACAGTAGACCTACTACCATCTATCAGATAGTTACAGTAGACCTACTACCATCTGTCAGATAGTTACAGTAGACCTACTACCATCTGTCAGATAGTTACAGTAGACCTACTACCATCTATCAGATAGTTACAGTAGACCTACTACCATCTCTCCTATCAGATAGTTACAGTAGACCTACTACCATCTATCAGATAGTTACAGTAGACCTACTACCATCTCCCCTATCAGATAGTTACAGTAGACCTACTACCATCTATCAGATAGTTACAGTAGACCTACTACCATCTATCAGATAGTTACAGTAGACCTACTACCATCTCCCCTATCAGATAGTTACAGTAGACCTACCACCATCTATCAGATAGTTACAGTAGACCTACTACCATCTATCAGATAGTTACAGTAGACCTACTACCATCTGTCATATAGTTACAGTAGACCTACTACCATCTGTCAGATAGTTACAGTAGACCTACTACCATCTCCCCTATCAGATAGTTACAGTAGACCTACTACCATCTATCAGATAGTTACAGTAGACCTACTACCATCTATCAGATAGTTACAGTAGACCTACTACCATCTCCCCTATCAGATAGTTACAGTAGACCTACTACCATCTATCAGATAGTTACAGTAGACCTACTACCATCTATCAGATAGTTACAGTAGACCTACTACCATCCCCTATCAGATAGTTACAGTAGACCTACTACCATCTGTCAGATAGTTACAGTAGACCTACTACCATCTGTCAGATAGTTACAGTAGACCTACTACCATCTGTCAGATAGTTACAGTAGACCTACTACCATCTATCAGATAGTTACAGTAGACCTACTACCATCTGTCAGATAGTTACAGTAGACCTACTACCATCTCCCCTATCAGATAGTTACAGTAGACCTACTACCATCTATCAGATAGTTACAGTAGACCTACTACCATCTGTCAGATAGTTACAGTAGACCTACTACCATCTATCAGATAGTTACAGTAGACCTACTACCATCTGTCAGATAGTTACAGTAGACCTACTACCATCTATCAGATAGTTACAGTAGACCTACTACCATCTGTCAGATAGTTACAGTAGACCTACTACCATCTCCCTTATCAGATAGTTACAGTAGACCTACTACCATCTGTCAGATAGTTACAGTAGACCTACTACCATCAGTCAGATAGTTACAGTAGACCTACTACCATCTCCCCTATCAGATAGTTACAGTAGACCTACTACCATCTGTCAGATAGTTACAGTAGACCTACTACCATCTAGTCAGATAGTTACAGTAGACCTACTACCATCTCCCCTTATCAGATAGTTACAGTAGACCTACTACCATCTCCCGTATCAGATAGTTACAGTAGACCTACTACCATCTGTCAGATAGTTACAGTAGACCTACTACCATCAGTCAGATAGTTACAGTAGACCTACTACCATCTCCCCTATCAGATAGTTACAGTAGACCTACTACCATCTATCAGATAGTTACAGTAGACCTACTACCATCTCCCCTATCAGATAGTTACAGTAGACCTACTACCATCTATCAGATAGTTACAGTAGACCTACTACCATCTCCCTTATCAGATAGTTACAGTAGACCTACTACCATCTCCCCTATCAGATAGTTACAGTATACCTACTACCATCTATCAGATAGTTACAGTAGACCTACTACCATCTATCAGATAGTTACAGTAGACCTACTACCATCTATCAGATAGTTACAGTAGACCTACTACCATCTCCCCTATCAGATAGTTACAGTAGACCTACTACCATCTATCATATAGTTACAGTAGACCTACTACCATCAGTCAGATAGTTACAGTAGACCTACTACCATCTATCAGATAGTTACAGTAGACCTACTACCATCTATCAGATAGTTACAGTAGACCTACTACCATCTATCAGATAGTTACAGTAGACCTACTACCATCTATCAGATAGTTACAGTAGACCTACTACCATCTCCCCTATCAGATAGTTACAGTAGACCTACTACCATCTATCAGATAGTTACAGTAGACCTACTACCATCTCCCCTATCAGATAGTTACAGTAGACCTACTACCATCTATCAGATAGTTACAGTAGACCTACTACCATCTGTCAGATAGTTACAGTAGACCTACTACCATCTATCAGATAGTTACAGTAGACCTACTACCATCTGTCAGATAGTTACAGTAGACCTACTACCATCTATCAGATAGTTACAGTAGACCTACTACCATCTATCAGATAGTTACAGTAGACCTACTACCATCTATCAGATAGTTACAGTAGACCTACTACCATCTATCAGATAGTTACAGTAGACCTACTACCATCTGTCTGATAGTTACAGTAGACCTACTACCATCTATCAGATAGTTACAGTAGACCTACTACCATCTCCCCTATCAGATAGTTACAGTAGACCTACTACCATCTATCAGATAGTTACAGTAGACCTACTACCATCTCCCCTATCAGATAGTTACAGTAGACCTACTACCATCTCCCCTATCAGATAGTTACAGAAGACCTACTACCATCTCCCCTATCAGATAGTTACAGTAGACCTACTACCATCTCCCCTATCAGATAGTTACAGTAGACCTACTACAATCTCCCCTATCAGATAGTTACAGTAGACCTACTACCATCTATCAGATAGTTACAGTAGACCTACTACCATCTATCAGATAGTTACAGTAGACCTACTACCATCTATCAGATAGTTACAGTAGACCTACTACCATCTGTCAGATAGTTACAGTAGACCTACTACCATCTCCCCTATCAGATAGTTACAGTAGACCTACTACCATCTATCAGATAGTTACAGTAGACCTACTACCATCAGTCAGATAGTTACAGTAGACCTACTACCATCTATCAGATAGTTACAGTAGACCTACTACCATCTGTCAGATAGTTACAGTAGACCTACTACCATCTGTCAGATAGTTACAGTAGACCTACTACCATCTATCAGATAGTTACAGTAGACCTACTACCATTCTGTCAGATAGTTACAATAGACCTACTACCATCTCCCCTATCAGATAGTTACAGTAGACCTACTACCATCTATCAGATAGTTACAGTAGACCTACTACCATCTATCAGATAGTTACAGTAGACCTACTACCATCTCCCCTATCAGATAGTTACAGTAGACCTACTACCATCTATCAGATAGTTACAGTAGACCTACTACCATCTATCAGATAGTTACAGTAGACCTACTACCATCTATCAGATAGTTACAGTAGACCTACTACCATCTATCAGATAGTTACAGTAGACCTACTACCATCTGTCAGATAGTTACAGTAGACCTACTACCATCTGTCAGATAGTTACAGTAGACCTACTACCATCTATCAGATAGTTACAGTAGACCTACTACCATCTCCCCTATCAGATAGTTACAGTAGACCTACTACCATCTCCCCTATCAGAGAGTTACAGTAGACCTACTACCATCTATCAGATAGTTACAGTAGACCTACTACCATCTCCCCTATCAGATAGTTACAGTAGACCTACTACCATCTATCAGATAGTTACAGTAGACCTACTACCATCTATCAGATAGTTACAGTAGACCTACTACCATCTGTCAGATAGTTACAGTAGACCTACTACCATCTCCCTTATCAGATAGTTACAGTAGACCTACTACCATCTATCAGATAGTTACAGTAGACCTACTACCATCTATCAGATAGTTACAGTAGACCTACTACCATCAGTCAGATAGTTACAGTAGACCTACTACCATCTCCCCTATCAGATAGTTACAGTAGACCTACTACCATCTATCAGATAGTTACAGTAGACCTACTACCATCTCCCCTATCAGATAGTTACAGTAGACCTACTACCATCTCCCCTATCAGATAGTTACAGTAGACCTACTACCATCTCCCCTATCAGATAGTTACAGTAGACCTACTACAATCTCCCCTATCAGATAGTTACAGTAGACCTACTACCATCTATCAGATAGTTACAGTAGACCTACTACCATCTCCCCTATCAGATAGTTACAGTAGACCTACTACCATCTCCCCTATCAGATAGTTACAGTAGACCTACTACCATCTATCAGATAGTTACAGTAGACCTACTACCATCTATCAGATAGTTACAGTAGACCTACTACCATCTGTCAGATAGTTACAGTAGACCTACTACCATCTATCAGATAGTTACAGTAGACCTACTACCATCTATCAGATAGTTACAGTAGACCTACTACCATCTATCAGATAGTTACAGTAGACCTACTACCATCTATCAGATAGTTACAGTAGACCTACTACCATCTATCAGATAGTTACAGTAGACCTACTACCATCTGTCAGATAGTTACAGTAGACCTACTACCATCTATCAGATAGTTACAGTAGACCTACTACCATCTCCCCTATCAGATAGTTACAGTAGACCTACTACCATCTATCAGATAGTTACAGTAGACCTACTACCATCTATCAGATAGTTACAGTAGACCTACTACCATCTGTCAGATAGTTACAGTAGACCTACTACCATCTGTCAGATAGTTACAGTAGACCTACTACCATCTATCAGATAGTTACAGTAGACCTACTACCATCTCCCCTATCAGATAGTTACAGTAGACCTACTACCATCTCCCCTATCAGATAGTTACAGTAGACCTACTACCATCTATCAGATAGTTACAGTAGACCTACTACCATCTATCAGATAGTTACAGTAGACCTACTACCATCTGTCAGATAGTTACAGTAGACCTACTACCATCTATCAGATAGTTACAGTAGACCTACTACCATCTAGTCAGATAGTTACAGTAGACCTACTACCATCTATCAGATAGTTACAGTAGACCTACTACCATCTAGTCAGATAGTTACAGTAGACCTACTACCATCTATCAGATAGTTACAGTAGACCTACTACCATCTATCAGATAGTTACAGTAGACCTACTACCATCCCTATCAGATAGTTACAGTAGACCTACTACCATCTCCCCTATCAGATAGTTACAGTAGACCTACTACCATCTCCCCCTATCAGATAGTTACAGTAGACCTACTACCATCTCATTATATATTAAATTTAATATTACCCTATCAGATAGTTACAGTAGACCTACTACAATCTCCCCTATCAGATAGTTACAGTAGACCTACTACCATCTATCAGATAGTTACAGTAGACCTACTACCATCTCCCCTATCAGATAGTTACAGTAGACCTACTACCATCTCCCCTATCAGATAGTTACAGTAGACCTACTACCATCTATCAGATAGTTACAGTAGACCTACTACCATCTATCAGATAGTTACAGTTAGACCTACTACCATCTGTCAGATAGTTACAGTAGACCTACTACCATCTATCAGATAGTTACAGTAGACCTACTACCATCTATCAGATAGTTACAGTAGACCTACTACCATCTCCCCTATCAGATAGTTACAGTAGACCTACTACCATCTCCCCTATCAGATAGTTACAGTAGACCTACTACCATCTATCAGATAGTTACAGTAGACCTACTTCCATCTATCAGATAGTTACAGTAGACCTACTACCATCTATCAGATAGTTACAGTAGACCTACTACCATCTATCAGATAGTTACAGTAGACCTACTACCATCTATCAGATAGTTACAGTAGACCTACTACCATCTATCAGATAGTTACAGTAGACCTACTACCATCTATCAGATAGTTACAGTAGACCTACTACCATCTATCAGATAGTTACAGTAGACCTACTACCATCTATCAGATAGTTACAGTAGACCTACTACCATCTATCAGATAGTTACAGTAGACCTACTACCATCTATCAGATAGTTACAGTAGACCTACTACCATCTGTCAGATAGATACAGTAGACCTACTACCATCTATCAGATAGTTACAGTAGACCTACTACCATCTCCCCTATCAGATAGTTACAGTAGACCTACTACCATCTATCAGATAGTTACAGTAGACCTACTACCATCTATCAGATAGTTACAGTAGACCTACTACCATCTCCCCTATCAGATAGTTACAGTAGACCTACTACCATCTATCATATAGTTACAGTAGACCTACTACCATCTCCCCTATCAGATAGTTACAGTAGACCTACTACCATCAGTCAGATAGTTACAGTAGACCTACTACCATCAGTCAGATAGTTACAGTAGACCTACTACCATCTATCAGATAGTTACAGTAGACCTACTACCATCTATCAGATAGTTATGGTAGACCTACTACCATCTATCAGATAGTTACAGTAGACCTACTACCATCTATCAGATAGTTACAGTAGACTTACTACCATCTATCAGATAGTTACAGTAGACCTACTACCATCTGTCAGATAGTTACAGTAGACCTACTACCATCTGTCAGATAGTTACAGTAGACCTACTACCATCTGTCAGATAGTTACAGTAGACCTACTACCATCTATCAGATAGTTACAGTAGACCTACTACCATCTATCAGATAGTTACAGTAGACCTACTACCATCTGTCAGATAGTTACAGTAGACCTACTACCATCTATCAGATAGTTACAGTAGACCTACTACCATCTATCAGATAGTTACAGTAGACCTACTACCATCTATCAGATAGTTACAGTAGACCTACTACCATCTATCAGATAGTTACAGTAGACCTACTACCATCTCCCCTATCAGAAGTAGTTACAGTAGACCTACTACCATCTATCAGATAGTTACAGTAGACCTACATCCCCATCTATCAGATAGTTACAGTAGACCTACTACCATCTATCAGATAGTTACAGTAGACCTACTACCATCTGTCAGATAGTTACAGTAGACCTACTACCATCTGTCAGATAGTTACAGTAGACCTACTACCATCTGTCAGATAGTTACAGTAGACCTACTACCATCTGTCAGATAGTTACAATAGACCTACTACCATCTCCACTATCAGATAGTTACAGTAGACCTACTACCATCTATCAGATAGTTACAGTAGACCTACTACCATCTCCCCTATCAGATAGTTACAGTAGACCTACTACCATCTATCAGATAGTTACAGTAGACCTACTACCATCTATCAGATAGTTACAGTAGACCTACTACCATCTATCAGATAGTTACAGTACACCTACTACCATCTATCAGATAGTTACAGTAGACCTACTACCATCTGTCAGATAGTTACAGTAGACCTACTACCATCTTCAGATAGTTACAGTAGACCTACTACCATCTATCAGATAGTTACAGTAGACCTACTACCATCTATCAGATAGTTACAGTAGACCTACTACCATCTGTCAGATAGTTACAGTAGACCTACTACCATCTATCAGATAGTTACAGTAGACCTACTACCATCTCCCCTATCAGATAGTTACAGTAGACCTACTACCATCTATCAGATAGTTACAGTAGACCTACTACCATCTCCCCTATCAGATAGTTACAGTAGACCTAATACCATCTATCAGATAGTTACAGTAGACCTACTACCATCTGTCAGATAGTTACAGTAGACCTACTACCATCTATCAGATAGTTACAGTAGACCTACTACCATCTATCAGATAGTTACAGTAGACCTACTACCATCTCCCCTATCAGATAGTTACAGTAGACCTTCTACCATCTCCCCTATCAGATAGTTACAGTAGACCTACTACCATCTATCAGATAGTTACAGTAGACCTACTACCATCTGTCAGATAGTTACAGTAGACCTACTACCATCTGTCAGATAGTTACAGTAGACCTACTACCATCTCCCCTATCAGATAGTTACAGTAGACCTACTACCATCTCCCCTATCAGATAGTTACAGTAGACCTACTACCATCTCCCCTATCAGATAGTTACAGTAGACCTACTACCATCTCCCCTATCAGATAGTTACAGTAGACCTACTACCATCTGTCAGATAGTTACAGTAGACCTACTACCATCTCCCCTATCAGATAGTTACAGTAGACCTCCTACCATCTCCCCTATCAGATAGTTACAGTAGACCTACTACCATCTATCAGATAGTTACAGTAGACCTACTACCATCTATCAGATAGTTACAGTAGACCTACTACCATCTGTCAGATAGTTACAGTAGACCTACTACCATCTGTCAGATAGTTACAGTAGACCTACTACCATCTGTCAGATAGTTACAGTAGACCTACTACCATCTCTCCTATCAGATAGTTACAGTAGACCTACTACCATCTATCAGATAGTTACAGTAGACCTACTACCATCTGTCAGATAGTTACAGTAGACCTACTACCATCTATCAGATAGTTACAGTAGACCTACTACCATCTGTCAGATAGTTACAGTAGACCTACTACCATCTCCCCTATCAGATAGTTACAGTAGACCTACTACCATCAGTCAGATAGTTACAGTAGACCTACTACCATCTCCCCTATCAGATAGTTACAGTAGACCTACTACCATCTCCCCTATCAGATAGTTACAGTAGACCTACTACCATCTCCCCTATCAGATAGTTACAGTAGACCTACTACCATCTCTCCTATCAGATAGTTACAGTAGACCTACTACCATCTATCAGATAGTTACAGTAGACCTACTACCATCTATCAGATAGTTACAGTAGACCTACTACCATCTATCAGATAGTTACAGTAGACCTACTACCATCTGTCAGATAGTTACAGTAGACCTACTACCATCTATCAGATAGTTACAGTAGACCTACTACCATCTCCCCTATCAGATAGTTACAGTAGACCTACTACCATCTCCCCTATCAGATAGTTACAGTAGACCTACTACCATCTCCCCTATCAGATAGTTACAGTAGACCTCCTACCATCTCCCCTATCAGATAGTTACAGTAGACCTACTACCATCTATCAGATAGTTACAGTAGACCTACTACCATCTGTCAGATAGTTACAGTAGACCTACTACCATCTGTCAGATAGTTACAGTAGACCTACTACCATCTCCCCTATCAGATAGTTACAGTAGACCTACTACCATCTATCAGATCGTTACAGTAGACCTACTACCATCTATCAGATAGTTACAGTAGACCTACTACCATCTGTCAGATAGTTACAGTAGACCTACTACCATCTCCCCTATCAGATAGTTACAGTAGACCTACTACCATCAGTCAGATAGTTACAGTAGACCTACTACCATCTCCCCTATCAGATAGTTACAGTAGACCTACTACCATCTCCCCTATCAGATAGTTACAGTAGACCTACTACCATCTCCCCTATCAGATAGTTACAGTAGACCTACTACCATCTCCCCTATCAGATAGTTACAGTAGACCTACTACCATCTATCAGATAGTTACAGTAGACCTACTACCATCTATCAGATAGTTACAGTAGACCTACTACCATCTATCAGATAGTTACAGTAGACCTACTACCATCTGTCAGATAGTTACAGTAGACCTACTACCATCTATCAGATAGTTACAGTAGACCTACTACCATCTCCCCTATCAGATAGTTACAGTAGACCTACTACCATCTCCCCTATCAGATAGTTACAGTAGACCTACTACCATCTCCCCTATCAGATAGTTACAGTAGACCTACTACCATCAGTCAGATAGGTAATATCTTGTGAATTAGACTTATATTTATGAATCCTGTGATAATATTGAGATGACCAATTTCTTTACGTAAAGGTGTCACATGATTCCTCTTTCTCTATAAATGCATGAAGATGCTTAATTTATAGTTTTTTTTCTCCCCAGTGGCGCTGAACTTCCAGACTCCGTCTAAGGAGATGGACCTGAACCAGGGCCGGTTCCGGTCCAACGGGCTGAGTGGATACGTCCTGAAGCCTGACTTCCAGAGATACGCAGGGTCAGAGTTCAACCCTGCGACCCTCACCAAGGGACCCTGGATCAAACACAAGGCCTTCCACGTCATGGTGAGAAACTTTGCTATAGTGTGTTATATATTATAGTGTGTATGTATTTTATTGAATTATATATGATAATATAGTGTTTTATATGAGTGTAATAGCACTAAAGTGTATTATAATAGCTACTAGTAAAACACAGTGAAGACTACTAGAGAGAAGGGTACATTGATTCATAAAATAGCAATATATTGAGGAAGGAAAATGGCCTTCTGATAACATAAATTAGATTAGTTTCCGTGCAGTACCTTTATGTTGTGTTCATTTTA
>CM062479.1:975053-992553 GCA_031479575.1 Coregonus ussuriensis | reverse complement strand
TAGAGAGTAGTTAGTATGTTGCTGGTCCTATAGAGAGTAGTTAGTATGTTGCTGGTCCTATAGAGAGTAGTTAGTATGTTGCTGGTCCTATAGAGAGTAGTTAGTATGTTGCTGGTCCTATAGAGAGTAGTTAGTATGTTGCTGGTCCTATAGAGAGTAGTTAGTATGTTGCTGGTATTATAGAGAGTAGTTAGTATGTTGCTGGTCCTATAGAGAGTAGTTAGTATGTTGCTGGTCCTATAGAGAGTAGTTAGTATGTTGCTGGTCCTATAGAGAGTAGTTAGTATGTTGCTGGTCCTATAGAGAGTAGTTAGTATGTTGCTGGTCCTATAGAGAGTAGTTAGTATGTTGCTGGTCCTATAGAGAGTAGTTAGTATGTTGCTGGTATTATAGAGAGTAGTTAGTATGTTGCTGGTAGTATAGAGAGTAGTTAGTATGTTGCTGGTCCTATAGAGAGTAGTTAGTATGTTGCTGGTCCTATAGAGAGTAGTTAGTATGTTGCTGGTCCTATAGAGAGTAGTTAGTATGTTGCTGGTATTATAGCGAGTAGTTAGTATGTTGCTGGTCCTATAGAGAGTAGTTAGTATGTTGCTGGTCCTATAGAGAGTAGTTAGTATGTTGCTGGTCCTATAGAGAGTAGTTAGTATGTTGCTGGTATTATAGAGAGTAGTTATCATAATTCCTCCAGTCATTTGTCTAAGTACTTTATTATAGAAACACTAATGCAACAAGAAAAGGTGCAGAGAGAGTTGAGGGTTGAGGTGATTTCTACGTGGTTAGGGGTATCATGTAGGCAGAGGCAGGGCCGTAGCTCTGGGCAGAGCTATAGAACGATTACTGAAGGCTACTAGTGCTTGTTAATCAGAGGCTAAAGGGAATCTGGCAGACAAAACTAAGCATTGTAATGTAACTGGCCATTTTTGTAAGATGTTGATATTTCATATTTGTTTAAGAATCTCTTTATCTTTACACTAATTTTAAAGAAAAGCATACTTGATGCTTTCAAAAAATATATGACTAAAACGTTCTTGAAATGTAACTGTGGTTTATTTTATTGGACAGAATGTTTAGCTTCCTAACTGACAGCCTGACATGACATCACTGTTGCTGCTAGTATCACATCCTAACTGACAGCCTGACATGACATCACTGTTGCTGCTAGTATCACATCCTAACTGACAGCCTGACATGACATCACTGTTGCTGCTAGTATCACATCCTAACTGACAGCCTGACATGACATCACTGTTGCTGCTAGTATCACATCCTAACTGACAGCCTGACATGACATCACTGTTGCTGCTAGTATCACATCCTAACTGACAGCCTGACATGACATCACTGTTGCTGCTAGTATCACATCCTAACTGACAGCCTGACATGACATCACTGTTGCTGCTAGTATCACATCCTAACTGACAGCCTGACATGACATCACTGTTGCTGCTAGTATCACATCCTAACTGACAGCCTGACATGACATCACTGTTGCTGCTAGTATCACATCCTAACTGACAGCCTGACATGACATCACTGTTGCTGCTAGTATCACATCCTAACTGACAGCCTGACATGACATCACTGTTGCTGCTAGTATCACATCCTAACTGACAGCCTGACATGACATCACTGTTGCTGCTAGTATCACATCCTAACTGACAGCCTGACATGACATCACTGTTGCTGCTAGTATCACATCCTAACTGACAGCCTGACATGACATCACTGTTGCTGCTAGTATCACATCCTAACTGACAGCCTGACATGACATCACTGTTGCTGCTAGTATCACATCCTAACTGACAGCCTGACATGACATCACTGTTGCTGCTAGTATCACATCCTAACTGACAGCCTGACATGACATCACTGTTGCTGCTAGTATCACATCCTAACTGACAGCCTGACATGACATCACTGTTGCTGCTAGTATCACATCCTAACTGACAGCCTGACATGACATCACTGTTGCTGCTAGTATCACATCCTAACTGACAGCCTGACATGACATCACTGTTGCTGCTAGTATCACATCCTAACTGACAGCCTGACATGACATCACTGTTGCTGCTAGTATCACATCCTAACTGACAGCCTGACATGACATCACTGTTGCTGCTAGTATCACATCCTAACTGACAGCCTGACATGACATCACTGTTGCTGCTAGTGTTACATGTTATTATGACCCTCTTTGGTCTCTTGTTGAACAAAGAAAACATGATGGTTCAATCAGCATTGTGTGTCTTTATAAACTGTGCCTTTGTTGCAAAATGACAATGTTCAAAAAATATATAATGTTTTATTACTATTCTGTAATCAATCAATCTGTAAAATAAACAGCATTGGACAAATGACAAATACTTTGTCAGCACACGTCCATATCACATGATAAACATTAAAAGCTATTTTCCTGATGATGGCTCACCGCTCTTCGTACTTGGCGACTTCAACCTCCTGACATCTGCCTTCGATTAATTTCTTTCCCCTCCTTGCCTCTTTTGACCTCACCCTTTCCCAATCCCCTCTAACTCACAAGGCAGGCAAAATGCTTGACCTCATCCTTACTAGAGGCTGTTCTCCTACTAATCTAACTGCAACCCCCCTCCAGGTCTCTGATCACTACTTAATTTCCTTTTCAGTCTCCCTTTCCTCCAACCCTAAACACTCAGCCCCTACCCAGATGGTCAAGCGCCATCGCAATCTACTCTCCCTTCTGCTAAATCCTTCTCCCTCCTGTCTCCTGATTCTGCCTCTTCGACCCTACTCTCCCCCCTTTCCTCATCCTATGACTCGCACTGTCCCCTTTCCTTTCGGCCGGCTTGGCCCTCCCCTCCTGTTCCGTGGCTGAACAGACTCATTACGAGCTCACAGAACAGGGCTGCGGGCAGCTGAGCGAAAATAGAGGAGAACTAAACTTCCAGAGAACCTGTCATCTTGTCACTCCCTCCTCTCTACATTCTCTTCCTCTGTATCCGCTGCTAAAGCCACTTTCTACCACTCTAAATGTCAAGCTTCTGCCTCTAACCCTAGGAAACTATTTCCCACCTTCTCCTCCCTCCTTAATCCCCCCCCCCCACTCCTCCCTCTCTGCGGATGACTTTGTCAACCATTTTTAAAGAAGGTTGATGACATCCGCTCCTCATTCAATCAGCCTATGGAGTCCACTGGTCCCACTCACACAGAACTACCCTACGCCTTGGCCTCTTTCTCCCCTCCTCTGGAGATGACATCCTGCGACTAGTGAAGTCTGGCCGCCTGATAACCTGCCCGCTTGACCCCATCCCCTCCCCTGGAGACCTTCTCTGGAGACCTTCTCCCATTCCTCACTTCCCTCATCCCCTCCTCCAGACCATCTCTGGAGACCTTCTCCCATTCCTCACTTCCCTCCTCCCTTCTCCAGACCATCTCTGGAGACCTTCTCCCATTCCTCACTTCCCTCATCCCTTCTCCAGACCATCTCTGGAGACCTTCTCCCATTCCTCACTTCCCCCATCAACTCATCCAGACCATCTCTGGAGACCTTCTCCCCATTCCTCACTTCCCTCATCAACTCACCCCTGACCACTGGCTGCGTCCCCTCTGACTTCAAATTGCCCCAGTCGCTCCCATCCTCAAGAAACAAACACTCGACTCATCTGATGTCAAAAACTATAGACCTGTATCCCTTCTTTCTTTTCTTTCCAAAACACTTGAGTGTGCTGTCTCTGATTAACTCTCTTGTTATCTCTCTCAGAACGATCTTCTTGACCCTAACATGTCAGGCTTCAAGACGGGTCACTCAACCGAGACCGCTCTTCTCTGTGTCTGTTCTCATCTTCCTAGATCTATCCGCTGCCTTCGACACCTCTCAGGGCTGGGCGTCTCAGGCTCTGCACACTCTTGGATTGCATCCTACCTGCCAGGCCACTCCTACCAGGTGACGTGGAGAGGATCTGTGTCTGCACCACATACTCTCACTACTGGTGTCCCCCAGGGCTCAGTTCTTGGCCCTCTCCTCTTCTCTCTATAGACCAAGTCACTCGGCTCTGTCATATCCTCACATATCTTTACATGGTCTTTCCTATCATTTCTATGCGGATGACACTCGCTCCTGCAGGTTCATGCTCTACAACATCCGTAGAGTAGGACCCTACCTCACACAGGAAGCGGCGCTGGACAACTGCAACTAGTTGTTAGTTGGGCTCCCTGTTTGTGCCATCAAACCCCTGCAACTAATCCAGAACAATGCAGCCCACCTGGTTTTCAACCTTCTCAACTTCTCCCATGTCACCCGCTCCTCTGCACACTCCACTGGCTTCCAGTCGAAGCTTGAATCCACTACAAGACCATGGTGTTTACCTACGGAGCAGCAAGAGGAACTGCCCCTCCCTACCTTCAGGCTATGCTCAAACCCTACACCCCAACCCAAGCACTCAGTTCTGCCACCTCTGGTCTCTTGCCCCTCCCACCCCTTCGGGAGAGGGCAGCTCCCGCTCAGCTCAGTCAAAGCTCTTCTCTGTCCTGGCACCCCAATGGTGGAACCAGCTTCCCCTTGAAGACAACAGAGTCCCTTCCCATCTTTCGAAAGTACCTGAAACCCTAGCTCTTCAAAAAGTATCTTAAATAATACCCCTGCCCACCAATCCACCCCCCCCCCCCCCCCCAAACCAACACAATCCTGAACCAACACAGTTGCACTTGACCCCCTCTTTCTAGCTCTGACTTTGCTGATAGCTACTTTATACTTCATTGAAGTTTACTTACTGTGCCTGTGATATATGGTTGTCCCACCTAGCTATTTTAAGATGAATGCACTAACTGTAAGTCGCTCTGGATAACAGCGTCTGTTAAATTAATAGAAAATTTAAAAAAATGATCAATAACATAAGGTACATTCATAGTATTTACCAAGCAATAATAGATGCTACGCTAATTGATTCCACCATTACAAGTAAAACAAAAAACAACAGGAACTAGAAAATAAACCCAAAATAAAAGCCAACCCATCCCACCCCTCCAACCCCACATTTGACCAAATTATTAAGAGGTACAAGAGATCTCACATTTACATTTTAGTCATTTATGCTCTTATCCAGAGAGACTTACAGAAATTGCATTAATCTTAAAATAGCTACACTGGATTCGGAAAGTATTCAGACCCCTTTACTTTTTCCACATTTTGTTACGTTACAGCAGGGGTGTCAAACGTACGGCCCGCGGGCCGGATCAGGCCCGCAAACGGGTTTAATCCGGCCCGCGAGATGATTTTTTTTTTTTTTTTTTTTTTTTTTTTGTAAAGTATAAAAATACGCTGCAATTTTTCAATAAAATAAACTGCTGTTCCAATTGCGTCCACTGGATGGCGCAATAGCAATTGTGTTAAGCAAGCAAATTGTTTATACCGGGGCAGAGCATGTAGGTCAAGCACGTGCAGCCAATGAGCTACTTTGTTTTGCCCGCGATATTTATTACGGCTTCTACTTTTAACATTATGTGCTTTGGCACCCTCATTGCCCCAATATGTCTCTGTCAAAAAAGAGAAAAGTGGATGCAGAGTGCAGAGTGTTCCAAGAAAAATGGTCATCCTATTTATTCACGGAATTGAATGGGAAAGCTGTATGTTTGGTGTGTTCAGAGCATGTTGCAGTGCTGAAAGAATATAACCTTCGTCGCTACTATGTGAGTCTTCATGCCGACAAATATGACAACTTTCAAGGACAGCGGAGATGAGAGAAGGTGAATGAACTGTTGGCGGGTCTGAAGAAACAGCAGTCTGTGTTTACTCACAGCCGAGACATCAGTGACGCTGCAGTGAAAGCTAGCTACCTCATTGCTAATGAAATCGCAGTGGCTTCAAAACCATTTAGTGAGGGTGAATTTGTAAAAACGTGCATGATGAAGGCAGCGGAGATTGTGTGCCCTGAAAAGCGGCAGGCTTTTGCAAATATCAGCCTGACAAGAAACACAGTTGCAGACAGGATTTCCGATCTTTCAGTGGATTTGGACAGCCAGTTGAAGCAAAAAGTAAAGTCATTTATTGCGTTTTCGGGTTGCAATTGATGAAAGCACGGACATTACAGATGTTGCACAACTGGCCATTTTCATCCGCGGAGTTGATGACACATTGACATTCACCGAGGAGTTCGTGGAGTTGGTGCCGATGACAGATACAACGACAGCAGCTGATATTTTTACCGCACTCGTCGGCGCGCTGGACAGGGTCGGAGTGGACTGGTCCCGCGCTGTCAACCTGGCTACAGATGGTGCGCCCTCAATGATCGGGAAAAAAGCAGGCGTTGTGACAAAGTTCAGAGAGAAAGTGCAATCTGCAAATGGAGGACGTGATTTTTTGACTTTTCACTGTATTTTGCACCAGGAGGCTTTGTGTTGCAAGTCATTAAAGATGGATAACGTCATGAAGGTGGTCATCCAAACTGTTAATTTCATCCGATCCAGAAGCCTGAATCACCGTCAGTTTGACAGCCTTCTCAGAGAGAAAGACCACATCTATGGCCTGCCATACCACACTGAGGTAAGATGGTTAAGCCGAGGTGCTGTGCTGAGGCGTTTCTTTGATTTACGAGAAGAAATTGAACAGTTCATGGAAGAAAAGGGCAAACCAGTGTTAGAATTTCATTCTGCAGAATGGATGCAGGACCTTGCATTTATGGTGGATGTTACAGAGCACCTGAATAACTTGAACAAACAGCTGCAAGGGCGCAACAAAGTTGTCACGCAGTATTATGACAGCATACGTTCTTTCAAGTTGAAGCTGTCATTGTGGGAGACGCAACTTGACGGTGGTGATGCAGCTCACTTCCCCTGTCTGAAAAATGTGTGCGCGACCCAACATGTGGCAGACATGAAGCGGTTCAAAGATAAAATAACGGGACTGTTACGGGAGTTTGAGCAACGCTTTCAGATTTATGTTTATGTTTTTATGTTGATGTGCTATTGTTTTTAATAGATTTTATTTGTATATTTAACCTATTCTTGACTCTGTGGTTCTTGCACTTGTTTGGGGAACAGGATTTCATTATTTTTATCTACATTTCTGCCTGAGAAATGACACCCTGATATAGTTCTGTGATATACTTCTGTGAATCACTGAGGCATTGTGTGTTTGTGTGTTCTTTGTCCTCAGAACTTTCAAATAACTTGAGGTGTTTTATGATTAATAGTGATGTTGTGCTTTTGGACACTGTCCTCAGGCTCCAGCTTTATGTTTATATGTTTTTATGTTGATGTGCTATTGTTTTTAATTGATTTTATTTTATTTGTATATTTAACCTATTCTTGACTCTGTGGTTCTTGCACTTGTTTGGGGAACAGGTTTTCATTATTTTTATCTACATTTCTGCCTGAGAAATGACACCCTGATATAGTTCTGTGATCTGTGAAACAGTTCTGTTAATCACTGAGGCATTGTGTGTTTGTGTGTTCTTTGTCCTCAGAACTTTCAAATAACTTGAGGTGTTTTATGATTAATAGTGATGTTGTGCTTTTGGACACTGTCCTCAGGCTCCAGCTTTATGTTTATATGTTTTTATGTTGATGTGCTATTGTTTTTAATTGTTTTTATTTTATTTGTATATTTAACCTATTCTTGACTCTGTGGTTCTTGCACTTGTTTGGGGAACAGGATTTCATTATTCTTATCTACAATTCTGCCTGAGAAATGACACCCTGATATAGTTCTGTGATCTGTGAAACAGTTATGTTAATCACTGAGGCATTGTGTGTTTGTGTGTTCTTTTTCTTTAGAATTTTCAAATAAACTTGACGTGTTTTATGATTAATAGTGATGTTGTGCTTGTACTATTTTGGACACACTGTCCTCAGGCTCCAGCTTTATGTTGTATGTTGATCGTATTAAAACAAAGAAAACAATCTGAAGTTGTTGTTTTTAAATTATATATACCATGATTTTTCCGGTCCGGCCCACTTGGGAATAGATTTTCCTCCATGTGGCACCTGAGCTAAAATGAGTTTGACACCCCTGCGTTACAGCCTTATTCTAAAATTGAATAAACTGTGTTTTACCCTCATCTACCAGCATAGAATACCCCATAATGACAAAACAAAAACAGGTTTTTAGAAATGTTTGCAAATCTATAAAAAAAAGAACTGAAAAATCATATTTACATAAGTATTCAGACCCCTACCTCAGTACATTGTTGAAGCACCTTTGGCAGCGATTACAGCCTCGAGTCTTCTTGGGTATGACGCTACAAGTTTGGCACACCTATATTTGGGGAGTTTCTCCCATTCTTCTCTGCAGATCCTCTCAAGCTCTGCCAGGTTGGATGGGGAGAATCGCTGCACAGCTATTTTCAGGTCTCTCCAGAGATGTTTGATCGGGTTCAAGTCCGGGCTCTGGCTGGGCCACTCAAGGACATTCAGAGACTTGTCTCGAAGCCACTCCTGTGTTGTCTTGGCTGTGTGCTTAGGGTCATTGTCCTGTTGGAAGGTGAACCTTCGCCCCAGTCTGAGGTCTTGAGCGCTCTGGAGCAGGTTTTCATCAAGGATCTCTCTGTACTTTGCTCAGTTCATTTTTCCCTCGATCCTGACTAGTCTCCCATTCCCTAACGCTGAAAAACATCCCCACAGCATGATGCGGCCACCACCATGCTTCATCGCAGGGATGGAGCCAGGTTTCCTCCAGACGTGTTGCTTGGCATTCAGGCCAATGAGTTCAATCTTGCTTTCATCAGACTTGCTTTCATGAGAGTCTTTAGGTGCCTTTTGGCAAACTCCAAGCGGGCTGTCATGTGCTTTTTACTGAGGAGTGGATCAGTCTTGCCACTCAAACATAAAGGCCTAATTGGTGGAGAGCTGCAGAGATGGTTGTCCTTCTGGAAGGTTCTCCATCTCCACAGATGCATTCTGGAGCTCTGTCAGAGTGACCAGCTCTAGGAAGAGTCTTGGTTGTTCCCAATGTCTTCCATTTAAGAATGATGGAGGCCAGCGCGTTCTTGGGGACCTTCAATGCTGCAGAAATGTTTTGGTACCCTTCCCCAGATCTGTGCTTTGACACAATCCTGTCTCGGAGCTCTACGGACAATTCCTTCGACCTCATGGCTTGGTTTTTGCTCTGATATGCACTGTCAACTGTGGGACATTTTATAGACGGTTGTGTCTTTCCAAATCATGTCCAATCAACTGAATTTACCACAGGTGGACTCCAATCAAGTTGTAGAAACATATTTTTAAAATTGTAAATACATTTGCACACATTTCTAAAAAAACTGTTTTCACTTTGTCATTATGGGGTATTGTGTGTAGATTGATGGGGGGGCGTTATGACCTCCTCCGTTAGACTAGTTGGCAGAACACCCAGAATATGTTCTTAACATAGGAGACAGTGCCAGACACATGCTGGAACCAACCCTATGAACTATGCTTATGTAATGTGTCTGTAACCAGTATATAAGGGAACTAAACGGGACTGCCCCGTTAGAGCTCCTGACAGACATTCACTATGGTGCATCAAGTTGGTTGGAACCTCTCCAGCATGCTGATAATAAACAATGATTCATTTAAGATTGACTTCGAGTGTCCCTGTATAAGAATTTCCACAACATTTTGGCGTCAACAAACATGATGATTGATTCTGCCTGTGTAGCTTTCCAGTGCATTTTATGAAGCATGAGGGAAATTCCCATCTGACCAAAAGACGATGAGACCCGCCCAGAACAGACCCTTACTCTGAACTTCCCAGGAGGAGACACATCATCCACGAACAATTTGCCCATTCTTCAAAGCAAAACTGCTCCAGCTCCTTCAAGTTGGATGGGTTCCGCTGGTATACAGCAATCTTTAAGTCATACCACAGATTCTCAATTGGATTGAGGTCTGGGCTTTGACTAGGCCATTCCAAGACATTTACATGTTTCCCCTTAAACCACTCAAGTGTTGCTTTAGCAGTATGCTTAGGGTCATTGTCCTGCTGGAAGGTGAACCTCCGTCCCAAACTCAAATCTCTGGAAGAATGAAACAGGTTTCCCTCAAGAATTTCCCTGTATTTAGCGCCATCCATCATTCCTTCAATTCTGACCAGTTTCCCAGTCCCTGGTGATGAAAAACATCCCCACAGCATGATGCTGCCACCACCATGCTTCACTGTGGGGATGGTGTTCTCGGGGTGATGAGAGGTGTTGGGTTTGCGCCAGACATAGCGTTTTCCTTGATTGCCAAAAAACTAAATTTTAGTCTCATCTGACCAGAGTACCATCTTCTAAATGTTTGTGGAGTCTCCCACATGCCTTTTGGCGAACACCAAACGTGTTTGCTTATTTTTTTCTTTAAGCAATGGCTGTTTTCTGGCCACTCTTCCGTAAAGCCCAGGTCTGTGGAGTGTATGGCTTAAAGTGGTCCTATGGACAGATACTCCAATCTCCGCTGTGGAGCTTTGCAGCTCCATCAGGGTTATCTTTGGTCTCTTTGTAAGAGTAGAAAAAAAATATATAATATACAACTTGCACACCCACTCGTAGATGTACGTAATTGGTGTAAAACGTATTCTGACAAATGTTCAGAGTGGTCCCTTTTACGAATCATTTGATGTATGATAAGGTTAAAGCATTGTACGGGACTTGACTTATGCCTAACCAATAAAACTATAATTAGAACCAATGACTGTTGAACATGATTTAGGGTTAGGGTAATGTTTGTTGGGTTAGGGTAATGTTTGTTGGGTTGGGTAATGTTTGTTGGGTTAGGATAATGTTTGTTGGGTTGGGTAATGTTTGTTGGGTTAGGGTAATGTTTGTTGGGTTAGGGTAATGTTTGTTGGGTTAGGGTAATGTTTGTTGGGTTAGGGTAATGTTTGTTGGGTTAGGGTAATGTTTGTTGATGGATCTGGGTTCAGGAGTAGTTCATGTTGCGTGTACAGACAGTTTATTAGCCTGGAAACCCTCTCAAGGCTAACAGTTTACTAGCCTGGAAACCCTCTCAAGGCTAACAGTTTACTAGCCTGGAAACCCTCTCAAGGCTAACAGTTTATTAGCCTGGAAACCCTCTCAAGGCTAACCGTTTATTAGCCTGGAAACCCTCTCAAGGCTAACAGTTTACTGCAGACAGAGATGGAGAGGCTGTACAGTGCACTCTGTATTTAAAAAAGCAATAAAATGGAGTGTGTGTGTCTCTATTCAACACCTCCCATCTATCTCTTAACACCATCCATATTGGATTTCTATTTGCCATATATTTTTCAACTGTACTGTGATGTTTCAAAAATGTTCTGAACCTTTCTATTCTCACTGTTTCTACAGATTGTAAATTGAAAATAAACATTTTTGCTAAAAGTATTATTATATTATTGAACGATTGACTATGACTTTTTAGATCACCCAGTAGTGCTATCTGCAGGGTTAGCTCCTGGTAAATATTGCAATCCTTTAGCCATTCCTGGACCTGTGACCAAAAACAAGCTACAAATGGACAGTACCAAAACAAATGATCTAATGATTCTGTCTCTTCGCAGCAAAATCTGCAGAGCTGGGAAGATTGTATCCCCCATACAAATAACATTTTGGTAGCAATAATTTTGTATAATAACGTAAATTGAACAATTCTAAGTTTTGAATCCGGCGTCGTTTTGCGTATCAGTTCATAAACCATGTGCCATGGAATCGGTATGTCAAAAATCTCTTTTCAACTATTTTGCAATCTATATGGGACGGCTGTCAATCCTTTGGTCCTTAAATGAAACTGGTATACTTTTTTATTTATCACAATTTTCTTTAACCAATTATGTTCTTTAATGCAGGGCCGACAGACAACTTCCTTACTTTTCCCCCTTCCACTTTCCTCTTCCATTTTTGCGGTAATGCTGCAATTATTTGGTTGTAATTTTGGGTAGAGCAGACATTTCCATATGTTTTTGTTAGCTGAATGTGCGACATAACTCCACCAGTCCTACCTATGATATAATCTACGAAGATTAATGTTTTTTTATCAATTAGTATATTTGAGTTTAACCACAATATTTGTTGCATTATTTGTTCTGTCGTTTCTGGAGGATTCTATTGAAATTGCAACCAACTTTCTATGGCTTGTTTTAGAAATAGTGATATTTGGGAGATGATTTCCTTTTCAAATAACTGAAAGTGAGAGGTTGTAATCTGAATAAAGGGAAAACGGCCATTCTTGAACATGGGGTGAGACAATCTTACTAATTTTGCTAGAGAACCAGTTCGGATTTAAGTATAACTTTTGTATGACTGAAGCTTTTAGTGATAGGTCTAATGCTTTAATATTGAATCATTTCTGTCCTCTGAATTCATATTCATTATATAAATAGGCCTGTTTAATTTTGTCTGGCTTGCCGTTCCAAATAAAATGGAATCTTTTTTTCTCATATAATTGAAAAAACTGTTCGCTAGGCGTAGGCAAGACCATAAGCAAATAGATAAACTGGGATAATACTAAAGAGTTAATCAGGGTGATTTTTCCACAAATAGACGGTATTTAACTTTCCATGGTAGCAAGATCTTATCTATTTTTGCTAACTTTCTATTAAAATGTATTGAAGTGAGATCATTTATTTTGGGATATGAATACCGAGTATATCCACATCACCATCAGACCATTTTATTGGTAAACTACACAGTAATGTAAAAGTTGTATCTTTTATTGATCCAATATGTAATATAGTACATTTATCATAATTAGGTTGTAATCCAGAGAAGTTAAAAAAAAGTATCTAGATCCTCTATGAGGCTGTGGAGGGATTCAAGTTGTGGATTTAAAAGAAAACATGAATCATCAGCGTCAATGACACCTTTGTTTTTAAGCCCTGGATTTCTAATCCCTTGATGTTATTGTTGGATCTGATTTTAACAGCTAACATTTCGATGGCAATAGTAAATAGATATGCCGATAGTGGACAACCTTGTTTTACTCCTCTTGACAGTTTAAAACTTTCTGAGAAATAGCCATTGTTTACTATTTTACACCTAGGGTTACTATACATGATTTTAACCCATTTTAAAAGAGATTATCCAAAATTGAAATGCTCCAGGCATTTATATATAAACTCCAGTCGTTATTTCTCAAAAGCCTTTTCAAAGTTACCCACTGTTTTGACTGACTGTTTTTGACTGACTGATTTTGACTGACAGTTGTTACTAACTGTTGTTACTGACTGTTGATACTGACTGTTTTGACTGACTATTTTGACTGACTGTTGTTACTGACTGTTGTTACTGACTGTTGTTACTGACTGTTGTGCTGACTGTTTTGACTGACTGTTGTGCTGCCTGTTTTGACTGACTGTTGTTACTGACTGTTGTTACTGACTGTTGTGCTGACTGTTTTGACTGACTGTTGTGCTGCCTGTTTTGACTGACTGTTGTTACTGACTGTTGTTACTGACTGTTGTGCTGACTGTTTTGACTGACTGTTGTGCTGCCTGTTTTGACTGACTGTTGTTACTGACTGTGTGTATGTGTGCATCTATCAGTTACACACAGTGTACATGTCAGTATATACACACAGCAAGGGGGTGAGGTGACGCTTTATTCGTTTTTTGAAACCAGGTTTGCTGTTCACTTGAGCTATAGAAGATTACATTTTACATTTACATTTTAGTCATTTAGCAGACGCTCTTAACCAGAGCGACTTACAGGAGCAATTAGGGTTAAGTGCCTTGCTCAAGGGCACATTTACGTCATTTAGCAGACGCTCTTAGCCAGAGCGACTCACAAATTGGTGCGTTCACCCTATAGCCAGTGGGATAACCACTTTACAATTTGGGGGGGGGGGGGGGGGGGTTAGAAGGAATACTTTATCCTATCCCAGGTATTCCTTAAAGAGGTGGGGTTTCAAATGTCTCCGGAAGGTGGTGAGTGACTCCGCTGTCCTGGCGTCGTGAGGGAGCTTGTTCCACCATTGGGGTGCCAGAGCAGCGAACAGTTTTGACTGGGCTGAGCGGGAGCTATGCTTCCGCAGAGGAAGGGGAGCCAGCAGGCCAGAGGTGGATGAACGCAATGTCCTCGTTTGGGTGTAGGGACTGATCAGAGCCTGAAGGTACAGAGGTGCCGTTCCCCTCACTGCTCCATAGGCAAGCACCATGGTCTTGTAGCGGATGCGAGCTTCAACTGGAAGCCAGTGGAGTGTGCGGAGGAGGGGGGTGACGTGAGAGAACTTTGGAAGGTTGAACACCAGACGGGCTGCGGCATTCTGGATGAGTTGTAGGGGTTTAATGGCACAGGCAGGGAGCCCAGCCAACAGCGAGTTGCAGTAGTCCAGACGGGAGATGACAAGTGCCTGGACCAGGACCTGCGCCGCTTCCTGTGTAAGGCAGGGTCGCACTCTCCGAATGTTGTAGAGCATGAACCTGCAGGAGCGGGTCACCGCCTTGATGTTGGCGGAGAACGACAGGGTGTTGTCCAGGGTCACGCCTAGGCTCTTCGCACTCTGGGAGGAGGACACAGCGGAGTTGTCAACCGTGATGGCGAGATCATGGAACGGGCAGTCCTTCCCCGGGAGGAAGAGCAGCTCCGTCTTGCCAGGGTTCAGCTTGAGGTGGTGATCCGTCATCCATACTGATATGTCTGCCAGACATGCAGAGATGCGATTCGCCACCTGGTTGTCAGAAGGGGGAAAGGAGAAGATTAGTTGTGTATCGTCAGCGTAGCAATGATAGGAAAGGCCATGTGAGGATATGACAGAGCCAAGTGACTTGGTGTATAGGGAGAAAAGGAGAGGGCCCAGAACCGATCCCTGGGGGACACCAGTGGTGAGAGCACGTGGTGCGGAGACAGCTTCCCGCCACGCCACTTGGTAGGAGCGACCGGTCAGGTAGGACGCAATCCAGGAGTGAGCCGCGCCGGAGATG
The DNA here is from genome assembly GCA_031479575.1 of Coregonus ussuriensis. Taxonomy (NCBI): domain Eukaryota; kingdom Metazoa; phylum Chordata; class Actinopteri; order Salmoniformes; family Salmonidae; genus Coregonus; species Coregonus ussuriensis. The sequence continues at coordinate 977,729 of CM062479.1, read as the reverse complement.
CCCATCTCGGAGAGGGTGGAGAGGAGGATCTGATGGTTCACAGTATCAAGATGAAAGGAACTTCCATGCAATCATGTCTCTGTATAATACTGTAAGCTTGTTCTGGACCTGGGGACTGTGAAGAGCATGTCTGGTGGGGTAAGTATGTCTGTCAGAGCTATATGTAAGTTGATTATACAGACATTTTGTATTTCTCACAAAAACAAGAATTGATGCAGTCAGTCTCTCCTCTACATTGAGCCAAGAGGGACATACTGTTGACATTAGCCCTCTGTGTACATTGAAGGGCAAGACGTACTCATCTGTTCTGGGCCAGCTGCAGCTTTTCTAGGTCCTTCTTTGCAGCACTTGACCACATCACTGGGCAATAGTCAAGATTAGATCAAACTAGAGCCTGCAGGACTTGTTTGGTCGACTGAGCTGTTAAATAAGCAGAGCATCTCTTTATCACAGACAGACCTCGCCCCATCTTGACAACAATTTAATCAATATGCCTTGACCATGACAATTTACAGTCTAAGGTGACGCCAAGAAGTTTAGTTTCCTCAACTTGCTCAACAGCCACATCATTCATTACCAGATTCAGATGAGGACTATAACTTATGGAATGATTTGTACCAAATACAGTGCTCTTAGTTTTACATGTGTTCAGGACCCGTTTATTAACAGCCACCCATTCTAAAACACTGCAACTCTTTGTTTAGGGTTGCAGTGATTTCATTAGCTGTGGGTGCTGACATGTACAGTACCATTCAAAAGTTTGGACACACCTACTCATTCAAGGGTTTTTCTTTATTATTTTCATTTTCTGCATTGTAGAATAATAGTGATGACATCAACACTATGAAATAACACATATGGAATCATGTAGTAGCCAAAAAAGTGTTAAACAAATCAAAATCTATTTTATATTTGAGATTCTTCAAATAGCCACATTTTGCCTTGATGACAGCTTTGCACACTCTTGGCATTCTCTCAACCAGCTTCATGAGGTAGTCACCTGGAATGCATTTCAATTAACAGGTGTGCCTTCTTAAAAGTTAATTTGTGGAATCTCTTTCCTTCTTAATGCGTTTGAGCCAATCAGTCGTGTTGTGACAAGGTTGGGGGGGGGGGGGGGGGGGGGGGGGGGGGGGTATACAGAAGATAGCCCTATTTGGTAAAAGACCAAGTCCATATTATGGCAAGAACAGCTCAAATAAGCAAAGAGAAATGCTTTAAGACATGAAGGTCAGTCAATACGGAACATTTCAAGAATTTTGAAAGTTTCTTCAAGTGCAGTTGTAAAAACCATGAAGCGCTATGATGAAACTGGCTCTCATGAGGACCGCCACAGGAACGGAAGACCCAGAGTTACCTCTACCGCAGAGGATAAGTTCATTAGAGTTACCAGCCTCAGAAATTACAGCCCAAATAAATGCTTCACAGAGTTCAAGTAACAGACACATCTCAACATCAACTGTTCAGAGGGGACTGTGTGAATCAGGCCTTCATGGTCGAATTGCTGCAAAGAAACCACTACTAAAGGACACCAATAAGAAGAAGAGACGAGCAATGTCCTTTGGTCTGGAGTCGAAATCTTAATATCAGCTGTTCACACTCTTCTCTTAATATCAGCTGAGTGACAATATAACAGGAGACATTGCAACTTTCTATATCAGAATACAAAGACATTATGGAGTTGTATACAGTGTATTTGGAAAGAATTGAGACCCCTTGACTTTTTCCACATTTTGTTACATTACAGCCTTATTCTAAATATGTATTAAATTAAAGGAAATCCTAATCAGTCTACACACAATACCCCATAATGACAAAGCAAAAACAGTTTCTTATAAATTTTTGCAAATGTATTAAAAATGTATAACAGAAATACTTTATTTACATAAGTATTCAGACCCTTTGCTATGAGACTCAGGTGCATCCTGTTTCCATTGATCATCCTTGAGATGTTTCTACAACTTGATTGGAGTCCACCTGTGGTAAATTAAATCGATTGGACATGATTTGGAAAGGCACACACCTGTCTATATAAGGTCCAACAGTTCACAGTGCATGTCAGAACACAAACCAAGTCATGAGGTCGAAGGAATTGTCTGTAGACCTCCGAGACAGGATTTAGTGTCGAGGCACAGATCTGGGGAAGGGTCCCAGAAAATGTCTGCAGCATTGAAAGTCCCCAAGAACACAGTGGCCTTCATCATTCTTAAAATAGAAGAAGTTTAGAACCACCAAGGCTCTTCCTAGAGCTGGCCGCCCGACCAAACTGAGCAATCGGGGGAGAAGGGCCTTGGTCAGGGAGGTGACCAAGAACCCAATGGTCACTCTGACAGAGCTCTAGAGTTCCTCTGAGATGGGAGAAACTTCCAGAAGGACAACCATCTCTGCAGCACTCCACCAATTAGGCCTTTATGTTAGAGTGGGTAGACGGAAGCCACTCCTCAGTAAAAGGCACATGACAGCCCGCTTGGAGTTTGCCAAAAGGCACCTAAAGACTCTCAGACCATGAGAAACAAGATTCTCTGGTCTGATGAAACCAAGATTGAACTCTTTGGCCTGAATGCCAAGTGTCACGTCTGGAGGAAACCTGGCACCATCCCTCCGGTGAAGCATGGTGGTGGCAGCATCATGCTGTGGGGATGTTTTTCAGTGGCAGGGACAGGGAGACTAGTCAGG
>CM062479.1:932553-970053 GCA_031479575.1 Coregonus ussuriensis | reverse complement strand
ATCCAGAGCAACTTACAGTTAGTGAGTGCATACATTTTTCATACTATGGCCCCTGACACCTCACTCTCCTCCCAGGTAACCATAGTGATGACCCCTGATCCTCAACTCCTCCCAGGTAACCATAGTGATGACCCCTGACCCCTCACCTCCTCCCAGGTAACCATAGTGATGGCCCCTGATCCCTCACCTCCTCCCAGGTAACCATAGTGATTGCCTCTGATCCCTCACCTCCTCCCAGGTAACCATAGTGATGGCCCCTGACCCCTCACCTCCTCCCAGGTAACCATAGTGATGACCCCTGACCCCTCATCTTCTCCCAGGTAACCATAGTGATGACCCCTGACCCCTCACCTCCTCTCAAGTAACCATAGTGATGAACCCTGACCCCTCACCTCCTCCCAAGTAACCATAGTGATGGCCCCTGACCCCTCACCTCCTCCCAGGTAACCATAGTGATGACCCCTGACCCTCACCTCCTCCCAGGTGTCCAGCAGCATGACATCATCCTGGTCCAGGTCCTCCTGAGCCAAGTCCTGCACCTCTGTCATCCTGAACCGACCCGTCTGATTGGAGCATTCAAACAACCGAGGGCTGTGGGTCGGCTCCTCCTTCTGCAGTCTGACAGACAGGATGTGATGTCACATTGTCACATGACAGCATTTGATGTTCAGAACGATAGACTGATCAATAGCAGGCTTACATCTAAAGATATTGCAAGAGGGACCTGACCATGAAAACTCTAGGTCCTAGTTATAGTATCACCCTAGTTATAGTATCACCCTAGTTATAGTATCATCGTAGTTATAGTGTCATCCTAGTTATAGTATCATCCTAGTTATAGTATCACCCTAGTATCATCCTAGTTATAGTGTCATCCTAGTATCATCCTAGTTATAGTGTCATCCTAGTTATAGTATCATCCTAGTTATAGTATCATCCTAGTTATAGTATCACCCTAGTTATAGTATCATCCTAGTTATAGTATCATCCTAGTTATAGTATCATCCTAGTTATAGTGTCATCCTAGTTATAGTATCATCCTAGTTATAGTATCATCCTAGTTATAGTATCATCCTAGTTATAGTATCATCCTAGTTATAGTATCATCCTAGTTATAGTGTCATCCTAGTTATAGTATCATCCTAGTTATAGTATAATCCTAGTTATAGTATCATCCTATAGTATCATCCTAGTTATAGTATCATCCTAGTTATAGTATCATCCTAGTTATAGTATCAAACTAGTTATAGTATCATCCTAGTTATAGTGTCATCCTAGTTATAGTGTCATCCTATAGTATCATCCTAGTTATAGTATCATCCTAGTTATAGTATCATCCTAGTTATAGTATCATCCTAGTTATAGTATCATCCTAGTTATAGTATCATCCTAGTTATAGTATCATCCTAGTTATAGTATCATCCTAGTTATAGTATCACCCTAGTTATAGTGTCATCCTAGTTATAGTATCATCCTAGTTATAGTATCATCCTAGTTATAGTATCATCCTAGTTATAGTATCACCCTAGTTATAGTGTCATCCTAGTTATAGTATCATCCTAGTTATAGTATCATCCTAGTTATAGTATCATCCTAGTTATAGTATCATCCTATAGTATCATCCTAGTTATAGTATCATCCTAGTTATAGTATCATCCTAGTTATAGTATCATCCTAGTTATAGTGTCATCCTAGTTATAGTATCATCCTAGTATCATCCTAGTTATAGTGTCATCCTAGTTATAGTATCATCCTAGTTATAGTATCATCCTAGTTATAGTGTCATCCTAGTTATAGTATCATCCTAGTATCATCCTAGTTATAGTGTCATCCTAGTTATAGTATCATCCTAGTTATAGTATCATCCTAGTTATAGTGTCATCCTAGTTATAGTATCATCCTAGTTATAGTGTCATCCTAGTTATAGTATCATCCTAGTTATAGTGTCATCCTAGTTATAGTATCACCCTAGTTATAGTATCATCCTAGTATCATCCTAGTTATAGTGTCATCCTAGTTATAGTATCATCCTAGTTATAGTATCATTCTAGTTATAGTGTCATCCTAGTTATAGTATCACCCTAGTATCATCCTAGTTATAGTGTCATCCTAGTTATAGTATCTTCCTAGTTATCCCTCCTGTTATGCTAAAAAAAAATTACATCCACTATGTTACGGGTCAAATTGACCCGCACAGTTTAAACACACTCAAGACAGTCAAAGAATTAAGTAAAAACAGAAACAACTTTATTTTGTCTTATCAGACATTTCAGAAAGAAGAAATACAATACTTTTTATTTTTTTTAAACAATATTTAAGAACTATTTGTTAAACATATTTCCTTTCTCACAAACAAGATTTTTCAGTTTCCCCAAGTAGGTTTTTTCCCCCCCTATTGGTCCATATTATCCCTTCAGTCTTTCTCTCTACATGTTGAACACAATGTGTGTGTGTGCTTTCTGCAGATGTATTTATTGCATTCTACACAAGTGGTGCTTGTTTTACTGTCTTGTCGAGGGGGGCAGAGCTGGCATCTTTTCCGTTTCTTGCCACTGCCTGTATCCACTGGATCCATTTCTGGTTGATTGGAGGCATGTGTTGATGGTCCAGCTTGAATTTTCTGGACGGCAGATGCAGCTGCTGTCGACCGAGGAGGCCGGACTCTCCTCTGGATCTTGGGAGTGATGAGAGCTTTGCCGAGCTCCTCTAGGAAAAGCCGGCGTCGGTACAATTTGCCACCATTCCATTGCTGGTTGATTTCAGTCCACAGGACATAGGCATTGTAAGCAGACACATCCACAATGTTGTAGAAAATCACCAAAGGCCAGCGGGCAGTCATGCGCTGACAACTATATGTTGCTGTGACTTTATCCAAATTGTCAACTCCTCCTTTGGTGGAATTGTAGTCCAGTATTATTTGTGGCTTGATGTCCTCTCTTGCACTCAGCGATGCATCTTTGTGCATTGTGCTCATTACAAGAACATTCTTGTTCTTCTTTGGGCAGTATGAAACAACAGTTGCATTTTCAGAGAAAGCAAATTTAGAGGAATGCACAGTTCTGCCCTGCATTTTCAGAAGCTCACTGGGAAGTTCAGGTTTGTTTTTTCTGATTGTTCCAACCATGGTCAGCTTTCTCTTCTGTAGTTCAACACCAAGGCGGTAGGATGTGAAGAAGTTGTCACACGTGATGTTATGACCTTGCAGCCCTTCACTCATGTCCAGCACCACCCGCATCCCCTGGTTTTTCTCAGGCACTCCGCCGGGTGGCTTCCCAGTGTAAACTTGCATATTCCATGCATAGCTTGATGTGGCATCACATGCTGCCCATATTTTGATGCCATATTTTGCAGGCTTGTTTGGCATATACTGTCTGAAGGGACAACGTCCTCTGAATGGAACAAGGCGTTCATCAACTGTAACATGAGGACTGGGATTGTACAGTAACGGTAGAATTTCCACCCATTTATCCCATACATCTCTGATTGCAGCTAGTTTGTCTCTTTCACGTCGACCCGGTCTGGTATTACGGTTATCAAAGCGAATCACCCGAGAAATTATGTGGAATTCTTGTAGAGACATTGTTGCCCGAAATATTGGCCTTCCATTCTCTTCATTCCACAGGCTGGCCGTTGCTTCTCCGTTTGACCGGTAGACTCCAGCTAATATGAACAAGTCAATCCGAGCCAGTGGCTTCCAGTTCTCTTGAAACACACGGCTCCCCTCCAAGTTGGTCATGTCCAGAACAATCTTCTCTATTGCTTGGGGTAAAAAGAGCTCAAAAGCTGATTGTATGTCATGGACTCGAGTGACAGCAAATCGTGTAGGTCCTGGAACCATTTTTATTACATTGGAAGCTGAGAGTCTACCTTGACCTCGTTGTGGTGACGGTGACCATTCAATATGACCATCTTTAGACTTCCATGTCTTCTCTTCTCTTGATGATGCTTGTTGCATGCTCTGTCTCTCATCTGATGTAGGGGATGGTACGGCAGACTCCTCCTCTGAATCCTCTTCAATGAAGACAAAATCTGGATCATCAACAGCATTGTCCTCTATCTCTGAAATATCCTCTGTCTCTGAAACCTCTTCTTCTTTTTCACTGTCACAGTCCAGAATTTGTGATAAGACTTCATTGATTGAAAATCTTTTGGAGCTCATTTTTGAGTGTCTGTGTCAGGGACCTGCTGCTCTCACACTGAGGAGAAGCTTGGGAAAGCCCTTTTTAACCCAAACACAATTCTAAAAGTGCAACCAGGACCAGTCAAAACAAAATAAATCAAAGACACTTTTTTGTTTTGCACCTGTGCAAATATATATACACATGAAAGCCTCCGGGTCAAAATGACCCACAACATCATGTTTGTATACAAAATGTACACAGACATTCCACAACACATCAGTGTGTCCACATTTTGCAGTTAGGTTCATGACCCTAAATGAGGAAAAGTCATGTAATTTCATGGCGAAAAAGAGTGGTTAACTAGTATTTTAGACAACGCAAAAGTGGAAACGGGTCAAATTGACCCACAACATAACAGGAGGGTTATAGTATCATCCTAGTTATAGTGTCATCCTAGTTATAGTATCATCCTAGTTATAGTGTCATCCTAGTTATAGTATCATCCTAGTTATAGTATCATCCTAGTTATATTATCATCCTAGTATCATCCTAGTTATAGTGTCATCCTAGTTATAGTATCATCCTAGTTATAGTATCATCCTAGTTATAGTATCATCCTAGTTATAGTATCATCCTAGTTATAGTATCATCCTAGTTATAGTGTCATCCTAGTTATAGTATCATCCTAGTTATAGTATAATCCTAGTTATAGTATCATCCTATAGTATCATCCTAGTTATAGTATCATCCTAGTTATAGTATCATCCTAGTTATAGTATCAAACTAGTTATAGTATCATCCTAGTTATAGTGTCATCCTAGTTATAGTGTCATCCTATAGTATCATCCTAGTTATAGTATCATCCTAGTTATAGTATCATCCTAGTTATAGTATCATCCTAGTTATAGTATCATCCTATAGTATCATCCTAGTTATAGTATCATCCTAGTTATAGTATCATCCTAGTTATAGTATCATCCTAGTTATAGTATCACCCTAGTTATAGTGTCATCCTAGTTATAGTATCATCCTAGTTATAGTATCATCCTAGTTATAGTATCATCCTAGTTATAGTATCACCCTAGTTATAGTGTCATCCTAGTTATAGTATCATCCTAGTTATAGTATCATCCTAGTTATAGTATCATCCTAGTTATAGTATCATCCTATAGTATCATCCTAGTTATAGTATCATCCTAGTTATAGTATCATCCTAGTTATAGTATCATCCTAGTTATAGTATCATCCTAGTTATAGTGTCATCCTAGTTATAGTATCATCCTAGTATCATCCTAGTTATAGTGTCATCCTAGTTATAGTATCATCCTAGTTATAGTATCATCCTAGTTATAGTGTCATCCTAGTTATAGTATCATCCTAGTATCATCCTAGTTATAGTGTCATCCTAGTTATAGTATCATCCTAGTTATAGTGTCATCCTAGTTATAGTGTCATCCTAGTTATAGTATCATCCTAGTTATAGTGTCATCCTAGTTATAGTATCATCCTAGTTATAGTGTCATCCTAGTTATAGTATCATCCTAGTTATAGTATCATCCTAGTATCATCCTAGTTATAGTGTCATCCTAGTTATAGTATCATCCTAGTTATAGTATCATTCTAGTTATAGTGTCATCCTAGTTATAGTATCACCCTAGTATCATCCTAGTTATAGTGTCATCCTAGTTATAGTATCATCCTAGTTATAGTATCATCCTAGTTATAGTGTCATCCTAGTTATAGTATCATCCTAGTTATAGTGTCATCCTAGTTATAGTATCATCCTAGTTATAGTATCATCCTAGTTATATTATCATCCTAGTATCATCCTAGTTATAGTGTCATCCTAGTTATAGTATCATCCTAGTTATAGTATCATCCTAGTTATAGTATCATCCTAGTTATAGTATCATCCTAGTTATAGTGTCATCCTAGTTATAGTATCATCCTAGTTATAGTATCATCCTAGTTATAGTATCATCCTAGTTATTGTATCATCCTATAGTATCATCCTAGTTATAGTATCATCCTAGTTATAGTATCATCCTAGTTATAGTATCATCCTAGTTATAGTATCATCCTAGTTATAGTGTCATCCTAGTTATAGTGTCATCCTAGTTATAGTATCATCCTAGTTATAGTGTCATCCTAGTTCTACTATGATCAGTGTGTGTATACCGTGTCAGCAGTGTGTGTATACCGTGTCATCAGTCTGTGTATACCGTGTCAGCAGTGTGTGTGTACCGTGTCATCAGTGTGTGTACCTCTTGTCGCAGGCATAGGGGGCCTTCCCTCCCAGAGCCACCCAGAACTCAGCAGGCTCCTGTCCCTCCGTAACAACCTGTTTATCCTGCCTGGACAGAACGTCTGACACCGCCTTTGCCATCTCTCTCTCATCACCACTACAACCCTGAGACAGAACATGTAACATACAGGTACATGTCAGATACAATACAGACACATGAAAGCCGGCTGGTCGTTCGTTCTATCGGTTCGGTTGCCAGAGACGCGACCCAATCGTTCAGTCTTTTTTTCTGTATCTATGGACGCAACCCAGTCGTTCGTTCTTGATGTTCCATTGCCTTACTGGCTGGCAACGTTCTTATCCATTGCTTGCTAGCTAGCCAAATACTAACTTACAGTTACGTCAAAAAGTGCAGCCAGAATAACAGCAAAGTAGTCGCATTTGCACTTGTTTAGGCTGTTTTCTAGTGACATTTATTTGGATACATCCATAACAATGAGCTAATGAGGTGTGATTTCGCCTGGCATAGAACATTTGCTCACTCGTCAGGACACTGTTGTTCAGAGGAGCTAGCCAACAACACAGCTACAGTAACGCAACCACTTCAAACTGAAGCTGGAAAGACTGCAAACTAGCTGCACTTCGTTTCGTTTTACTTTTTTTCAATTAACATTTCCTTGTGCAGTGGGCAGAACAAGTATTTGATACACTGCCGATTTTGCAGGTTTTCCTACTTACAAAGCATGTAGAGGTCTGTAATTTTTATCATAGGTACACTTCAACTGTGAGAGACGGAAAATCCAGAAAATCACATTGTATGATTTTTAAGTAATTAATTTGCATTTTATTGCCAAAAAAATCGGCAGTGTATCAAATACTTGTTCTCCCCACTGTATATATCCAATACAAATGATGCCAGATGATTCATGATTTTGACTGGCTGAGAAACGCTGTCTGTCCGTCTCGTCCCGACTCCCAACATGTTCATTACTATGGGACAGCTGGAGATCGAAGTTGAATATTGAAACAATGTTGCAAATGTCGGAAAACAGACAACAAGGTTTATACAAATCTCCGCTGTTGAAAACGAAATGTTAGTCTAAAAGAAATGTGAGATAGTGTCTAGATACTTTTTATAGTGGAGATCAAGTTTATAAATTGCCTGGCTGGGCTGAGGAGACAGTGGATTGCGCAGTCAGATGGAACAGAGTAAATAGGATTTTAACGTCACAGATTTAGCCGGTGGTAACTTGTGGAATACACAATGGCTGGAATGCGGTTTTATCCAATCAGCATTCAGGATTAGATCCACCCATTGTATAATCCCTGTCAAACATCGTACCTTGTCATATCACAGTTAACAGTGTAGAACCTTGTCATACTACAGGTAACAGAGTAGAACCTTGTCATACCACAGTTAACAGTGTGGTACCTTGTCATACTACAGGTAACAGAGTAGAACCTTGTCATACCACAGTTAACAGTGTGGTACCTTGTCATACTACAGGGAACAGTGTAGAACCTTGTCATACCACAGGTAACAGTGCAGTACCTTGCCATACCACATATAAATAATGTGGTCAGTTTTTAGCAGGAAGACATCGTTGGTGTTGAGTGATGAGGAGCGGGCTGGGACCTCAGTAGCCTTGGTGTTGAACTCATTAGTCCCTCGAACCTGGAACAGTCTGGCTCCTGGACCTGGGCTAGTCACCCCCGCTCTGCCTGTTCCACCCTGCACAGACACACACACACACACACACACACACACACACACACACACACACACACACACACACACACACACACACACACACACACACACACACACACACACACACACACACACACACACACACACACACACACACACACAGACACACACACACACACACACACACACACACACACACACACACACACACACACACACACACACACACACACACACACACACACACACAGACACACACACACACACACACACACACACACACACACACACACACACACACACACACACACACACACACACACACACACACACACACACACACACACACACACACACACACACACACACACACACACACACACACACACACACACACACACACAGACACACACACACACACACACACACACACACACACAGACACACACACACACACACACACACACACACACACACACACACACACACACACACACACACACACAGACACACACACACACACAGACACACAGACACACACACACACACACACACACACACACACACACACACACACACACACACACACACACACACACACACACACACACACACACACACACACACACACACACACACACAGACACACACAGACACACACACACACACACACACACACACACACACACACACACACACACAGACACACACACACACACACACACACACACACACACACACACACACACACACACACACATAGTCCCTCATCTTAAAGGGATAGTTCATCCAAAATCTTACTTTCGGTCACATTTCCCTTTCCTTGAGTTTTGTCTGAAGGTCCATGGTGACAGAATCCACAATAATCCATGATTTACTTCTGTCTACAGCCTGAAGTTAGCATGTTCGCGTCGTCAGATTTCATCAGGCGAACCGATGTTAGCAAAGCTGCACGTCGACATGGTTTGCTTTCCAGATGTGAACAAAACTGACGGGTAAACATAGGAAGTATCAGAGCATTAGACCATTAAAAGATAACAACATTCCCATGGTGAAGAAAACATGGACAGGTTCTTCATGATTATGGACTCTACCGAACTTAGTTTGAAGTGTTTTTGAGGAAGTTTTGGCTTGCAGTGCAGCTTTGCTAACATCGGTTCGCCTGGAACCACTGATGAAATATGACCATGCTAACATGCTAACTTCAGGCTGTAGACAGAAGTAAATCATGGATTATTGTGGATTCTGTCACCATGGACCTTCAGACAAAACTCAAGGAAAGGGAAATGTGACCGAAAATAAGATTTTGGATGAACTGTCCCTTTAAGATGAAGGACTACATCACCAGATGAAAGATCGTCTTACCTCGAAGATGATGAGTTTTCCTTTAAAGATGGCCAGGAAGTGACGCGGCTCTTTACCCATGACCACCCTGACTTGGACCGGCGCTCCGCTGTACTTGTTGTCCAGGGCAACAGCCTGGTAGGCACACGCTGTGATCTCATCCTTGGTAGCATGGCGCCCCTGCACCGTAAACCAAGACACACGTCAGTCACACACACCCAGCACAACACACAGGTTAATAAACTATAAACTGACTAGTCTCATCTTCTGGTGGTTAATAGTCTCAGCTTCTGGTGGTTAATAGTCTCAGCTTCTGGTGGTTAATAGTCTCAGCTTCTGGTGGTTAATAGTCTCAGCTTCTGGTGGTTAATAGTCTCATCTTCTGGTGGTTAATAGTCTCATCTTCTGGTGGTTAATAGTCTCAGCTTCTGGTGGTTAATAGTCTCATCTTCTGGTGGTTAATAGTCTCATCTTCTGGTGGTTAATAGTCTCATCTTCTGGTGGTTAATAGTCTCATCTTCTGGTGGTTAATAGTCTCATCTTCTGGTGGTTAATAGTCTCAGCTTCTGGTGGTTAATAGTCTCATCTTCTGGTGGTTAATAGTCTCATCTTCTGGTGGTTAATAGTCTCAGCTTCTGGTGGTTAATAGTCTCATCTTCTGGTGGTTAATAGTCTCATCTTCTGGTGGTTAATAGTCTCATCTTCTGGTGGTTAATAGTCTCATCTTCTGGTGGTTAATAGTCTCAGCTTCTGGTGGTTAATAGTCTCATCTTCTGGTGGTTAATAGTCTCATCTTCTGGTGGTTAATAGTCTCATCTTCTGGTGGTTAATAGTCTCATCTTCTGGTGGTTAATAGTCTCATCTTCTGGTGGTTAATAGTCTCATCTTCTGGTGGTTAATAGTCTCATCTTCTGGTGGTTAATAGTCTCATCTTCTGGTGGTTAATAGTCTCATCTTCTGGTGGTTAATAGTCTCATCTTCTGGTGGTTAATAGTCTCATCTTCTGGTGGTTAATAGTCTCATCTTCTGGTGGTTAATAGTCTCATCTTCTGGTGGTTAATAGTCTCATCTTCTGGTGGTTAATAGTCTCATCTTCTGGTGGTTAATAGTCTCATCTTCTGGTGGTTAATAGTCTCATCTTCTGGTGGTTAATAGTCTCATCTTCTGGTGGTTAATAGTCTCAGCTTCTGGTGGTTAATAGTCTCATCTTCTGGTGGTTAATAGTCTCAGCTTCTGGTGGTTAATAGTCTCATCTTCTGGTGGTTAATAGTCTCATCTTCTGGTGGTTAATAGTCTCATCTTCTGGTGGTTAATAGTCTCATCTTCTGGTGGTTAATAGTCTCATCTTCTGGTGGTTAATAGTCTCATCTTCTGGTGGTTAATAGTCTCATCTTCTGGTGGTTAATAGTCTCATCTTCTGGTGGTTAATAGTCTCATCTTCTGGTGGTTAATAGTCTCATCTTCTAGTGTTTAACCTCTTAATGTTCTGAACATTTTATTCAATTTTCGCCTAAAATGACATCCCCAAATCTAACTGCCTGTAGCTCAGGACCTGAAGCAAGGATATACATATTCATGATACCATTTGAAAGGAAACACTTTGAAGTTTGTAGAAATGTGAAATTAATGTAGGAGAATATAACACATTAGATCTGGTAAAAGATAATACAAACAAAAAAATATGTGTTTTTTGTTTTGTTTTTGTTCCATCATCTTTGAAATGCAAGAGAAATGCCACAATTTTTAATATTGCAGTTTAGGCGCAATTTAGATTTTGGCCACTACATGGCAGCAGTGTGTATGCACATTTTCAGATTGATACAGTGAAGCATTGCAATACTGGACTATTTCTTATCAAGTCTGCCCAAATGTGCCGAATTGGTCAATTGATACATTTTCAAGTACATAACCATAGAGAACATACAAAATACAAAATGTAAGTCTACACACTCCCAGGAATGTCATACATGATGGATCAGTTGCTTACACACTAACTTTCACAGATCTAGATGGCCGGGCGGGGTGGGTTTGGAGACAGAGACAACAGGGGTTCAAACTGTAGAACCCAGTTCCTACATTTGAATATAAAAATTGATTTTATCAAACTAAACTATGCTACATTTTATCTCTGAGACCCTTAGGATGACAAATCAGAGCAAGATTACTGAATGTAAGTACATTATTTACCTTCAGAGGTGAATGTATCAAACCAGTTTTTTGTTGCACTCTCCTCAAACAATAGCATTGCATTTTTTCACTGAAATGGCTAATGTAAATTGGACAGTGCAGTTAGATTAACAAGAATTTAAGATTTCTGCCCATATAAGACATGTCTATGTCCTGGAAAGTTTGCTGTTACTTACAACAGTCATGCTAATCACATTAGCGCACGTTAGCTCAACCCTCGCGTATACGGGACACCGATCCCATAGAGGTTAACAAACTAACCACTGACTAGTCTCAGCGTCTAGTGTTTAATAAACTAACCACTGACTAGTCTCAGCGTCTAGTGTTTAATAAACTAACCACTGACTAGTCTCAGCGTCTAGTGTTTAATAAACTAACCACTGACTAGTCTCAGCGTCTAGTGTTTAATAAACTAACCACTGACTAGTCTCAGCTTCTAGTGTTTAATAAACTAACCACTGACTAGTCTCAGCGTCTAGTGTTTAATAAACTAACCACTGACTAGTCTCAGCGTCTAGTGTTTAATAAACTAACCACTGACTAGTCTCAGCGTCTAGTGTTTAATAAACTAACCACTGACTAGTCTCAGCGTCTAGTGTTTAATAAACTAACCACTGACTAGTCTCAGCGTCTAGTGTTTAATAAACTAACCACTGACTAGTCTCAGCGTCTAGTGTTTAATAAACTAACCACTGACTAGTCTCAGCGTCTAGTGTTTAATAAACTAACCACTGACTAGTCTCAGCGTCTAGTGTTTAATAAACTAACCACTGACTAGTCTCAGCGTCTAGTGTTTAATAAACTAACCACTGACTAGTCTCAGCGTCTAGTGTTTAATAAACTAACCACTGACTAGTCTCAGCGTCTAGTGTTTAATAAACTAACCACTGACTAGTCTCAGCGTCTAGTGTTTAATAAACTAACCACTGACTAGTCTCAGCGTCTAGTGTTTAATAAACTAACCACTGACTAGTCTCAGCGTCTAGTGTTTAATAAACTAACCACTGACTAGTCTCAGCGTCTAGTGTTTAATAAACTAACCACTGACTAGTCTCAGCGTCTAGTGTTTAATAAACTAACCACTGACTAGTCTCAGCGTCTAGTGTTTAATAAACTAACCACTGACTAGTCTCAGGGTCTAGTGTTTAATAAACTAACCACTGACTAGTCTCAGCGTCTAGTGTTTAATAAACTAACCACTGACTAGTCTCAGCGTCTAGTGTTTAATAAACTAACCACTGACTAGTCTCAGCGTCTAGTGTTTAATAAACTAACCACTGACTAGTCTCAGCGTCTAGTGTTTAATAAACTAACCACTGACTAGTCTCAGCGTCTAGTGTTTAATAAACTAACCACTGACTAGTCTCAGCGTCTAGTGTTTAATAAACTAACCACTGACTAGTCTCAGCGTCTAGTGTTTAATAAACTAACCACTGACTAGTCTCAGCGTCTAGTGTTTAATAAACTAACCACTGACTAGTCTCAGCTTCTAGTGTTTAATAAACTAACCACTGACTAGTCTCAGCGTCTAGTGTTTAATAAACTAACCACTGACTAGTCTCAGCTTCTAGTGTTTAATAAACTAACCACTGACTAGTCTCAGCGTCTAGTGTTTAATAAACTAACCACTGACTAGTCTCAGCGTCTAGTGTTTAATAAACTAACCACTGACTAGTCTCAGCGTCTAGTGTTTAATAAACTAACCACTGACTAGTCTCAGCGTCTAGTGTTTAATAAACTAATCACTGACTAGTCTCAGCGTCTAGTGTTTAATAAACTAACCACTGACTAGTCTCAGCGTCTAGTGTTTAATAAACTAACCACTGACTAGTCTCAGCGTCTAGTGTTTAATAAACTAACCACTGACTAGTCTCAGCTTCTAGTGTTTAATAAAGTGTTTAATAAACGAACCACTGACTAGTGTAATATTGACCACCACTATAATGCTGGAGCTCGAGGCATTATATACAATAAAGAAGACAACATGGTTAGAACCCGTGGTTGTCAGTAGGGGGTGTCTCACCTGCCACATGTAGAGTACATATTGCAGCTTGTTAGCTCTCTTGTAGGTATAGAGCACCAGGTAACAGTCTCCTCCATAGAACTGACCGAACGAGCTGGGGTGGAGCTCTCTCAACTCCAGGTCCTCTATGCGCCAGATCTGGACAAAGACCATTGCAAGTTTAAGTAAGTAAGTGTGTGAGTGGGTGTTTGTTATTATATTTAATTTTTTATTAGGATCCCCATTAGCTGTTGTAAAAGCAGCAGCTACTCTTCCTGGGGTCCACACAGAACATGAAACATGACATAATACAGAACATTAATAGACAAGAACAGCTCAAGGACAGAACTACATCCATATCAATACTTACACACAAACTATCTAGGTCAAATAGGGGAGAGGCGTTGTGCCGTGAGGTGTTGCTTTATCTGTTTGTTTAAACCAGGTTTGCTGTTCATTTGAGCAATCTGAGATGGAATGGAGATCCATTCAATAATGGCTTTATATAATACTGTACGCTTTCTTGAATTTGTTTTGAATTTGGGGACTCTGAAAAGACCCCTGGTGGCATGTCTGGTGGGGTAAGTGTGTGTGTCAGAGCTGTGTGTTAGCTGACTATGCAAACAATTTAGAATTTTCAACACATTAATGTTTCTTATAAAAAGAAGAAGTGATGCAGTCAGTCTCTCCTAAACTCTTAGCCAAGAGAGACTGGCATGCATAGTATTTATATCAGCCCTCTGATTACAATGAAGAGCAAGACGTGCCGCTCTGTTCTGGGCCAGCTGCAGCTTAACTAGGTCTTTCCTTGTAGCATTCATTATTACGGACAGACCTCTCCCCATCTTTACAACCTTTGAATCTATATGTTTTGACCATGACAGTTCACAATCTAAGGTAACGCCAAGTAATTTAGTCTCCTCAACTTGTGTAACAGCCACACCATTTATTACCAGATTCAGCTGAGGTCTAGAACTTAGGGAATGATTTGCACCAAATACAATGCTCTTAGTTATGGAGATGTTCAGGACCAGTTTTTTACTGGCCACCCATTCCAAAACAGACTGCAACCCTTTGTTAAGGGTTTCAGTGACTTCATTAGCTGTGTTTGCTGATGCGTATATGGTTGAATCATCAGCATACATGGACACACAGGCTTTGTTTAATGCCAGTGACAGGTCATTGGTAAAACAAGAAAAGAGTAGAGTAGAGGGCCTAGAGATCTTCCCTGCGGTACACCACACTTTACATGTTTGACATTAGAGAAGCTTCCATTAAAGAAAACCCTTTGAGTTCTATTAGATAGATAGCTCTGAATCCACACTATGGCAGATGTTGAAAAGCCATAACATACATTTTCTCAACAACAGGTTATGGTCAATAATGTCAAAGGCTGCACTGAAATGTAACAGTACAGCTCCCACAATCTTCTTATCAATTTCTTTAAACTGATCATCAGTAATTTGTGTCAGTGCAGTACATGTTGAGTGCCCTTCTCTATAAGCATGCTGAAAGTCTGTTGTTAATTTGTTTACAGAGAAATAGCATTGTATTTGGTCAAACACCATTTTTTCCAAAAGTTTGCTAAGAGCTGGTAGCAAGCTTATTGGTCTGCTGTTAGAACCAGTAAAGGTAGCTTTACCACTCCTGGGTGGTGGAATGACTTTGGCTTCCCTCCAGACCTGAGGACAAAGACTTTCCTCTAGTCTCTGATTAAAGATATGACAGATAGGAGTGGCTATAGAGTCAGCTACCATCCTCAGTAGCTTTCCATGTAATTTGTCAATGCCAGGAGGTTTGCCATTATTGTTCGATAACAATATATTAACCACCTCTCCCACACAAACTTTACAAAATTCAAACTTCCAATGCTTTTCTTTCATTATTATTTCCCAATAATCATGTAAATAATTGGCAACATCAAATGGCTTTGTGATAAATAAGCCATCTGATTCGATGAAAGATGGAGTTGAATTTGTCTTTCTGCCCATCATTTCATTTAAAGTACTCAAGTTTTTCCTCCCATCATTCTTTATATCATTGATCCTGGCTTCATAAGTCAGTTTCTTCTTCTTTTGTTGAGTTTAGTCACATAAATTCTCAATTTGCAATAAGTCAACCAGTCAGATGTGCAGCCAGTCTTATTAGCCACTCCTTTTGCCCCGTCTCTTTCAACCAGACAGTTTTTCAGTTCCTCATCAATCCATGGAGCCTTAACAGTTCTAACAGTCCGTTTCTTAACAGGTGCATGTTTATCAATAATTGGAAGAAGCAATTTCATAAATTCATCAAGTGCAGCGTCTGGATGCTCCTTATTAATCACATCAGACCAACAAATATTTTTAACATCATCCACATAAGAGTCAGAGCAAAATCTTTTGTATGATCTCTTATACACTATTTTAGGCCCAGCTGTTGGAACTTTGGCTTTCCTGGATATAGCCACTATATTGTGATCACTACATCCAATGGGTACGGATACAGCTTCAGAACAAAGTTCCCAGCAACTGATGCCGACTACGTCGCGGGATCCAAACAAAAAAGTTAGCTAGCTACTAAGAAACTTAGTATACACTTTTAAAACAAATTTTCCAAAACAAACTTTCCAAAACAACAAACCGAGCTCTCCCTCGTTCCGCGTTCAACAGGAAGTGACAGGAAATGACGATCTGGCGTGAGCTATGTGTGTGTGTGTGTGCGTGTTTGTGTGTGTGTGTGTGTGTGTGCGTGTGTGTGTTTGTGTGTGTGTGCCTGCGTGTGTGTGTGTGTGCGTGTGTGTGTTTGTGTGTGTGTGCCTGCGTGTGTGTGTGTGTGTGTGTGTGTGTGTGTGTGTGTGTGTGTGCGTGTGTGTGTGCGTGCGTGTGTGTGTGTGTGTTTGTGTGTGTGTACCTGCGTGTGTGTGTTTGTGTGTGTGTGCCTGCGTGTGTGTGTGTGTGTGTGTGCGTGTGTGTGTTTGTGTGTGTGTGTTTGTGTGTGTGTACCTGCGTGTGTGTGTTTGTGTGTGTGTGCCTGCGTGTGTGTGTGTGTGTGTGTGCGTGTGTGTGTTTGTGTGTGTGTGCCTGCGTGTGTGTGTGTGTGTGTGTGTGTGCGTGTGTGTGTGTTTGTGTGTGTGTACCTGCGTGTGTGTGTTTGTGTGTGTGTGTGTGTGTGCCTGCGTGTGTGTGGGCCAAGGTTACTACAGTTTTTATTTCTATAACTTTTTCTATTTCTATTTGAAGTTCCGTTTATTTGAAGTTCCGTTTTGTTCGTTTTCAGACCTGAGTTGCTAGTTTTTATTTAGTTGTATAAAAATATTTATATTTGTTTTTTTAATTATTTAGTTTCAGTTTTAGTTTTAGTGTTAGGACAGAAAGCATGTGTGGGAGGCTATGAGACATTTAGGTTGTATAGTTTAAACATATAGTTCAAAGAACTTTAACCCATGTTTACAACAATCCAATGTGTTTTAACATTAGTAGTACATGTAAGGAGAATCAAGTTAGCTACCTAGTAAGTTAGGTTTGAAATATCGTCCTCTCCTGACAGCATTTACCCCATAGATTCAGTAGCTTGAAATCCCCCAAAAGATTGACAACTCCATTGAAAACCTTGGTGTGGGCGCGCGTGTCTCACCTGAACCTGTCCAGAGGCGTCGTCCACCATGCGTTGCTGTGCTGCCAGTTCAGGACGAGCATGGAGCTCCATCACATCAAACTTCACCTGCTCAACCTTAGCTACAGGACAGGACAGGTGTTGAGATGGAACAAAAGCCAGGGTTGTTAAGGATGTATTTACAGTGTACAGAAGTTACTCATTGTGAAGAAGTTGTTGTTGTTTAGTTTGTCACCTAATCTTACATATTTATTTTATGTAGCTAGTTACAGTGCATTCAAAAAGTATTCATACCCCTTGACTTATTCCACATTTTGTTGTGTTACAGCCTGAATTTAAAATGGATTAAATAAAATAAAACTTCTCACCCATCTACACACAATACCCCATAATGACAAACTGAAAACATTTGACACTTTTGCAAAATGTATTGAAAATGAAATACAGAAATATCTATTTTACAGAAGTATTCACACCCCTGAGTCAATACATTGCACACCTGGATTGAACAATATCTGTACATTATTATTTTTAAAATCCTTCAAGTTGGTTGTTTTTCATTGCTAGACAGCCATTTTCAAGTCTTGCCATAGATTTTCAAGCCGATTTAAGTCAAAACTGTAACTAGGCCACTCAGAAACATTCAATGTCATCTTGGTAAGCAACTCCAGTGTATATTTGGCCTTGTGTTTTAGGTTATTGTCCTGTTGAAAGGTGAATTTATCTCCCAGTGTCTGTTGGAAAACAGACTGAACCAGGTTTTCCTCTAGGATTTAGTCTGTGCATAGCTCTATTCCCTTACAAATGACAAGCATACACACAACATGATGCAGCCTCCACCATGCTTGAAAATATGAAGAATGGTACTCAGTGATGTGTTGTGTTGGATTTGCCCCAAACATAACGCTTTATATTCAGGACATAAAGTTAATTTCTTTGCCACATTTAGTGGCTAATGGCAAACAGGATGCATGTTCTGGAATATTTTTTATTCTGTACAGACTTCCTTCTTTTCACACTGTCATTTAGGTTAATATTGTGGAGTAACTACAATGTAGTTGATCCATCCTCAGTTTTCTCCTATCACTGACATTAGACTCTGTAACTGTTTTAAAGTCACCAATGGCCTCATGGTGAAATCCCTGAGCGGTTTCCTTCCTCTTCGGCAACTGAGTTAGGAAGGATGCCTGTATCTTTGTATTGACTGGGTGTATTGATAAACCATCCAAAGTCTAATTAATAACTTCACTATGTTCAAAGGGATATTCAATGTCTAGTTTAACTAAGCTAACATATGGAATTGTTTTAAGATGGTCAAACCATGGATCATTTAGCTATTTGATTTTTAATTTTAGGACCCCCATAGGCATATATATATATAGTCAGGTTTCAAGACTGGTCATTCAACTGAGACTGCTCTTCTCTGTGTCACGGAGGCTCTCCGCACTGCTAAAGCTAACTCTCTCTCCTCTGCTCTTGTCCTTCTAGACCTGTCTGCTGCCTTTGATACTGTGAACCATCAGATCCTCCTCTCCACCCTCTCCGAGCTGGGCATCTCCGGCGCGGCTCACTCTTGGATTGCGTCCTACCTGACCGGTCGCTCCTACCAAGTGGCGTGGCGAGAAGCTGTCTCCGCACCACGTGCTCTCACCACTGGTGTCCCCCAGGGCTCAGTTCTAGGCCCTCTCCTATTCTCGCTATACACCAAGTCACTTGGCTCTGTCATATCCTCACATGGCCTCTCCTATCATTGCTACGCTGACGACACACAACTAATCTTCTCCTTTCCCCCTTCTGATAACCAGGTGGCGAATCGCATCTCTGCATGTCTGGCAGACATATCAGTATGGATGACGGATCACCACCTCAAGCTGAACCTCGGCAAGACGGAGCTGCTCTTCCTCCCGGGGAAGGACTGCCCGTTCCATGATCTCGCCATCACGGTTGACAACTCCGTTGTGTCCTCCTCCCAGAGTGCGAAGAGCCTTGGCGTGACCCTGGACAACACCCTGTCGTTCTCCGCTAACATCAAGGCGGTGACCCGATCCTGTAGGTTCATGCTCTACAACATTCGGAGAATACGACCCTGCCTTACACAGGAAGCGGCACAGGTCCTAATCCAGGCACTTGTCATCTCCCGTCTGGATTACTGCAACTCGCTGTTGGCTGGGCTCCCTGCCTGTGCCATTAAACCCCTACAACTCATCCAGAATGCCTTCCCAAGTTCTCTCACGTCACCCCCCTTCTCCGCACACTCCACTGGCTTCCAGTTGAAGCTCGCATCCGTTACAAGACCATGGTGCTTGCCTATGGAGCAGTGAGGGGAACGGCACCTCCGTACCTTCAGGCTCTGATCAGTCCCTACACCCAAACGAGGGCACTGCGTTCATCCACCACTGGCCTGCTGGCTCCCCTACCTCTGCGGAAGCATAGTTCCCGCTCAGCCCAGACAAAACTGTTCGCTGCTCTGGCACCCCAATGGTGGAACAAGCTCCCTCATGACGCCAGGACAGCGGAGTCACTCACCACCTTCCGGAGACATTTGAAACCCCACCTCTTTAAGGAATACCTGGGTTAGGATAAAGTAATCCTTTTTTATTTTAATTTGTTTAACTTGTATTGTTATCTTTTTTTTTTTGTTATTAAATTTATGTATTTATTTATTATTTTTTAAAAATCCATTCTACCCCCTCCCCCCTTTACCCCCCTTTACTTGTATTGTTATCTTTTTTTTTTTTTTTTTTTTTTTTTTTCATCCATTCTACCCCCTCCCCCCTTTACCCCCCTTTCTACCCCCTCCCCCCTTTACTCGGAGCTGATTGATCAGTTCAGTGATTGCCTAAATTCAACACATCTGGTCTTCCTGGTCGGTTAAATAAAACATGAAGCGCCTGCGGAGCTCCAGGAACAGGGTTGCCTACCACTGCTATGTCGTGTCAGTGAGAGTCTGATCGGAGCTGATGTCTGGGTTACCACTGCTATATCGTGTCAGTGAGAGTCTGATCGGAGCTGATATCTGGGTTACCACTGCTATATCGTGTCAGTGAGAGTCTGATCGGAGCTGATATCTGGGTTACCACTGCTATGTCGTGTCAGTGAGAGTCTGATCGGAGCTGATATCTGGGTTACCACTGCTATATCGTGTCAGTGAGAGTCTGATCGGAGCTGATATCTGGGTTACCACTGCTATATCTTGTAAGTGAGAGTCTGATCGGAGCTGATATCTGGGTTACCACTGCTATATCTTGTCAGTGAGAGTCTGATCGGAGCTGATATCTGGGTTACCACTGCTATATCTTGTCAGTGAGAGTCTGATCGGAGCTGATATCTGGGTTACCACTGCTATATCGTGTCAGTGAGAGTCTGATCGGAGCTGATATCTGGGTTACCACTGCTATGTCGTGTCAGTGAGAGTCTGATCGGAGCTGATATCTGGGTTACCACTGCTATGTCGTGTCAGTGAGAGTCTGATCGGAGCTGATATCTGGGTTACCACTGCTATATCGTGTCAGTGAGAGTCTGATCGGAGCTGATATCTGGGTTACCACTGCTATGTCGTGTCAGTGAGAGTCTGATCGGAGCTGATATCTGGGTTACCACTGCTATGTCGTGTCAGTGAGAGTCTGATCGGAGCTGATATCTGGGTTACCACTGCTATATCTTGTAAGTGAGAGTCTGATCGGAGCTGATATCTGGGTTACCACTGCTATATCTTGTCAGTGAGAGTCTGATCGGAGCTGATATCTGGGTTACCACTGCTATATCTTGTCAGTGAGAGTCTGATCGGAGCTGATATCTGGGTTACCACTGCTATATCGTGTCAGTGAGAGTCTGATCAGAGCTGATATCTGGGTTACCACTGCTATATCGTGTCAGTGAGAGTCTGGATCTTTCCATAGAGTGGTCATGATAGCTTGGAGGCCAAACCGTTCGGACACTTCAGACGTTTTCGTATGAAGACTGATTTTCGGGATGTCTCATGGTCTGACAAACACCGCTGTAGCTCGGCCACCTTCCACCGCAGATGCGGAAGGCCGACACAGGAGGATGTGGTGGATTGAGACCCAGCACATGCAAAAAAACGGATATCTCTAGCTTAAACTGAAGGATTTTGATGGGGATTTACTTATTATGTTACTTAGATTGATGGACGGGTGCGTCAACAGATTTAAGGATGAATTAGTAAAAATGTCTATCCATTTTAAATTCAGACTTGAATACAACAAAATGTGGAAGAAGTCAAGAGGTGTGAATACTTTCTGAAGGCACTGTTACTATCTTAATTAGTTAGTAGTATTTATCTACATATAAATAATAAATAGGTCATTTAGCAGACGCTCTTATCCAGAGCGACTTACAGGAGCAATTTAGGGTTAAGTGCCTTGCTCAAGGGCACATCGACAGATTTTTCACCTGGTCGGCTCGGGGATTAGAACCAGCGACCTTTCGGTTACTGGCACAACGCTCTTACCCACTAAGCTACCTGCCGCCCTGTACATTGACTGTAGAGTACAGAAGTTGCTCATTGTGTAGTGTGTGTAGTGTGTGTGTGTGTGTTGTGTGTGTGTGTAGTGTGTGTAGTGTGTGTGTGTGTGTTGTGTAGTTGTTACCTAAGTTAGTTAATAGTAGTTACATATATTGGTTAGTTAGTAGTAGTTACATATCTTGGTTGGTTAGTAGTTAACTGTCTTGGTTAGTTAATAGTAGCTACCTATCTTAGTTAGTTAGTAGTAGTTACCTATCTTGGCTGCTAGAGACCTGTCTTAGTTAATAGTAGTTACATACACTAAAAGTATGTGGACGCCTGCTTGTCGAACATCTAATTTCCAAAATCATGGGCATTAATATGGAGTTGGTCCCCGCTTTGCTGCTATAACAGCCTCCACTCTTCTGGGAAGGCTTTCCACTAGATGTTGGAACATTGCTGCGGGGACTTGCTTCCATTCAGCCACAAGAGCATTAGTGAGGTCGGGCACTGATGTTGGGCGATTAGGCCTGGCTCGCAGTCGGCGTTCCAATTCATCCCAAAGGTGTTCGATGGGGTTGAGGTCAGGGCTCTGTGCAGGACAGTCAAGTTCTTCCACACCGATCTCAACAAACCATTTCTTTATGGACCTCGCTTTGTGCACAGGGGCATTGTCATGCTGAAACAGGAAAGGGCCTTCCCCAAACTGTTGCCACAAAGTTGGAAGCACTGAGTCGTCTAGAATGTCATTGTATGCTGTAGCATTAAGATTTCCCTTCACTGGAACTAAGGGGCCTAGCCCGAACCATGAAAAACAGCCCCAGACCATTATTCCTCCTCCACCAAACTTTACAGTTGGCACTATGCATTGGGGCAGGTAGCGTTCTCCTGGCATCCGCCAAACCCAGATTCGTCTGTCGGACTGCCAGATGGTGAAGCGTGATTCATCACTCCAGAGAACACATTTCCACTGCTCTAGAGTCCAATGGCGGCGAGCTTTACACCACTCCAGCCGATGCTTGGCATTGCGCATGGTGATCTTAGGCTTGTGTGCAGCTGCTCGGCCATGGAAACCCATTTTACGAAGCTCCCGACGAACAGTTATTGTGCTGACGTTGCTTCCAGAGGCAGTTTGGAACTCGGTAGTGAGTGTTGCAACCGAGGACAGACGATTTTTACTCACTACGTGCTTCAGCACTCGGCGGTCCCGTTCTGTGAGCTTGTGTGGCCTACCACTTCGCGGCTGAGCCATTGTTGCTCCTAGACGCTTCCACTTCACAATAACAGCACTTACAGTTGACCGGGGCAACTCTAGCAGGGCAGAAATTTGACTAAGTCACTTGTTGGAAAGTGGCATCCTATGACTGTGCCACGTTGAAAGTCACTGAGCTCTTCAGTAAGGTCATTCTACTGCCAATGTTTGTCTATGGAGATTGCAAAGTTAGTCTATGGTTAGTTAGTAGTATTTACCTATTTGGTTAGTTGGTAGTAGTTACCTATTTGGTTAGTTGGTAGTAGTTACCTATCTTGGTTAGTTGGTAGTAGTTACCTATTTGGTTAGTTGGTAGTAGTTACCTATTTGGTTAGTTGGTAGTAGTTACCTATTTGGTTAGTTGGTAGTAGTTACCTATTTGGTTAGTTGGTAGTATTTACCTATTTGGTTAGTTGGTAGTAGTTACCTATTTGGTTAGTTAGTAGTTACCTATCTTGGTTAGTTAGTAGTTACCTATCTTCCCAGTGGAGTACACATTCCCCAGGCCCTTTGTCTGTCCATTCTCTCTCCATGAAATGAAGAGGTGTTTGAACATGGCTGATTCTCCTCCTTCTGCCATCACCTCCACATTAGTGCTGCTTGAGTAGTTCTTAGCCTTGATGAAGCCCTACAGAGGATAGAGGGTGAGGGACGTTTACTCTGCATTGAGGGTTGAATCCTAACTTGAGATGTGCATGTAATTTAGTCATACTTTGATTTTGGTTACAGTAATGCTGTGTTCCTGTTCCACTTGGTCCACTGTGACTCACCACTGCCCTGCTCAGTGCCGAGCGACGCTCCTCACTAGACGACTCCTTTCCCTTCCACACCAACACACTCGAACCACCCTGGTCCACAATATAGCAATCCTAACAGGGAGTGAGGGAGGGGGAGGAGAGAGAGAGAGAGATAGAGAGAGAGAGAGAGAGAGAGCGAGAGAGAGAGAGAGAGAGAGAGAGAGAGAGAGAGAGAGAGAGAGAGAGAGAGAGAGAGAGAGAGAGAGAGAGAGAGAGAGAGAGAGAGAGAGAGTGTGTAATGGAAAAGCTGAACAGGCCATGCAGACTAAGGTCTTCTGTTAAGCAATGTGTGATGAATTACACAGTAAAAATATGAAAATGTATAGTTATACGAATGAAATGAAATAAAAGTTAGAATGAGGTTAATCATGAGTGCATAATAAAGTCGTTGTACCGTGGAGTGCAGCAGGTCCTGAGTCAGAGGCTGCATGGCTATCTCTTGGACCACCAGTTTACCACTGTTATCAGACACACTGGGAGACAGACTGAAGGATTAGGAGATAAGATCATAATAATAATGGCTATCTCTTGGACCACCAGTTTACCACTGTTATCAGACACACTGGGAGACAGACTGAAGGATTAGGAGATAAGATCATAATAATAATGGCTATCTCTTGGACCACCAGTTTACCACTGTTATCAGACACACTGGGAGACAGACTGAAGGATTAGGAGATAAGATCATAATAATAATGGCTATCTCTTGGACCACCAGTTTACCACTGTTATCAGACACACTGGGAGACAGACTGAAGGATTAGGAGATAAGATCATAATAATAATGGCTATCTCTTGGACCACCAGTTTACCACTGTTATCAGACACACTGGGAGACAGATTGAAGGATTAGGAGATAAGATCATAATAATAATGGCTATCTCTTGGACCACCAGTTTACCACTGTTATCAGACACACTGGGAGACAGACTGAAGGATTAGGAGATAAGATCATAATAATAATGGCTATCTCTTGGACCACCAGTTTACCACTGTTATCAGACACACTGGGAGACAGACTGAAGGATTAGGAGATAAGATCATCACATCACCTTTGTTACACACACACACCAAGGTGTGAGAATTAATTTAGACACAATCTGGAACAGTAGCCTGGGTGTCAGTCTGGAACAGTAGCCTGGTGTCAGTCTAGAACAGTAGCCTGGGTGTCAGTCTGGAACAGTAGCCTGGTGTCAGTCTGGAACAGTAGCCTGGTGTCAGTCTGGAACAGTAGCCTGGTGTCAGTCTAGAACAGTAGCCTGGGTGTCAGTCTGGAACAGTAGCCTGGGTGTCAGTCTGGAACAGTAGCCTGGTGTCAGTCTAGAACAGTAGCCTGGGTGTCAGTCTGGAACAGTAGCCTGGGTGTCAGTCTGGAACAGTAGCCTGGTGTCAGTCTAGAACAGTAGCCTGGGTGTCAGTCTGGAACAGTAGCCTGGTGTCAGTCTGGAACAGTAGCCTGGGTGTCAGTCTGGAACAGTAGCCTGGGTGTCAGTCTGGAACAGTAGCCTGGTGTCAGTCTGGAACAGTAGCCTGGGTGTCAGTCTGGAACAGTAGCCTGGTGTCAGTCTGGAACAGTAGCCTGGTGTCAGTCTGGAACAGTAGCCTGGTGTCAGTCTAGAACAGTAGCCTGGGTGTCAGTCTGGAACAGTAGCCTGGGTGTCAGTCTGGAACAGTAGCCTGGTGTCAGTCTAGAACAGTAGCCTGGGTGTCAGTCTGGAACAGTAGCCTGGGTGTCAGTCTGGAACAGTAGCCTGGTGTCAGCCTAGAACAGTAGCCTGGGTGTCAGTCTGGAACAGTAGCCTGGTGTCAGTCTGGAACAGTAGCCTGGGTGTCAGTCTGGAACAGTAGCCTGGTGTCAGTCTGGAACAGTAGCCTGGTGTCAGTCTGGAACAGTAGCCAGGTGTCAGTCTAGAACAGTAGCCTGGGTGTCAGTCTGGAACAGTAGCCTGGGTGTCAGTCTGGAACAGTAGCCTGGGTGTCAGTCTGGAACAGTAGCCTGGGTGTCAGTCTGGAACAGTAGCCTTTGTGTCAGTCTGGAACAGTAGCCTGGGTGTCAGTCTAGAACAGTAGCCTGGTGTCAGTCTGGAACAGTAGCCTGGGTGTCAGTCTGGAACAGTAGCCTGGGTGTCAGTCTGGAACAGTAGCCTGGTGTCAGTCTGGAACAGTAGCCTGGTGTCAGTCTGGAACAGTAGCCTGGTGTCAGTCTGGAACAGTAGCCTGGGTGTCAGTCTGGAACAGTAGCCTGGGTGTCAGTCTGGAACAGTAGCCTGGGTGTCAGTCTGGAACAGTAGCCTGGTGTCAGTCTGGAACAGTAGCCTGGTGTCAGTCTGGAACAGTAGCCTGGTGTCAGTCTGGAACAGTAGCCTGGTGTCAGTCTGGAACAGTAGCCTGGTGTCAGTCTGGAACAGTAGCCTGGTGTCAGTCTAGAACATTAGCCTGGTGTCAGTCTAGAACAGTAGCCTGGGTGTCAGTCTGGAACAGTAGCCTGGTGTCAGTCTGGAACAGTAGCCTGGGTGTCAGTCTGGAACAGTAGCCTGGGTGTCAGTCTCCAGAGTTAGTCTACGTACTTGTAGAGCCTGATGTTGGCGGTCTGCTGTTGGTGGTCTGGTGTGTCATCAGGCTCCGCCTCCTTCAGCTTGCCTGACCTCTGACCCAGCACGGCCCTCATGATCTTCATCAGCTCAGGGGAGTCTTCCTCATCTCCCCCCTCCACCACCCCGATCTGAGCACGCCCCCCTCGCTCCCTGTCACGGATATCCTGAGCCAGCAGCACCGCCTACAGGGAGGGGAGGATATAACATTGATTGTTTGGTGGAAAAACATCTGCAACTAAACCTAACCAATAACTAAACAGAAACCAACCCTGGTATTGTAAATGGAAGGCTTTCAAGGGGCTGTCATCAAAAATGAACAGTCATCTGATCCTCATTATCATGATGACACACTAAACACATGGCCATGGTATTCACTACGACTATCTGGAGTTTCTCCCTCCTGTTGCTCTGAGGGTCAGGGTCAGGGGTTAGTGGTTAAGGGTTCAGGTTTAGGGTCAGGGTTAGAGGTCAGGGGTCAGGGTTTGGCTTTGGGTTAAGAGTTGAGGGTTAGGGTAAGGGGTTTAGGGATAGAGGTCGGGGTCAGGGTCAGGGTTAGGGTTAGGTACCTTGAGTTTCTCCCTCCGGTTGCTCTGAGGGCCGTTCCACTGAACTATGACCTTCCCCATGTCCAGAAGGAAGATGTCTCCACTGTTGAAGCTGCTCCACGAAACCTCTACCTGGAAACACAATACACACCTAGAACACTGCATTCTTCCACCCAGGGAAAAGACAGGCAGTGGTAGGCCCCAGTGTGGATGACTGAGGCTGGGTTACAGAGACCGAGGCTGGGTTAGAGAGACCGAGGCTGGGCTAGAGAGACCGAGGCTGGGTTAAAGGGAGTGGAGCCTCCCACTGCTGCATACCTCTGTGGCGGTGACATGCTTGCTTCCTTTAACGTGCAGCAGCCGCAGGATGTTGTACACATTGGACTCAACGTGACGGAACCCCGACTCCACACCGCCCTTCTTATAGCTGAGGGAGAGGACAGGGGTTAGTCAGGTGGAGATATGAGGAAGAGGACAGGGGTTAGTCAGGTGGAGATATGAGGTAGAGGACAGGGGTTAGTCAGGTGGAGATATGAGGGAGAGGACAGGGGTTAGTCAGGTGGAGATATGAGGAAGAGGACAGGGGTTAGTCAGGTGGAGATATGAGGAAGAGGACAGGGGTTAGTCAGGTGGAGATATGAGGAAGAGGACAGGGGTTAGTCAGGTGGAGATATGAGGTAGAGGACAGGGGTTAGTCAGGTGGAGATATGAGGGAGAGGACAGGGGTTAGTCAGGTGGAGATATGAGGTAGAGGACAGGGGTTAGTCAGGTGGAGATATGAGGTAGAGGACAGGGGTTAGTCAGGTGGAGATATGAGGAAGAGGACAGGGGTTAGTCAGGTGGAGATATGAGGAAGAGGACAGGGGTTAGTCAGGTGGAGATATGAGGTAGAGGACAGGGGTTAGTCAGGTGGAGATATGAGGGAGAGGACAGGGGTTAGTCAGGTGGAGATATGAGGGAGAGGACAGGGGTTAGTCAGGTGGAGATATGAGGGAGAGGACAGGGGTTAGTCAGGTGGAGATATGAGGTAGAGGACAGGGGTTAGTCAGGTGGAGATATGAGGTAGAGGACAGGGGTTAGTCAGGTGGAGATATGAGGTAGAGGACAGGGGTTAGTCAGGTGGAGATATGAGGTAGAGGACAGGGGTTAGTCAGGTGGAGATATGAGGTAGAGGACAGGGGTTAGTCAGGTGGAGATATGAGGGAGAGGACAGGGGTTAGTCAGGTGGAGATATGAGGTAGAGGACAGGGGTTAGTCAGGTGGAGATATGAGGGAGAGGACAGGGGTTAGTCAGGTGGAGATATGAGGTAGAGGACAGGGGTTAGTCAGGTGGAGATATGAGGTAGAGGACAGGGGTTAGTCAGGTGGAGATACAGAATTACAGGTACAAAATATGCCACACATTGAACAACAACAACACATTGAGAACAGGAGAGTGAGTGGGGAGAATAACAGAGGGGAACCGAGGAGACCAGGGTCAGGATGTTTTCATACATTAGTGAGGTAAGCTTTGTTTTAGCAGCCTTGTCAGCCTTTCCCACACCTCTACCCCTTCTACTGTCCTCATTGACAAACTTCATAAATACTGCACACTCAACTTCAGAACTCCTTGGCTAGTTATACAATCATGTCACTATGAAATTTGCTGCAAAGAAAACTAGAAAAGTATTTATTGTTTTGTTGAATAGTCATGACTGGTTCGAGTTATCTGAGTTATCTGTCCAGAAAATAGCAACTCTCCAGTGGCTACAATTTACATTTACGTCATTTAGCAGACGCTCTTATCCAGAGCGACTTACAATGAATGGCTAAATTACTTCGGGACACGAAGGGTCCGCGGAGCTCCTCTTCCTCCTCCTCCTCCTCACAACTCTATTGTGTATAGTTCAATAGATGATAGGGTCCGCGGAGCTCCTCTTCCTCCTCCTCCTCACAACTCTATTGTGTATAGTTCAATAGATGATAGGGTCCACGGAGCTCCTCTTCCTCCTCCTCCTCACAACTCTATTGTGTATAGTTCAATAGATGATAGGGTCCACGGAGCTCCTCTTCCTCCTCCTCCGTGGACCCTATCATCTATTGAACTATACACAATAGAGTTGTGAGGAGGAGGAGGAGGAAGAGGAGCTCCGTGGACCCTATCATCTATTGAACTATACACAACTCTTTTGTGTATAGTTCAATAGATGATAGGGTCCACGGAGCTCCTCTTCCTCCTCCTCCTCACTACTCTATTGTGTATAGTTCAATAGATGATAGGGTCCACGGAGCTCCTCTTCCTCCTCCTCCTCCTCACAACTCTATTGTGTATAGTTCAATAGATGATAGGGTCCACGGAGCTCCTCTTCCTCCTCCTCCTCACAAGTCTATTGTGTATAGTTCAGTAGATGATAGGGTCCACGGAGCTCCTCTTCCTCCTCCTCCTCACAACTCTATTGTGTATAGTTCAATAGAGGATAGGGTTCTGCAGAGCTCCTCCTCCTCACAACTACTACAATTTCGAAGTCGGCAACCTTCTGTCCCTGCTCTGGATCGAGCGGGGCTTCTCCATCTGTCGGAGGCCTGCATCCTGTGAAACGTGGGAGTGGCCGAATTTCCTCGTCCTTCTCGCCATCCGTGATTTTGGGCAGCTCCATGGTAAGAAATGTGACCATTCCTGGTGCAAAAACAATGTCCTATCCCGGAGCTCGAGTAAATGACATTACTAAGCTACTCCCGAATGTACTATGTCAGGACATGGAAATGGATTCTATCGTAGTCCATGTGGGTTTTAATGACATTATGAAGGGCAGCTCTGAACAGTTGGAACTGGATTTTAAAGAACTGATTGACTCTCTGTTAGACACTAACAAAAAACCCGATCATATCTGGCCCTGTGCCCTCTCTGAATCGTTGCATTGAACGCTTTAGCAGGATTCTTGCTCTTCACAATTGGCTACGTGATTATTGCAGCTCAATGGGTGTAACTTTTGTTGACAATTTCGATACCTTTTGGAAACAAAACACGTTTTATACGGAGGATGGGCTCCACCCAAATCATTTGGGTTCCTGGATCCTTTCACAGCATTATAAGGCTGCGTTGAGACAATGACTTAGCAATGACCCAAGCTCAGCTCAGCTAATCCCTACCATTGTGACGCAGAGTTGTCAAAACGCTTCAGCAAATGTACATTACACCAGGGGCGTCGGTAGACACAATATAAGTGACCTAATTGATATCCCTCTAACTGCCCTGAATGCCTCTGCTGATCCTACAGCTATTGTATACAGTAATCATGTGCCTAAGAACCAGATTTATACTGTTAGCACTGAGCCGGTGTCCCGAGGAGGAAGTCCACTGTGTGCAGCTCACCCTGCACTAACATAAAGAACATGACCACATCTACTGCTGCTAAGCTTCCCAGTAACGCAATAAAAACAAATAAGCATCCCAGAAGAAAAGTGCTCAAAATAGCCCACGTTAACATAGTGGTAGCAATACAAGGTTATAACATTTACAGAAAATATAGAAATGCCAATGGTGGAGGTGTTGCTGTTTATATTCAGAACCACATTCCTGTGAAGATTAGAGAGGATCTAATGTAATCCAATGCCATACAACACTCCTTCAGTAGCCTCCAACTGCTCTTAAACACTAGTAAAACTAAATGCATGCTTTTCAATCGAACGCTGCTGGCACCCGCCCACCCGACTAGAATCACCACTCTCGACGGGTCTGACCTAGAGTATGCGGACAACTACAAATACCTAGGTGTCTGGTTAGACTGTAAGCTCAACTTCCAGACTCACATAAAGAATCTCCAATCCAAAGTTAAATCTAGAATCGGCTTCCTATTTCGCAACAAAGCCTCCTTCACTCATGCTGCCAAACATGCCCTCGTAAAACTGACTATCCTACCGATCCTTGACTTCGGCGATGTCATTTACAAAATAGCCTCCAACACTCTACTCAGCAAATTGGATGTAGTCTATCACAGTGCCATCCGTTTTGTCTCCAAAGCCCCATACACTACCCACCACTGTGACCTGTACGCTCTTGTTGGCTGGTCCTCACTACATGTTCGTCGTCAAACCCACTGGCTCCAGGCCATCTATAAATCACTGCTAGGCAAATCCCCGCCTTATCTTAGCTCATTGGTCACCATAGCAGCACCCACCCGTAGTCTGCGCTC
Organism: Coregonus ussuriensis; assembly: GCA_031479575.1. NCBI lineage: Eukaryota > Metazoa > Chordata > Actinopteri > Salmoniformes > Salmonidae > Coregonus > Coregonus ussuriensis. The sequence continues at coordinate 939,027 of CM062479.1, read as the reverse complement.
CAGCAGGTATATCTCACTGGTCATTCCCAAAGCCAACACCTCCTTTGGCCGCCATTCTTTCCAGTTCTCTGCTGCCAATGACTGGAACGAATTGCAAAAATCTCTGAAGCTGGAGACTCTTATCTCCCTCAATAACTTTAAGCATCAGTTGTCAGAGCACCTTACCGATCACTGCACCTGTACACAGCCCATCTGAAATTAGCCCACCCAAAAACCTCATCCCTATATTGTTATTTATTTTGCTCTTTTGCACCCCAGTATCTCAATTTGCACATAATCTCTTGCACATCTAGCATTCCAGTGTTAATACTATTGTAATTATTTTGCACTATAGCCTATTTATTGCCTTACCTCCATAACTTGCTACATTTGCACACACTGTATATATATTTTCTGTTGTATTTTTGACTTTATGTTTTTTACCCCATATGTAACACTGTGTTGTTTTTATTGCACTGCTTTGCTTTATCTTGGCCAGGTCGCAGTTGTAAATGAGAACCTGTTCTCAACTCAAAAATATTGTTAAATGCTGTTTAAGTAATATGGCTACAGGTTCATCTGCCTCACCTAAAGCCCATTCTGGTGGGAAGCTGCTATAGACCACCAAGTGCTAACAGTCAGCATCTGGATAACATGTGAAATGCTTGATAATGTATGTGATATCAATAGAGAGGTATACTTTCTGGGTGATTTAAATATTGACTGGCTTTCATCAGCCCACTCAAGAGAAAGCTTCAAACCCGTAACCAGTGCCTGCAACCTGTTTCAGGTTATCAGTCAACCTACCAGGGTAGTTACAAACAGTACAGGAATCAAATCATCAACATGTATTGATCATATCTTTACTAACGCTGCAGAAATTTGTTTGAAAGCAGAATCCAAGTCCATTGGATGTAGTGATCACAATATAGTAGCCATATCTAGGAAAACCAAAGTTCCAAAGGCTGGGCCTAATATAGTGTATAAGAGGTCATACAATACGTTTTGTAGTGATTCCTATGTTGTTGATGTAAAGAATATATGTTGGTCCGTGGTGTGTAATGAGAAGCAAACAGATGTTGCACTTGACATATTTATGAAATTGCTTATTCCAGTTACTAATAAGCATGCACCCATTAAGAAAATGACTGTAAAAACTGTTAAATCCCCGTGGATTGATGAGGAATTGAAAAATGGTATGGTTGAGAGGGATGAGGCAAAAGGAAAGGCAAATAAGTCTGGCTGCACAACCGATTGGCAAACATATTGCAAATTGAGAAATCATGTGACTAAACTGAATAAAAAGAAAATAAACTACACTATGAAACAAAGATAAATGACATAAAGAATGATAGTAAAAAGCTTTGGAGCAGCTGAAATGACATTTTTGGGAAAAAAGGCAAACTCAGCTCCATCATTCATTGAATCAGATGGCTCATTCATCACAAAACCAACTGATATTGCAAACTATAATCATTTTTTCATTGGCAAGATTAGCAAACTTAGGCATGACATGCCAGCAACAAATGCTGACGCTATACATCCAAGTATATCTGACCAAATTATGAAAGACAAGCATTGTAATTTTGAATTCCGTAAAGTGAGTGTGGAAGAGGTGAAAAAAGTATTGTTGTCTATTAACAATGACAAGCCACCGCGGTCTGACAACTTGGATGGAAAATTACTGAGGATAATAGCGGACGATATTGCCACTCCTATTTGCCATATCTTCAATTTAAGCCTACTAGAATGTATGTGCCCCAAGGCTTAGAGGGAAGCAAAAGTAATTCCACTACCTAAGAATATTAAAGCCCCCTTTACTACCTCAAATAGCCGACCAATTGGCCTGTTACCAACCCTTAGTAAACTATAGGAAAAATTGTGTTTGACCAGATACAATGCTATTTTAAAATTAACAAATTGACAACAAACTTTCAGCATGCTTATAGAGAAGGACATTCAACAAGCACAGCACTTACACAAATGACTGATGATTGGCTGAGAGAAATTGACGATAAAAATATTGTGGGGGCTGTTTTAGACTTCAGTGCGGCTTTTGACATTATTGATCATAGTCTGCTGCTGGTTAGACATATGTGTTATGGCTTTACACCCCCTGCTATAATGTGGATAAATGGGTGTTCTTTAATGGAAGCCTCTCAAACTTAATCCAGGTAGAATCAGGAATTCCCCAGGGCAGCTGTCTAGGCCCCTTACTTTTTTCAATCTTTATTAACGACATGCCACTGGCTTTGAGTAAAGCCAGTGTGTCTATGTATGCGGATGACTCAACACTATAGACGCCAGCTGCTACAGTAACTGAAATAACTGCAACACTTAATAAAGAGTTGCAGTTAGTTTTGGAATGGGTGGCAATAAATAAGTTAGTCCTAAATACAGTGAGGGAAAAAAACAGTATTTGATCCCCTGCTGATTTTGTACGTTTGCCCACTGACAAAGACATGATGAGTCTATAATTTTAATGGTAGGTTTATTTGAACAGTGAGAGACAGAATAACAACAAAAAAATTCAGAAAAATGCATGTCAAAAATGTTATTAATTGATTTGCATTTTAATGAGGGAAATAAGTATTTGACCCCTCTACAAAACATGACTTAGTACTTGGTTGCAAAACCCTTGTTGGCAATCACAGAGGTCAGACGTTTCTTGTAGTTGGCCACCAGGTTTGCACACATCTCAGGAGGGATTTTGTCCTACTCCTCTTTGCAGATCTTCTCCAAGTCATTAAGGTTTCGAGGCTGACGTTTGGCAACTCGAAGCTCCCTCCACAGATTTTCTATGGGATTAAGGTCTGGAGACTGGCTAGGCCACTCCAGGACCTTAATGTGCTTCTTCTTGAGCCACTCCTTTGTTGCCTTGGCCGTGTGTTTTGAGTCATTGTCATGCTGGAATATCCATCCACGACCCATTTTCAATGCCCTGGCTGAGGGAAGGAGGTTCTCACCCAAGATTTGACGGTGCATGGCCCCGTCCATCGTCCCTTTGATGCGGTGAAGTTGTCCTGTCCCCTTAACAGAAAAACACCCCCAAAGCATAATGTTTCCACCTCCATGTTTGACGGTGGGGATGGTGTTCTTGGGGTCATAGGCAGCATTCCTCCTCCTCCAAACACGGCGAATTGAGTTGATGCCAAAGAGCTCGATTTTGGTCTCATCTGACCACAACATTTTCACCCAGTTCTCCTCTGAATCATTCAGATGTTCATTGGCAAACTTCAGACGGGCCTATGTATGTGTTTTCTTGAGCAAGTGGACCTTGCGGGCACTGCAGGATTTCAGTCCTTCACGGCGTAGTGTGTTACCAATTGATTTCTTGGTGACTATGGTCCCAGCTGCCTTGAGATGATTGACAAGATCCTCCTGTGTAGTTCTGGGCTGATTCCTCACCGTTCTCATGATCATTGCAACTCCACGAGGTGAGATCTTGCATGGTGCCCCAGGCCGAGGGAGATTGACAGTTATTTTGTGTTTCTTCCATTTGCGAATAATCGCACCAACTGTTGTCACCTTCTCACCAAGCTGCTTGGTGATGGTCTTGTAGCCCATTCCAGCCTTGTGTAGGTCTACAATCTTGTCCCTGACATCCTTGGAGAGCTCTTTGGTTTGGCCATGGTGGAGAGTTTGGAATCTGATTGATTGATTGCTTCTGTGGACAGGTGTCTTTTATACAGGTAACAAACTGAGATTAGGAGCACTCCCTTTAAGAGTGTGCTCCTAATCTCAGCTCGTTACCTGTATAAAAGACACGTGGGAGCCAGAAATCTTTCTGATTGAGAGGGGGTCAAATACTTATTTCCCTCATTAAAATGCAAATCAATTTATAACATTTTTGACATACGTTTTTCTGGATTTTGTTGTTGTTATTCTGTCTCTTATAGACTGATCATTTCTTTGTCAGTGAGCAAACGTACAAAATCAGCAGGGGATCAAATACTTTTTTCCCTCACTGTATTTCCAAAACTAAAAGCATTGCATTTGGGTCAAATCATTCACTCTACCCTAAACCTCAACTACATTTCGTAATGAATAATGTGGAAATTGAGCAAGTTGAGGTGACTAAACTGCTTGGAGTAATCCTGGATTGTAAACTGTCATGGTCAAAGAATATTGATACAACAGTAAAATAATAATATGCCATTTAGCAGACGCTTTTATCCAAAGCGACTTACAGTCATGTGTGCATACATTTTTACATATGGGTGGTCCCGGGGATCGAACCCACTACCCCGGTGTTACAAGCGCCATGCTCAACCAATTGAGCTACAGAGGACCACCAGTAGCTAAGATGGGGAGAAGTATGTCCATAATTAAGCGCTGTTCTGCCTTCTTAACAACACTATCAACAAGGCAGGTCCTACAGGCCCTAGTTTTGTCGCACCTAGACTACTGTTCAGTAGTGTGGTCAGGTGCCACAAGGGGGGACTTGGGAAAATTACAGTTGGCTCAGAACAGGGCAGCACAGCTGGCCCTTAAAAGTACACAGAGAGCTTTAATCTGTAGCCTAATAAACTCTATGCTTTCCCGGGTCGTAGTGGGAGGAGACACACAACATATCGCGTGACTCCAAGTTTACTTCGATATGATGGTTATTACATCAGTATTTGAGCATAACAAAGTTTCCACTGCCATTTCTCGCATTATCAATTTTAACGACACCATGTCGAACAAACAAATAGTCTGTAGGCATTTACAAAATTGTACTGGCATTTCATATTTCCTCAGCCCGGCCGTGACATTTTTTCATGCGTCACGTAATTAATCCACATGAAATGGTTGGAAGGAAACGTGGTTTGTGTTGTGTAAATGAACCTATGAGCCCCAGCCCCAAATTAATGGAAGATGTAGACATCAAACAGGGATTGGGTGTTGATTGATGTAAATAGCTATAGAATATACAAAATAAATTGTGTGTGATGGCATTGTCAGTGTGCCTCCATGCTATGCACAAGTCCTCATATTCTAAAATCAAAATATTTCTCTAACAGGTTGGGACCAACATGGTTGAGTACCTGCACCAGGCGGAGGTGACCAGACCCTACCCATTTGTGTTGGCTCTTGGGGACTGCTCACAGGTGTTTACAGTCATTAGTTGTCCGGCATTGGATCAAGGTACACCACAAGGTACACTAATTCCTACAGACCACGGTCCATGCTACAGACCACGATCCATGCGATCGAGGGCAGTGCAGTTGCAATACCAAGCAGTGATGCCGCCAGTAAAGATCTCACTAGTGCAGCTGTAGAACTTTTTGAGGATTTGAGGGCCCATGCGCTGTCATGCCTTCTTCACGACTGTGTTGACCATTTTAAGTCCTTATTGATTTGGACACTGAGGAACTTGAAGGAATTTGAAGTAATCACAGGACTACTCGTTGAAGTAATCCAACAATGTGTACACCTCTATCTTGTCCATTTTCAGATCTCATTGATTGACAGGTGGGTGTCATCAAGTGTCGCATGTCATGTTGACACCCACCTTTCTCCATCAGTGAAGAAGTTTTGAAATAGACAAGAAGGCGGCGTACACATTGTTTGATTACTTTATGGCACAGGTCCTGTGTTGCTCAGTTTGTAGAGCATGGTGCTTGCAGTGCAAGGATTATGGATTCGAATCCCACTGGGGACCAGTACGAAAAGGAAAAAAGGGAAGAAAATGTATGTCGCTCTAAATTCAAATGATTGGACACAGTTATTTTAGAAGATACATGTTTGGCCGAATCGTGAACGAAGATAGTATCGCCAATTTAAAGTTGGTCGTAAAGTATCTGTGCTATGCCAAACAGTTTCTATCCTGTAACGGGTAATAGAGAATCACATTACAAATCTGTAGCTATCTTGCCTCAAGCTAGCTAGGCTCCAGCTAAGCCTGGAGCCTGGCTAGATAGCTAGCTAGCAACTACAATGTCAACTAAAAGAAACAGATACAATTTTAATAATTCAGGCTGTCTGGCTTGAATTCAATTTGGAAATATGGCTGAGAACAAAATATATATTGAGCATCAATGTTGTCAGGATGTAACGTTAGCTAGCTAGCTACTCAAGACAAGAGAGTGGCTAAGTTACCATGGCTAGGTTTCAGTTTGATATGTCACAGCCCCAAACATACTATAGATCAAATAGATAACCAATCAAGACATGCTGCATTCTCACTTTGAATCTGTAATCCTAATTCTGTTGATCTTTTTCTGTTTCTCTTTCAACAAAAATGAATTATTAGTTGTTAGCATATGTGTTTCCCCATGTAATTATACTGAACAAAAATATAAATTTCAAAATTTTCAACAATTTTACTGAGTTACAGTTCATATAACGGAAATCAGTCCATTTAAATAAATAAATTAGGCCCCCCCGTCTATGGATGTCACATGACTGGGCAGGGGTGTAGCCATGGGTGTCAGCTGTCCTGGTAGCTGGTCTCAGACGATCCCGCAGGTTACACGTAGTCTGCGGTTGTGAGGCCGGTTGGACGTACTG
>CM062479.1:832553-930053 GCA_031479575.1 Coregonus ussuriensis | reverse complement strand
ATGCCATAGGGTCATTCTTGAGGGGTCAGTCTTGAATTGCGGTGGTAAATGCTTTCTCTTGACTTTGGCACAGTGTAAAAACACTTTAAAATGACAAAAACATGACAAATGATAAATGTTCCGTTTTATTTAACTGTTATTTCATATTAAAGCATATGTAAGTCCTTATAGTGTAAAACATATATTTATATGTATTGTATAAACTACTGAGGGGTAGCAGGTTGGTGATGTGTAGAGGTATAGTGACAGATATCTAGATATTATTTTGAATGCTAGACAGTGAACAAAAGTATTTAGTATATTGTATAGATTTAAAAAAACAACAACATTGGTATTAAAATGCAATGTGTGCCCCTCAGTTCCCTTTCAGTCAGTCAACTTCAGTACAACATGCTATGGGGAGTCGCACTCTCACGTCTTCGGTTGAAGGATCTACAATCACGCCTGACAAGGCCAATTAAATCCTTGCCTCGCTGGAAGCCCCGCTTTCCCCAGGTGATAAGCGTGAGGCTCAGATTCATTCCTTCAGTTCTTCCTCTCTTCACCTCGGTGTGAACAGAAACGATTTCACACCACTAAAACAAACAATTAGAACACGAGACTGTCTTACGTTGCAGCAACTAAACTGTCCCTTAAGCGTGCTCAACCCCTGGACGTTGTGTGCTGAAGTTTGTGTGGTTCCTTATTCTTCTAATTGCTTGGCCAGGCTATAGCAATAAGTACGATGGCTAACGCGACCGAAACGATGAAGGCTAACAAGCCGGGTTCGCGACCATGCCTCAATGAATTAAAAGATACACACGATTGTCTTGTATGTCTCGGCTCGGTGCATGCTCAGGCTGCCCTCGCTCGAATCAGTTCCCGTGTGAGTTTAGGGGCTCTGTTCCCCTGTTAGCCAGCAGGTTCCCTTGACTTGTCTTTAGGTGTCTTGGTGTTTCCGATAGTGACTTCCTCTCCCCGGTGCCCGTACCACCTCTGAGTCGTTGGTCGGGTCGAATGTCTCCCGGCTCCTGTGCTCTCTGTCGCCGGTTACGTGAGGCTACTCGAAGAGAGAGGGCGACCAGGTTCTGTGGGTATTCCCCTGTGTCTGTGTTGGTTAACCTTTTACTGCAGTGGGCTAAATCAGGGTCACACAAAGTGTTTCTTGGGAGTCTTAAACAAATCTAGTTTGGAACAAAAGTATACACCTCACACACATAGTGATGGGCTTTAAAAAAATAAGACACATTTTACATTTTAGTCATTTAGCAGACGCTCTTATCCAGAGCGACTTACAGTTAGTTAGTGCATACATTTTTTCATACTGACACCTGTACCATGTCAGATATAGAGTTGAAATGTATTGAAATGTATTCAATTTTGAGTTTGCATCCCAATATTACACTTGATATACATCATGGAAGACTGAAATATAACAAAACTGTTTGACATAAAAACACCATATTTTCGGCAGGTTTTTAAAATGTTTTATTAATTATGAAATGATTAATAACATTCCACCCATGAGGCCACTAGGTCATTTGACTGAGGAAAGGGATACACACCGCTGGTCTCTCTTCCCAGAACGGTCCGGGTCCCACCTCGGTGATCTGGTTCTACGTACGCTTTCGAGACCAGGCTAGCTAACATGTTCTGGTGCCGTTCGGGCAATTTAAAGTATTGATCGGGGATTTATTTGTGGATGAATATAACTGTTTTTCTGGGTGATTTGTGATGTTTTATTTGTGCTTACCACAACTGTGTTTTTGTATTTTAATGTATTTTAACTTGTTCTCCCCACTGTATATATATAGATATATATATATATATATATATATATACAGTGGGGAGAACAAGTATTTGATACTCTGCCGATTTTGCAGGTTTTCCTACTTACAAAGCATGTAGAGGTCTGTAATTTTTTATCATAGGTACACTTCAACTGTGAGAGACAGAATCTAAAACAAAAATCCAGAAAATCACATTGTATGATTTTTAAGTAATTAATTTGCATTTTATTGCATGACAGAAGTATTTGATCACCTACCAACCAGTAAGAATTCCGGCTCTCACAGACCTGTTAGTTTTTCTTTAAGAAGCCCTCCTGTTCTCCACTCATTACCTGTATTAACTGCACCTGTTTGAACTTGTTACCTGTATAAAAGACACCTGTCCACACACTCAATCAAACAGACTCCAACCTCTCCACAATGGCCAATCTAATGTATGTGTGTGTGTGTGTGTGTGTGTGTGTGTGTTTAATGTGTATTTTATGTTGTATTATGCAGCGCGCATTTGGAAAAGAGACCTCAGGTCCCTGTCACAATAAAGGTTCAATAAAAGCGCTGCATAGAGTGCTAGCCAGGTTAGCCTCACCGAGGTGAGTTTTTATTTTTTATAAATGCTAGGTTACATTTTACAATTTAGTCATTTAGCAGACGCTCTTATCCAGAGCGACTTACAGTTAGTGAATACATTATATATATATATATATATATATTTTTTATACTGGCCCCCCATGGGAATCGAACCCACAACCCTGGCGTTGCAAACTCCATGCTCTATCAACTGAGCTACATTCCCTCCCCTACCCTGGGCCAATTGTGCGCCGCCCATGAGTCTCCCGGTCGCGGCCGGCTGCGACAGAGCCTGGATTCGAACCAGGATCTCTAGTGGCACAGTTAGCACTGCGATGCAGTGCCTTAGACCACTGCGCCACTCAGGAGGTTAGCTTAGGAGTTAGGAGTTAGCTACAACTTGCTATTCCTGCCTCCCCACGGGGGAGATGCTCTCTTGTTTAGTATATGTAGCGTTAAGTGGCTTGCTTATTCTAAATGGACCATGCTAGCTAGCCTAGCTTAGACTAATGAGCCACCTGGCTAACGTCCGCTAGCATGCGTAACTTCCCGTGAATTAAGCTTACTAGCGTTCCCACCGGCTCTGTGGCTACCCCATTCCTATTTTAGATTCCTGGAGTTGGAGGGAGTAGAGAGAGCGGGGGCTTGTGTGCTCCTCCGATGTGGAAGTAGCCCCCCGAGCCACTGCGCCGCTCCACAAAAACACTGCTGTGACGACAGTGCCCCCACGTTTTGTTACAGCAAACGGGGTACTACGTCAGCCATTGCCAGAGCCCACTGTGCCCATAAGGGGGCTGGGCTTCATGCGGGCTCTACAGTCTCATGGTAGCGCAACGTGTGTCTGGTACCCCCGCGTTCCACGGTGTTCACAGGAACGTGTGTCTGGTACCCCCGCGTTCCACGGTGTTCACAGGAACGTGTGTCTGGTACCCCCGCGTTCCACGGTGTTCACAGGAACGTGTGTCTGGTACCCCCCGCGTTCCACGGTGTTCACAGGAACGTGTGTCTGGTACCCCCGCGTTCCACGGTGTTCACAGGAACGTGTGTCTGGTACCCCCGCGTTCCACGGTGTTCACAGGAACGTGTGTCTGGTACCCCCGCGTTCCACGGTGTTCACAGGAACGTGTGTCTGGTACCCCCGCGTTCCACGGTGTTCACAGGAACGTGTGTCTGGTACCCCCGCGTTCCACGGTGTTCACAGGAACGTGTGTCTGGTACCCCCGCGTTCCACGGTGTTCACAGGAACGTGTGTCTGGTACCCCAGCGTTCCACGGTGTTCACAGGAACGTGTGTCTGGTACCCCCGCGTTCCACGGTGTTCACAGGAACGTGTGTCTGGTACCCCCGCGTTCCACGGTGTTCACAGGAACGTGTGTCTGGTACCCCCGCGTTCCACGGTGTTCACAGGGTTAAAGGGGTATATCTCCTCAGGGTGGGAGTAATACATTTCACAATTCGCTCTCGGTCTACAAGAGTTCACCATAGGTGTCTCATTACTGGGATTCATTACTGATTCCTGCCTGTAGCTCACTGAGATGCCTAGTGATACAGGTTATGGGCTCTGTAGGTGATTGGTGGTTGGAGTTGAGGGAACAAGCAGGGTCGGACATGACTATGCTATTAAACATACACAGTCTCTCGAGTGGCGCAGTGTACTGTATATATTCTCTACTGTATATAGCCTCTCTACTGTATATAGCCTCTACTGTATATAGCCTCTCTACTGTATATAGCCTCTACTGTATATAGCCTCTCTACTGTATATAGCCTCTCTACTGTATATAGCCTCTACTGTATATAGCCTCTACTGTATATAGCCTCTCTACTGTATATAGCCTCTCTACTGTATATAGCCTCTACTGTATATAGCCTCTACTGTATATAGCCTCTCTACTGTATATAGCCTCTCTACTGTATATAGCCTCTACTGTATATAGCCTCTAATGTATATAGCCTCTACTGTATATAGCCTCTCTACTGTATATAGCCTCTACTGTATATAGCCTCTCTACTGTATATAGCCTCTACTGTATATTGCCTCTCTACTGTATATAGCCTCTACTGTATATAGCCTCTCTACTGTATATAGCCTCTACTGTATATAGCCTCTACTGTATATAGCCTCTCTACTGTATATAGCCTCTCTACTGTATATAGCCTCTCTACTGTATATAGCCTCTACTGTATATAGCCTCTCTACTGTATATAGCCTCTCTACTCTATATAGCCTCTCTACTGTATATAGCCTCTACTGTATATAGCCTCTCTACTGTATATAGCCTCTCTACTGTATATAGCCTCTACTGTATATAGCCTCTCTACTGTATATAGCCTCTCTACTGTATATAGCCTCTACTGTATATAGCCTCTCTACTGTATATAGCCTCTACTGTATATAGCCTCTACTGTATATAGCCTCTCTACTGTATATAGTCTCTACTGTATATAGCCTCTACTGTATATAGCCTCTACTGTATATAGCCTCTCTACTGTATATAGCCTCTACTGTATATAGTCTCTACTGTATATAGCCTCTACTGTATATAGCCTCTACTGTATATAGCCTCTCTACTGTATATAGCCTCTACTGTATATAGCCTCTACTGTATATAGCCTCTCTACTGTATATAGCCTCTCTACTGTATATAGCCTCTCTACTGTATATAGCCTCTACTGTATATAGCCTCTCTACTGTATATAGCCTCTACTGTATATAGCCTCTCTACTGTATATAGCCTCTACTGTATGTAGCCTCTCTACTGTATATAGCCTGTACTGTATATAGCCTCTCTACTGTATATAGCCTCTCTACTGTATATAGCCTCTCTACTGTATATAGCCTCTCTACTGTATATAGCCTCTACTGTATATAGCCTCTCTACTGTATATAGCCTCTCTACTGTATATAGCCTCTACTGTATATAGCCTCTACTGTATATAGCCTCTACTGTATATAGCCTCTACTGTATATAGCCTCTCTACTGTATATAGCCTCTACTGTATATAGCCTCTCTACTTTATATAGCCTCTCTACTGTATATAGCCTCTCTACTGTATATTGCCTCTCTACTGTATATATCCTCTACTGTATATAGCCTTTCTACTGTATATAGCCTCTACTGTATATAGCCTCTCTACTGTATATAGCCTCTCTACTGTATATAGCCTCTCTACTGGATATTGCCTCTCTACTGTATATATCCTCTACTGTATATAGCCTTTCTACTGTATATAGCCTCTACTGTATATAGCCTCTACTGTATATAGCCTCTCTACTGTATATAGCCTCTACTGTATATAGCCTCTCTACTGTATATAGCCTCTACTGTATATAGCCTCTACTGTATATAGCCTCTACTGTATATAGCCTCTACTGTATATAGCCTCTACTGTATATAGCCTCTACTGTATATAGCCTCTACTGTATATAGCCTCTACTGTATATAGCCTCTCTACTGTATATAGCCTCTACTGTATATAGCCTCTCTACTGTATATAGCCTCTACTGTATATAGCCTCTCTACTGTATATAGCCTCTACTGTATATAGCCTCTCTACTGTATATAGCCTCTACTGTATATAGCCTCTCTACTGTATATAGCCTCTCTACTGTATATAGCCTCTACTGTATATAGCCTCTCTACTGTATATAGCCTCTACTGTCTATAGCCTCTACTGTATATAGCCTCTCTACTGTATATAGCCTCTACTGTATATATCCTCTCTACTGTATATAGCCTCTACTGTATATAGCCTCTACTGTATATAGCCTCTACTGTCTATAGCCTCTACTGTATATAGCCTCTCTACTGTATATAGCCTCTACTGTATATAGCCTCTCTACTGTATATAGCCTCTACTGTATATAGCCTCTACTGTATATAGCCTCTCTACTGTATATAGCCTCTACTGTATATAGCCTCTCTACTGTATATAGCCTCTACTGTATATAGCCTCTACTGTATATAGCCTCTCTACTGTATATAGCCTCTACTGTATATAGCCTCTACTGTATATAGCCTCTCTACTGTATATAGCCTCTACTGTATATAGCCTCTCTACTGTATATAGCCTCTCTACTGTATATAGCCTCTCTACTGTATATAGCCTCTCTACTGTATATAGCCTCTCTACTGTATATAGCCTCTCTACTGTATATAGCCTCTACTGTATATAGCCTCTACTGTATATAGCCTCTACTGTATATAGCCTCTCTACTGTATATAGCCTCTCTACTGTATATAGCCTCTACTGTATATAGCCTCTCTACTGTATATAGCCTCTCTACTGTATATAGCCTCTCCTGTATATAGCCTCTCTACTGTATATAGTCTCTACTGTATATAGTCTCTACTGTATATAGCCTCTCTACTGTATATAGTCTCTACTGTATATAGCCTCTACTGTATATATTCTCTACTGTATATAGCCTCTCTACTGTATATAGCCTCTATTGTATATAGCCTCTCTACTGTATATAGCCTCTACTGTATATAGCCTCTCTACTGTATATAGTCTCTCTACTGTATATAGCCTCTCTACTGTATATTGCCTCTCTACTGTATATATCCTCTACTGTATATAGCCTTTCTACTGTATATAGCCTCTACTGTATATAGCCTCTCTACTGTATATAGACTCTCTACTGTATATAGCCTTTCTACTGTATATTGCCTCTCTACTGTATATATCCTCTACTGTATATAGCCTTTCTACTGTATATAGCCTCTACTGTATATAGCCTCTACTGTATATAGCCTCTCTACTGTATATAGCCTCTACTGTATATAGCCTCTCTACTGTATATAGCCTCTACTGTATATAGCCTCTACTGTATATAGCCTCTACTGTATATAGCCTCTCTACTGTATATAGCCTCTACTGTATATAGCCTCTACTGTATATAGCCTCTACTGTATATAGCCTCTACTGTATATAGCCTCTCTACTGTATATAGCCTCTACTGTATATAGCCTCTCTACTGTATATAGCCTCTACTGTATATATTCTCTACTGTACATAGCCTCTACTGTATATAGCCTCTCTACTGTATATAGCCTCTACTGTATATAGCCTCTCTACTGTATATAGCCTCTCTACTGTATATAGCCTCTACTGTATATAGCCTCTCTACTGTATATAGCCTCTACTGTCTATAGCCTCTACTGTACATAGCCTCTCTACTGTATATAGCCTCTACTGTATATAGCCTCTCTACTGTATATAGCCTCTACTGTATATAGCCTCTACTGTATATAGTCTCTCTACTGTATATAGCCTCTCTACTGTCTATAGCCTCTACTGTATATAGCCTCTCTACTGTATATAGCCTCTACTGTATATAGCCTCTCTACTGTATATATCCTCTACTGTATATAGCCTCTACTGTATATAGCCTCTCTACTGTCTATAGCCTCTACTGTATATAGCCTCTCTACTGTATATAGCCTCTACTGTATATAGCCTCTCTACTGTATATAGCCTCTCTACTGTCTATAGCCTCTACTGTATATAGCCTCTCTACTGTATATAGCCTCTACTGTATATAGTCTCTACTGTATATAGCCTCTCTACTGTCTATAGCCTCTACTGTATATAGCCTCTCTACTGTATATAGCCTCTACTGTATATAGCCTCTCTACTGTATATAGCCTCTACTGTATATAGCCTCTACTGTATATAGCCTCTCTACTGTATATAGCCTCTCTACTGTATATAGCCTCTCTACTGTATATAGCCTCTCTACTGTATATAGCCTCTCTACTGTATATAGCCTCTCTACTGTATATAGCCTCTCTACTGTATATAGCCTCTACTGTATATAGCCTCTACTGTATATAGCCTCTACTGTATATAGCCTCTACTGTATATAGCCTCTCTACTGTATATAGCCTCTACTGTATATAGCCTCTCTACTGTATATAGCCTCTCTACTGTATATAGCCTCTCCTGTATATAGCCTCTCTACTGTATATAGTCTCTACTGTATATAGTCTCTACTGTATATAGCCTCTCTACTGTATATAGTCTCTACTGTATATAGCCTCTACTGTATATATTCTCTACTGTATATAGCCTCTCTACTGTATATAGCCTCTACTGTATATAGCCTCTCTACTGTATATAGCCTCTACTGTATATATTCTCTACTGTATATAGCCTCTCTACTGTATATAGCCTCTCTACTGTATATAGCCTCTACTGTATATAGCCTCTCTACTGTATATAGCCTCTACTGTATATATTCTCTACTGTATATAGCCTCTACTGTATATAGCCTCTACTGTATATAGCCTCTACTGTATATAGCCTCTACTGTATATAGCCTCTCTACTGTATATAGCCTCTACTGTATATAGCCTCTCTACTGTATATAGCCTCTCTACTGTATATAGCCTCTACTGTATATAGCCTCTACTGTATATAGACTCTACTGTATATAGCCTCTACTGTATATAGCCTCTACTGTATATAGCCTCTACTGTATATAGCCTCTCTACTGTATATAGCCTCTACTGTATATAGCCTCTACTGTATATAGCCTCTCTACTGTATATAGCCTCTCTACTGTATATAGCCTCTACTGTATATAGCCTCTACTGTATATAGCCTCTACTGTATATAGCCTCTCTACTGTATATAGCCTCTCTACTGTATATAGCCTCTACTGTATATAGCCTCTACTGTATATAGCCTCTCTACTGTATATAGCCTCTACTGTATATAGCCTCTACTGTATATAGCCTCTCTACTGTATATAGCCTCTACTGTATATAGCCTCTCTACTGTATATAGCCTCTACTGTATATAGCCTCTACTGTATATAGCCTCTCTACTGTATATAGCCTCTACTGTATATAGCCTCTACTGTATATAGCCTCTCTACTGTATATAGCCTCTACTGTATATAGCCTCTACTGTATATAGCCTCTACTGTATATAGCCTCTACTGTATATAGCCTCTCTACTGTATATAGCCTCTACTGTATATAGCCTCTACTGTATATAGCCTCTCTACTGTATATAGCCTCTCTACTGTATATAGCCTCTACTGTATATAGCCTCTACTGTATATAGCCTCTCTACTGTATATAGCCTCTACTGTATATAGCCTCTACTGTATATAGCCTCTCTACTGTATATAGCCTCTACTGTATATAGCCTCTACTGTATATAGCCTCTACTGTATATAGCCTCTACTGTATATAGCCTCTCTACTGTATATAGCCTCTCTACTGTATATAGCCTCTACTGTATATAGCCTCTACTGTATATAGCCTCTCTACTGTATATAGCCTCTACTGTATATAGCCTCTACTGTATATAGCCTCTACTGTATATAGCCTCTACTGTATATAGCCTCTACTGTATATAGCCTCTCTACTGTATATAGCCTCTACTGTATATAGCCTCTACTGTATATAGCCTCTACTGTATATAGCCTCTACTGTATATAGCCTCTACTGTATATAGCCTCTCTACTGTATATAGCCTCTACTGTATATAGCCTCTACTGTATATAGCCTCTACTGTATATAGCCTCTACTGTATATAGCCTCTCTACTGTATATAGCCTCTCTACTGTATATAGCCTCTACTGTATATAGCCTCTACTGTATATAGCCTCTCTACTGTATATAGCCTCTACTGTATATAGCCTCTACTGTATATAGCCTCTCTACTGTATATAGCCTCTACTGTATATAGCCTCTCTACTGTATATAGCCTCTCTACTGTATATAGCCTCTACTGTATATAGCCTCTACTGTATATAGCCTCTACTGTATATAGCCTCTACTGTATATAGCCTCTACTGTATATAGCCTCTCTACTGTATATAGCCTCTCTACTGTATATAGCCTCTACTGTATATAGCCTCTACTGTATATAGCCTCTACTGTATATAGCCTCTACTGTATATAGCCTCTCTACTGTATATAGCCTCTACTGTATATAGCCTCTACTGTATATAGCCTCTACTGTATATAGCCTCTACTGTATATAGCCTCTACTGTATATAGCCTCTACTGTATATAGCCTCTACTGTATATAGCCTCTACTGTATATAGCCTCTACTGTATATAGCCTCTACTGTATATAGCCTCTACTGTATATAGCCTCTCTACTGTATATAGCCTCTCTACTGTATATAGCCTCTACTGTATATAGCCTCTCTACTGTATATAGCCTCTACTGTATATAGCCTCTACTGTATATAGCCTCTCTACTGTATATAGCCTCTCTACTGTATATAGCCTCTACTGTATATAGCCTCTCTACTGTATATAGCCTCTACTGTATATAGCCTCTACTGTATATAGCCTCTACTGTATATAGCCTCTACTGTATATAGCCTCTACTGTATATAGCCTCTACTGTATATAGCCTCTACTGTATATAGCCTCTCTACTGTATATAGCCTCTCTACTGTATATAGCCTCTACTGTATATAGCCTCTACTGTATATAGCCTCTACTGTATATAGCCTCTACTGTATATAGCCTCTACTGTATATAGCCTCTACTGTATATAGCCTCTCTACTGTATATAGCCTCTACTGTATATAGCCTCTCTACTGTATATAGCCTCTACTGTATATAGCCTCTACTGTATATAGCCTCTACTGTATATAGCCTCTCTACTGTATATAGCCTCTACTGTATATAGCCTCTACTGTATATAGCCTCTCTACTGTATATAGCCTCTACTGTATATAGCCTCTACTGTATATAGCCTCTCTACTGTATATAGCCTCTACTGTATATAGCCTCTCTACTGTATATAGCCTCTCTACTGTATATAGCCTCTACTGTATATAGCCTCTCTACTGTATATAGCCTCTACTGTATATAGCCTCTACTGTATATAGCCTCTCTACTGTATATAGCCTCTACTGTATATAGCCTCTACTGTATATAGCCTCTACTGTATATAGCCTCTACTGTATATAGCCTCTACTGTATATAGCCTCTACTGTATATAGCCTCTACTGTATATAGCCTCTACTGTATATAGCCTCTCTACTGTATATAGCCTCTACTGTATATAGCCTCTACTGTATATAGCCTCTCTACTGTATATAGCCTCTACTGTATATAGCCTCTACTGTATATAGCCTCTCTACTGTATATAGCCTCTACTGTATATAGCCTCTACTGTATATAGCCTCTACTGTATATAGCCTCTACTGTATATAGCCTCTACTGTATATAGCCTCTACTGTATATAGCCTCTACTGTATATAGCCTCTACTGTATATAGCCTCTACTGTATATAGCCTCTACTGTATATAGCCTCTACTGTATATAGCCTCTCTACTGTATATAGCCTCTCTACTGTATATAGCCTCTACTGTATATAGCCTCTACTGTATATAGCCTCTACTGTATATAGCCTCTACTGTATATAGCCTCTACTGTATATAGCCTCTCTACTGTATATAGCCTCTACTGTATATAGCCTCTACTGTATATAGCCTCTCTACTGTATATAGCCTCTACTGTATATAGCCTCTACTGTATATAGCCTCTACTGTATATAGCCTCTACTGTATATAGCCTCTACTGTATATAGCCTCTCTACTGTATATAGCCTCTACTGTATATAGCCTCTACTGTATATAGCCTCTACTGTATATAGCCTCTACTGTATATAGCCTCTACTGTATATAGCCTCTACTGTATATAGCCTCTACTGTATATAGCCTCTACTGTATATAGCCTCTACTGTATATAGCCTCTACTGTATATAGCCTCTACTGTATATAGCCTCTCTACTGTATATAGCCTCTCTACTGTATATAGCCTCTACTGTATATAGCCTCTACTGTATATAGCCTCTCTACTGTATATAGCCTCTACTGTATATAGCCTCTACTGTATATAGCCTCTACTGTATATAGCCTCTACTGTATATAGCCTCTCTACTGTATATAGCCTCTACTGTATATAGCCTCTACTGTATATAGCCTCTACTGTATATAGCCTCTACTGTATATAGCCTCTACTGTATATAGCCTCTCTACTGTATATAGCCTCTACTGTATATAGCCTCTACTGTATATAGCCTCTACTGTATATAGCCTCTCTACTGTATATAGCCTCTACTGTATATAGCCTCTACTGTATATAGCCTCTACTGTATATAGCCTCTCTACTGTATATAGCCTCTACTGTATATAGCCTCTACTGTATATAGCCTCTACTGTATATAGCCTCTCTACTGTATATAGCCTCTACTGTATATAGCCTCTACTGTATATAGCCTCTACTGTATATAGCCTCTACTGTATATAGCCTCTACTGTATATAGCCTCTACTGTATATAGCCTCTCTACTGTATATAGCCTCTCTACTGTATATAGCCTCTACTGTATATAGCCTCTACTGTATATAGCCTCTACTGTATATAGCCTCTACTGTATATAGCCTCTACTGTATATAGCCTCTACTGTATATAGCCTCTACTGTATATAGCCTCTACTGTATATAGCCTCTACTGTATATAGCCTCTCTACTGTATATAGCCTCTACTGTATATAGCCTCTACTGTATATAGCCTCTACTGTATATAGCCTCTACTGTATATAGCCTCTACTGTATATAGCCTCTACTGTATATAGCCTCTCTACTGTATATAGCCTCTCTACTGTATATAGCCTCTACTGTATATAGCCTCTACTGTATATAGCCTCTACTGTATATAGCCTCTACTGTATATAGCCTCTACTGTATATAGCCTCTACTGTATATAGCCTCTACTGTATATAGCCTCTCTACTGTATATAGCCTCTACTGTATATAGCCTCTCTACTGTATATAGCCTCTACTGTATATAGCCTCTACTGTATATAGCCTCTCTACTGTATATAGCCTCTACTGTATATAGCCTCTCTACTGTATATAGCCTCTCTACTGTATATAGCCTCTACTGTATATAGCCTCTACTGTATATAGCCTCTCTACTGTATATAGCCTCTACTGTATATAGCCTCTACTGTATATAGCCTCTCTACTGTATATAGCCTCTACTGTATATAGCCTCTCTACTGTATATAGCCTCTCTACTGTATATAGCCTCTACTGTATATAGCCTCTACTGTATATAGCCTCTCTACTGTATATAGCCTCTCTACTGTATATAGCCTCTACTGTATATAGCCTCTACTGTATATAGCCTCTCTACTGTATATAGCCTCTCTACTGTATATAGCCTCTACTGTATATAGCCTCTCTACTGTATATAGCCTCTACTGTATATAGCCTCTACTGTATATAGCCTCTCTACTGTATATAGCCTCTACTGTATATAGCCTCTACTGTATATAGCCTCTACTGTATATAGCCTCTCTACTGTATATAGCCTCTACTGTATATAGCCTCTACTGTATATAGCCTCTACTGTATATAGCCTCTCTACTGTATATAGCCTCTCTACTGTATATAGCCTCTACTGTATATAGCCTCTACTGTATATAGCCTCTACTGTATATAGCCTCTACTGTATATAGCCTCTACTGTATATAGCCTCTCTACTGTATATAGCCTCTACTGTATATAGCCTCTCTACTGTATATAGCCTCTCTACTGTATATAGCCTCTCTACTGTATATAGCCTCTACTGTATATAGCCTCTACTGTATATAGCCTCTACTGTATATAGCCTCTACTGTATATAGCCTCTCTACTGTATATAGCCTCTACTGTATATAGCCTCTACTGTATATAGCCTCTCTACTGTATATAGCCTCTCTACTGTATATAGCCTCTACTGTATATAGCCTCTCTACTGTATATAGCCTCTACTGTATATAGCCTCTCTACTGTATATAGCCTCTCTACTGTATATAGCCTCTCTACTGTATATAGCCTCTCTACTGTATATAGCCTCTACTGTATATAGCCTCTCTACTGTATATAGCCTCTCTACTGTATATAGCCTCTACTGTATATAGCCTCTCTACTGTATATAGCCTCTACTGTATATAGCCTCTACTGTATATAGCCTCTACTGTATATAGCCTCTACTGTATATAGCCTCTACTGTATATAGCCTCTCTACTGTATATAGCCTCTACTGTATATAGCCTCTCTACTGTATATAGCCTCTACTGTATATAGCCTCTCTACTGTATATAGCCTCTCTACTGTATATAGCCTCTCTACTGTATATAGCCTCTCTACTGTATATAGCCTCTCTACTGTATATAGCCTCTACTGTATATAGCCTCTCTACTGTATATAGCCTCTCTACTGTATATAGCCTCTACTGTATATAGCCTCTCTACTGTATATAGCCTCTCTACTGTACAGTGGGGAAAAAAAGTATTTAGTCAGCCACCAATTGTGCAAGTTCTCCCACTTCAAAAGATGAGAGAGGCCTGTAATTTTCATCATAGGTACACGTCAACTATGACAGACAAAATGAGAAAAAAAAATCCAGAAAATCACATTGTAGGATTTTTAATGAATTTATTTGCCAATTATGGTGGAAAATAAGTATTTGGTCAATATCAAAAGTTTCTCAATACTTTCTTATATACCCTTTGTTGGTAATGACACAGGTCAAACGTTTTCTTTAAGTCTTCACAAGGTTTTCACACACTGTTGCTGGTATTTTGGCCCATTCCTCCATGCAGATCTCCTCTAGAGCAGTGATGTTTTGGGGCTGTCGCTGGGCAACACGGACTTTCAACTCCCTCCAAAGATTTTCTATGGGGTTGAGATCTGGAGACTCCAGGACCTTGAAATGCTTCTTACGAAACCACTCCTTCGTTGCCCGGGCGGTGTGTTTTGGATCATTGTCATGCTGAAAGACCCAGCCACGTTTCATCTTCAATGCCCTTGCTGATGGAAGGAGGTTTTCACTCAAAATCTCACGATACATGGCCCCATTCATTTTTCCTTTACACGGATCAGTCGTCCTGGTCCCTTTGCAGAAAAACAGCCCCAAAGGATGATGTTTTCACTCCCATGCTTCACAGTAGGTATGGTGTTCTTTGGATGCAACTCAGCATTCTTTGTCCTCCAAACACGACAAGTTGAGTTTTTACCAAAAAATTCTATTTTGGTTTCATCTGACCATATGACTTTCTCCCAATCTTCTTCTGGATGCACTCTAGCAAACACAGGCGGGCCTGGACATGTACTGGCTTAAGCAGGGGGACACGTCTAGCACTGCAGGATTTGAGTCCCTGGCGGCGTAGTGTGTTACTGATGGTAGGCTTTGTTACTTTGGTCCCAGCTCTCTGCAGGTCATTCACTAGGTCCCCCTGTGTGGTTCTGGGATTTTTGCTCACCGTTCTTGTGATCATTTTGACCCCACGGGGTGAGTTCTTGCGTGGAGCCCCAGATCGAGGGAGATTATCAGTGGTCTTGTATGTCTTCCATTTCCTAATAATTGCTCCCACAGTTGATTTCTTCAAACCAAGCTGCTTACCTATTGCAGATTCAGTCTTCCCAGCCTGGTGCAGGTCTACAATTTTGTTTCTGGTGTCCTTTGACAGCTCTTTGGTCTTGGCCATAGTGGAGTTTGGAGTGTGACTGTTTGAGGTTGTGGACAGGTGTCTTTTATACTGATAACAAGTTCAAACAGGTGCCATTAATACAGGTAACGAGTGGAGGACAGAGGAGCCTCTTAAAGAAGAAGTTACTGGTCTGTGAGAGCCAGAAATCTTGCTTGTTTGTAGGTGACCAAATACTTATTTTCCACCATAATTTGCAAATAAATTCATTAAAAGTCCTACAATGTGATTTTCTGGATTTTCTTTTCTCAATTTGTCTGTCATAGTTGACGTGTACCTATGATGAAAATGACAGGCCTCTCTCATCTTTTTAAGTGGGAGAACTTGCACAATTGGTGGCTGACTAAATACTTTTTTTCCCCACTGTATATAGCCTCTACTGTATATAGCCTCTACTGTATATAGCCTCTCTACTGTATATAGCCTCTACTGTATATAGCCTCTCTACTGTATATAGCCTCTACTGTATATAGCCTCTACTGTATATAGTCTCTACTGTATATAGCCTCTCTACTGTATATAGCCTCTCTACTGTATATAGCCTCTACTGTATATAGCCTCTACTGTATATAGCCTCTACTGTATATAGCCTCTCTACTTTATATAGCCTCTACTGTATATAGCCTCTCTACTGTATATAGCCTCTACTGTATATAGCCTCTCTACTGTATATAGCCTCTACTGTATATAGCCTCTACTGTATATAGTCTCTACTGTATATAGCCTCTCTACTGTATATAGCCTCTCTACTGTATATAGCCTCTACTGTATATAGCCTCTACTGTATATAGCCTCTACTGTATATAGCCTCTCTACTTTATATAGCCTCTACTGTATATAGCCTCTACTGTATATAGCCTCTCTACTGTAGATAGCCTCTCTACTGTATATAGCCTCTACTGTATATAGCCTCTCTACTGTATATAGCCTCTACTGTATATAGCCTCTACTGTATATAGCCTCTACTGCATATAGCCTCTCTACTGTATATAGCCTCTCTACTGTATATAGCCTCTCTACTGAATATAGCCTGTCTACTGTATATAGCCTCTCTACTGTATATAGCCTCTCTACTGTATATAGCCTCTACTGTATATAGCCTCTCTACTGTATATAGCCTCTACTGTATATAGCCTCTACTGTATATAGCCTGTCTACTGTATATAGCCTCTACTGTATATAGCCTCTCTACTGTATATAGCCTCTCTACTGTATATAGCCTCTACTGTATATAGCCTCTCTACTGTATATAGCCTCTACTGTATATAGCCTCTACTGTATATAGTCTCTACTGTATATAGCCTCTCTACTGTACATAGCCTCTCTACTGTATATAGCCTCTACTGTATATAGCCTCTACTGTATATAGCCTCTACTGTATATAGCCTCTCTACTTTATATAGCCTCTACTGTATATAGCCTCTCTACTGTATATAGCCTCTACTGTATATAGCCTCTACTGTATATAGCCTCTCTACTGTATATAGCCTCTCTACTGTATATAGCCTCTACTGTATATAGCCTCTACTGTATATAGCCTCTACTGTATATAGCCTCTCTACTGTATATAGCCTCTACTGTATATAGCCTCTACTGTATATAGCCTCTACTGTATATAGCCTCTCTACTGTATATAGCCTCTACTGTATATAGCCTCTCTACTGTATATAGCCTCTACTGTATATAGCCTCTACTGTATATAGCCTCTCTACTGTATATAGCCTCTCTACTGTATATAGCCTCTACTGTATATAGCCTCTCTACTGTATATAGCCTCTCTACTGTATATAGCCTCTACTGTATATAGCCTCTCTACTGTATATAGCCTCTCTACTGTATATAGCCTCTCTACTGTATATAGCCTCTCTACTGTATATAGCCTCTACTGTATATAGCCTCTACTGTATATAGCCTCTACTGTATATAGCCTCTACTGTATATAGCCTCTCTACTGTATATAGCCTCTACTGTATATAGCCTCTACTGTATATAGCCTCTCTACTGTATATAGCCTCTACTGTATATAGCCTCTCTACTGTATATAGCCTCTACTGTATATAGCCTCTCTACTGTATATAGCCTCTACTGTATATAGCCTCTACTGTATATAGCCTCTACTGTATATAGCCTCTCTACTGTATATAGCCTCTCTACTGTATATAGCCTCTACTGTATATAGCCTCTACTGTATATAGCCTCTCTACTGTATATAGCCTCTACTGTATATAGCCTCTATTGTATATAGCCTCTCTACTGTATATAGCCTCTACTGTATATAGCCTCTACTATATATAGCCTCTACTGTATATAGCCTCTCTACTGTATATAGCCTCTCTCCTGTATATTGTCTCTACTGTATAAAGCCTCTCTACTGTATATAGCCTCTACTGTATATAGCCTCTACTGTATATAGCCTCTACTGTATATAGCCTCTACTGTATATAGCCTCTACTGTGTATAGCCTCTCTACTGTATATAGCCTCTACTGTATATAGCCTCTACTGTATATAGCTCTCTACTGTATATAGCCTCTACTGTATATAGCCTCTCTACTGTATATAGCCTCTACTGTATATAGCCTCTCTACTGTATATAGCCTCTACTGTATATAGCCTCTCTACTGTATATAGCCTCTACTGTATATAGCCTCTCTACTGTATATAGCCTCTCTACTGTATATAGCCTCTCTACTGTATATAGCCTCTACTGTATATAGCCTCTACTGTATATAGCCTCTACTGTATATAGCCTCTCTACTGTATATAGCCTCTCTACTGTATATAGCCTCTCTACTGTATATAGCCTCTACTGTATATAGCCTCTACTGTATATAGCCTCTACTGTATATAGCCTCTACTGTATATAGCCTCTCTACTGTATATAGCCTCTCTACTGTATATAGCCTCTACTGTATATAGCCTCTCTACTGTATATAGCCTCTACTGTATATAGCCTCTACTGTATATAGCCTCTCTACTGTATATAGCCTCTCTACTGTATATAGCCTCTCTACTGTATATAGCCTCTCTACTGTATATAGCCTCTCTACTGTATATAGCCTCTACTGTATATAGCCTCTCTACTGTATATAGCCTCTACTGTATATAGCCTCTCTACTGTATATAGCCTCTCTACTGTATATAGCCTCTACTGTATATAGCCTCTCTACTGTATATAGCCTCTCTACTGTATATAGCCTCTACTGTATATAGCCTCTACTGTATATAGCCTCTACTGTATATAGCCTCTCTACTGTATATAGCCTCTACTGTATATAGCCTCTACTGTATATAGTCTCTACTGTATATAGCCTCTCTACTGTATATAGCCTCTCTACTGTATATAGCCTCTACTGTATATAGCCTCTACTGTATATAGCCTCTACTGTATATAGCCTCTCTACTGTATATAGCCTCTACTGTATATAGCCTCTCTACTGTATATAGCCTCTACTGTATATAGCCTCTCTACTGTATATAGCCTCTACTGTATATAGCCTCTACTGTATATAGCTCTCTACTGTATATAGCCTCTCTACTGTATATAGCCTCTCTACTGTATATAGCCTCTACTGTATATAGCCTCTACTGTATATAGCCTCTACTGTATATAGCCTCTCTACTGTATATAGCCTCTACTGTATATAGCCTCTACTGTATATAGCCTCTCTACTGTATATAGCCTCTCTACTGTATATAGCCTCTACTGTATATAGCCTCTCTACTGTATATAGCCTCTACTGTATATAGCCTCTACTGTATATAGCCTCTACTGTATATAGCCTCTCTACTGTATATAGCCTCTCTACTGTATATAGCCTCTCTACTGTATATAGCCTCTCTACTGTATATAGCCTCTCTACTGTATATAGCCTCTCTACTGTATATAGCCTCTACTGTATATAGCCTCTCTACTGTATATAGCCTCTACTGTATATAGCCTCTACTGTATATAGCCTCTCTACTGTATATAGCCTCTACTGTATATAGCCTCTCTACTGTATATAGCCTCTCTACTGTATATAGCCTCTACTGTATATAGCCTCTCTACTGTATATAGCCTCTACTGTATATAGCCTCTACTGTATATAGTCTCTACTGTATATAGCCTCTCTACTGTATATAGCCTCTCTACTGTATATAGCCTCTACTGTATATAGCCTCTACTGTATATAGCCTCTACTGTATATAGCCTCTCTACTGTATATAGCCTCTACTGTATATAGCATCTCTACTGTATATAGCCTCTACTGTATATAGCCTCTACTGTATATAGCCTCTCTACTGTATATAGCCTCTCTACTGTATATAGGCTCTACTGTATATAGCCTCTACTGTATATAGCCTCTACTGTATATAGTCTCTCTACTGTATATAGCCTCTACTGTATATAGCCTCTACTGTATATAGCCTCTACTGTATATAGCCTCTCTACTGTATATAGCCTCTACTGTATATAGCCTCTCTACTGTATATAGCCTCTACTGTATATAGTCTCTACTGTATATAGCCTCTCTACTGTATATAGCCTCTCATCTGTATATAGTCTCTACTGTATATAGCCTCTCTACTGTATATAGCCTCTCATCTGTATATAGCTCTCTACTGTATATAGCCTCTCTACTGTATATAGCCTCTCTACTGTATATAGCCTCTCTACTGTATATAGCCTCTCTACTGTATATAGCCTCTACTGTATATAGCCTCTACTGTATATAGCCTCTACTGTATATAGCCTCTACTGTCTATAGCCTCTACTGTCTATAGCCTCTCTACTGTATATAGCCTCTACTGTATATAGCCTCTACTGTATATAGCCTCTCTACTGTATATAGCCTCTACTGTATATAGCCTCTCTACTGTATATAGCCTCTACTGTATATAGCCTCTCTACTGTATATAGCCTCTACTGTATATAGCCTCTACTGTATATAGCCTCTACTGTATATAGCCTCTCTACTGTATATAGCCTCTACTGTATATAGCCTCTACTGTATATAGCCTCTCTACTGTATATAGCCTCTACTGTATATAGCCTCTACTGTATATAGCCTCTCTACTGTATATAGCCTCTACTGTATATAACCTCTACTGTATATAGCCTCTACTGTATATAGCCTCTCTACTGTATATAGCCTCTCTCCTGTATATTGTCTCTACTGTATAAAGCCTCTCTACTGTATATAGCCTCTACTGTATATAGCCTCTACTGTATATAGCCTCTACTGTATATAGTCTCTCTACTGTGTATAGCCTCTCTACTGTATATAGCCTCTACTGTATATAGCCTCTACTGTATATAGTCTCTACTGTATATAGCCTCTACTGTATATAGCCTCTCTACTGTATATAGCCTCTACTGTATATAGCCTCTCTACTGTATATAGCCTCTACTGTATATAGCCTCTCTACTGTATATAGCCTCTACTGTATATAGCCTCTCTACTGTATATAGCCTCTCTACTGTATATAGCCTCTCTACTGTATATAGCCTCAACTGTATATAGACTCTACTGTATATAGCCTCTACTGTATATAGCCTCTACTGTATATAGCCTCTCTACTGTATATAGCCTCTCTACTGTATATAGCCTCTCTACTGTATATAGCCTCTACTCTATATAGCCTCTACTGTATATAGCCTCTACTGTATATAGCCTCTCTGCTGTATATAGCCTCTACTGTATATAGCCTCTCTACTGTATATAGCCTGTACTGTATATAGCCTCTCTACTGTATATAGCCTCTACTGTATATAGCCTCTACTGTATATAGCCTCTCTACTGTATATTGCCTCTACTGTATATAGCCTCTACTGTATATAGCCTCTCTACTGTATATAGCCTCTACTGTATATAGCCTCTACTGTATATAGCCTCTCTACTGTATATAGCCTCTACTGTATATAGCCTCTCTACTGTATATAGCCTCTACTGTATATAGCCTCTACTGTATATAGCCTCTCTACTGTATATAGCCTCTACTCTATATAGCCTCTAGTGTATATAGCCTCTCTACTGTATATAGCCTCTACTGTATATAGCCTCTACTGTATATAGCCTCTACTGTATATAGCCTCTCTACTGTATACAGCCTCTACTGTATATAGCCTCTCTACTGTATATAGCCTCTCTACTGTATATAGCCTCTACTGTATATAGCCTCTCTACTGTATATAGCCTCTACTGTATATAGCCTCTACTGTATATAGCCTCTCTACTGTATATAGCCTCTACTGTATATAGCCTCTACTGTATATAGCCTCTCTACTGTATATAGCCTCTACTGTATATAGCCTCTACTGTATATAGCCTCTCTACTGTATATAGCCTCTACTGTATATAGCCTCTACTGTATATAGCCTCTCTACTGTATATAGCCTCTCTACTGTATATAGCCTCTACTGTATATAGCCTCTACTGTATATAGCCTCTCTACTGTATATAGCCTCTACTGTATATAGCCTCTACTGTATATAGCCTCTACTGTATATAGCCTCTCTACTGTATATAGCCTCTCTACTGTATATAGCCTCTACTGTATATAGCCTTTACTGTATATAGCCTCTCTACTGTATATAGCCTCTACTGTATATAGCCTCTACTGTATATAGCCTCTCTACTGTATATAGCCTCTCTACTGTATATAGCCTCTACTGTATTTAGCCTCTACTGTATATAGCCTCTACTGTATATAGCCTCTACTGTATATAGCCTCTCTACTGTATATAGCCTCTACTGTATATAGCCTCTCTACTGTATATAGCCTCTCTACTGTATATAGCCTCTCTACTGTATATAGCCTCTCTACTGTATATATTCTCTACTGTATATAGCCTCTCTACTGTATATAGCCTTTCTACTGTATATAGCCTCTACTGTATATAGCCTCTCTACTGTATATAGCCTCTCTACTGTATATAGCCTCTACTTTATATAGCCTCTCTACTGTATATAGCCTCTACTGTATATAGCCTCTACTGTATATAGCCTCTCTACTGTATATAGCCTCTCCTGTATATAGCCTCTACTGTAAATAGCCTCTCTACTGTATATAGCCTCTACTGTATATAGCCTCTACTGTATATAGCCTCTACTGTATATAGCCTCTCTACTGTATATTGCCTCTACTGTATATAGCCTCTCTACTGTATATAGCCTTTCTACTGTATATAGCCTCTACTGTATATAGCCTCTCTACTGTATATAGCCTCTCTACTGTATATAGCCTCTCTACTGTATATAGCCTCTACTGTATATAGCCTCTACTGTATATAGCCTCTCTACTGTATATTGCCTCTCCTGTATATAGCCTCTCTACTGTATATAGCCTCTCTACTGTATATAGCCTCTACTGTATATAGCCTCTCTACTGTATATATCCTCTACTGTATATAGCCTCTACTGTATATAGCCTCTCTACTGTATATACCCTCTCTCCTGTATATAGTCTCTACTGTATATAGCCTCTCTACTGTATATAGCCTCTACTGTATATAGCCTCTACTGTATATAGCCTCTACTGTATATAGCCTCTCTAATGTATATAGCCTCTCTACTGTATATAGCCTCTACTGTATATAGCCTCTACTGTATATAGCCTCTCTACTGTATATAGCCTCTTTACTGTATATAGCCTCTACTGTATATAGCCTCTACTGTATATAGCCTCTCTACTGTATATAGCCTCTACTGTATATAGCCTCTACTGTATATAGCCTCTACTGTATATAGCCTCTACTGTATATAGCCTCTCTACTGTATATAGCCTTTCTACTGTATATAGCCTCTACTGTATATAGCCTCTCTACTGTATATAGCCTCTACTGTATATAGCCTCTACTGTATATAGCCTCTCTACTGTATATAGCCTCTCTACTGTATATAGCCTCTACTGTAAATAGCCTCTCTACTGTATATAGCCTCTCTACTGTATATAGCCTCTCTACTGTATATAGCCTCTCCTGTATATAGCCTCTACTGTATATAGCCTCTCTACTGTATATAGCCTCTCCTGTATATAGCCTCTACTGTATATAGCCTCTACTGTATATAGCCTCTACTGTATATAGCCTCTACTGTATATAGCCTCTCTACTGTATATAGCCTCTCTACTGTATATAGCCTCTACTGTAAATAGCCTCTCTACTGTATATAGCCTCTCTACTGTATATAGCCTCTACTGTAAATAGCCTCTCTACTGTATATAGCCTCTACTGTATATAGCCTCTCCTGTATATAGCCTCTACTGTATATAGCCTCTACTGTATATAGCCTCTACTGTATATAGCCTCTACTGTATATAGCCTCTACTGTATATAGCCTCTCTACTGTATATAGCCTCTCTACTGTATATAGCCTCTACTGTAAATAGCCTCTCTACTGTATATAGCCTCTCTACTGTATATAGCCTCTCTACTGTATATAGCCTCTCCTGTATATAGCCTCTACTGTATATAGCCTCTCTACTGTATATAGCCTCTCCTGTATATAGCCTCTACTGTATATAGACTCTACTGTATATAGCCTCTCTACTGTATATAGCCTCTCCTGTATATAGCCTCTACCGTGTGTGGGTGTTGTGACCTGCTGCCTTATTGATACGTTTTGAATGGGAAGATGTACCCAAATACATTGGAATAAATCAAAAGTGTTCAAAATGCCACCATAATTCAGGAACGACCCCTAGATCATTTCTACAGGGTACCAGGCTAGAGACTCCCCACACATTCACTGCATATTCTGGGCAAGACTCACAAACATACACGCACGCACACACGCAGGGATGCACACAAATAAACAATGTAGATGAGACAATATTGTGTTAAGACTTGTATGTTGAGCATCAACACCAACAGTATAACCCCTGTAGATTCAAGCAATACTCACAGAGGACAATGTAGCAATACTCACCTAGAGGACAATGTAGTAATACTCACCAAGAGGACAATGTAGCAATACTCACAGAGTCCAATGTAGCAATACTCACCTAGAGGACAATGTAGCAATACTCGCCTAGAGGACAATGTAGCAATACTCACAGAGGCCAATGTAGCAATACTCGCCTAGAGGACAATGTAGCAATACTCACCTAGAGGACAATGTAGCAATACTCGCCTAGAGGACAATGTAGCAATACTCACAGAGGACAATGTAGCAATACTCACAGAGGCCAATGTAGCAATACTCACCTAGAGGACAATGTAGCAATACTCACCTAGAGGACAATGTAGCAATACTCACCTAGAGGACAATGTAGCAATACTCACAGAGGACAATGTAGCAATACTCACCTAGAGGACAATGTAGCAATACTCACAGAGGACAATGTAGTAATACTCACCAAGAGGACAATGTAGTAATACTCACAGAGGACAATGTAGCAATACTCACCTAGAGGACAATGTAGCAATACTCACAGAGGACAATGTAGCAATACTCACCAAGAGGACAATGTAGCAATACTCACCTAGAGGACAATGTAGCAATACTCACCAAGAGGACAATGTAGCAATACTCACCAAGAGGACAATGTAGCAATACTCACCAAGAGGACAATGTAGTAATACTCACCAAGAGGACAATGTAGCAATACTCACCAATAGGACAATGTAGCAATACTCACCAAGAGGACAATGTAGTAATACTCACAGAGGACAATGTAGCAATACTCACCTAGAGGACAATGTAGTAATACTCACCAAGAGGACAATGTAGCAATACTCACCTAGAGGACAATGTAGCAATACTCACCTAGAGGACAATGTAGCAATACTCACCAAGAGGACAATGTAGCAATACTCACCTAGAGGACAATGTAGCAATACTCACAGAGGACAATGTAGCAATACTCACCTAGAGGACAATGTAGCAATACTCACAGAGGACAATGTAGCAATACTCACAGAGGACAATGTAGCAATACTCACCTAGAGGACAATGTAGCAATACTCACCTAGAGGACAATGTAGCAATACTCACAGAGGACAATGTAGCAATACTCACCTAGAGGACAATGTAGCAATACTCACAGAGGACAATGTAGCAATACTCACAGAGGACAATTTAGCAATACTCACATAGAGGACAATGTAGCAATACTCACCTAGAGGACAATGTAGCAATACTCACAGAGGCCAATGTAGCAATACTCGCCTAGAGGACAATGTAGCAATACTCACAGAGGACAATGTAGCAATACTCACATAGAGGACAATGTAGCAATCTCCCTCAAAGAAGTTCCCAAAGGCTTGGTCTGGAACAGGAACCATCTTCATGTTCTTAAAAACAACAACATACTTTCAGAATATTATATATGAAGAACTGCAAAGAAAACTGTTAAAATAGTCCCATCTCAGCATTGGATGTGAGACTACAGCAGTGTAATATACCCAGTGGAGACTGCTGTATAACCCAGTGGAGACCGCTGTA
This sequence comes from Coregonus ussuriensis, assembly GCA_031479575.1. NCBI lineage: Eukaryota > Metazoa > Chordata > Actinopteri > Salmoniformes > Salmonidae > Coregonus > Coregonus ussuriensis. The sequence continues at coordinate 903,767 of CM062479.1, read as the reverse complement.
TAACCCAGTGGAGACCGCTGTATAACCCAGTGGAGACCGCTGTTTAACCCAGTGGAGACTGCTATATAACCCAGTGGAGACCGCTGTATAACCCAGTGGAGACCACTGTATAACTATGTGGAGACCGCTGTATAACCCAGTGGAGACCGCTGTATAACCCTGTGGAGACCGCTGTATAACCCAGTGGAGACCGCTGTATAACCCTGTGGAGACCGCTGTATAACCCTGTGGAGACCGCTGTATAACCCAGTGGAGACCGCTGTGTAACCCAGTGGAGACCGCTGTGTAACCCAGTGGAGACCGCTGTATAACCCAGTGGAGACCGCTGTATAACCCAGTGGAGACCGCTGTATAACCCTGTGGAGACAGCTGTATAACCCAGTGGAGACTGCTGTATAACCCAGTGGAGACCGCTGTATAACCCAGTGGAGACCGCTGTATAACCCAGTGGAGACCGCTGTATAACCCAGTGGAGACTGCTGTGTAACCCAGTGGACACCGCTGTATAACCCAGTGGAGACCGCTGTATAACCCAGTGGAGACCGTTGTATAACCCAGTGGAGACCGCTGTATAACCCAGTGGAGACCGCTGTATAACCCAGTGGAGACCGCTGTATAACCCAGTGGAGACCGCTGCATAACCCAGTGGAGACCGCTGTATAACCCAGTGGAGACCGCTGTATAACCCTGTGGAGACTGCTGTATAACCCAGTGGAGACTGCTGTATAACCCAGTGGAGACTGCTGTATAACCCAGTGGAGACTGCTGTATAACCCAGTGGAGACCGCTGTATAACCCAGTGGAGACCGCTGTATAACCCAGTGGAGACTGCTGTATAAACCAGTGGAGACGCTGTATAACCCAGTGGAGACGCTTTATAACCCAGTAGAGACTGCTGTATAACCCAGTGGAGACTGCTGTATAAACCAGTGGAGACGCTGTATAACCCAGTGGAGACGCTTTATAACCCAGGAGAGACTGCTGTATAACCCAGTGGAAACTGCTGTAAAACCCAGTGGAGACTGCTGTAAAACCCAGTGGAGACTGCTGTAAAACCCAGTGGAGACCGCTGTATAACCCAGTGGAGACCGCTGTATAACCCAGTGGAGACTGCTGTAAAACCCAGTGGAGACTGCTGTAAAACCCAGTGGAGACCGCTGTATAACCCAGTGGAGACCGCTGTATAACCCAGTGGAGACTGCTGTAAAACCCAGTGGAGACCGCTGTATAAACAGATGTAAGATCTTCATTTTTGTGCCAGTTTGCTACAGCAGAAGAAGAATCCTGCAGCAACAGGACATTTAAATTATTAAGTGGGTTATAATTAATGGACATTTTAGTAGGGGTTGATGCATTTCTCGTAAGGGAAAATCAAGTATACAATTTAAAAGTGGAAACTTCAGAAGCGTTTTTAAACCTCAAATAAACTACAAGTTTAAAATGTCCTGCATTGCAGGAAAGTTATCCTGTAACAGGGTGATTAAATGAAGATCCTACATCTGTACAGTATATTACAATATGTAGTATTTAGAAAGACTTGTGACTTACATTGATGGTCCAGATCTGCAGGCCAGACTTCCTGCTGACATGCTGAAAGGCTTCTGGAGTTTCTTCAGTCATTCTGCACAACCAACAACACAGGAGAGAGCATGCTGAATGTACTGCACAACTAACAACACAGGAGAGAGCATGCTGAATGTACTGCACAACTAACAACACAGGAGAGAGCATGCTGAATGTACTGCACAGCTAACAACACAGGAGAGAGCATGCTGAATGTACTGCACAACTAACAACACAGGAGAGAGCATGCTGAATGTACTGCACAGCTAACAACACAGGAGAGAGCATGCTGAATGTACTGCACAGCTAACAACACAGGAGAGAGCATGCTGAATGTACTGCACAGCTAACAACACAGGAGAGAGCATGCTGAATGCTGAATGCTGAATGCTGAATGCTGAATGCTGAATGCTGAATGCTGAATGTACTGTGAATCACCTCAGAAAGCTTGCTGCATGTTTACTGAAAAGCGCCTATCTTCCACAGAGTCTTAAATCCTCCAGCTACCACTATATCTTACATACACTGTAAAAATAAAAAATAAACACCAACAAATTTAGTTGTTTCAACAAATTATTATTAAGTAACTGGTTCCACAGCTTAGTTTTTTTTTTTTTTTTTTTTTTTTTTTTTTTTTTACTTTTTGGACTAAATGTTACCTGAACCAAAGAAATTGTTGGCCCAAATTTTGCTCCAACTTGAGAAGACGTTCAGTCAATTTAAAATGATGTGTTTCCTCAACCTGTCTCATGTTTATTCAACTATACATTATTATTTGGGTATCTTAACTAAAAAAGACTGTGCAACTGGTTACACACATGTCTAGTCTAGTTGAATGAACATACTAGACAATTTGAGCAAACCCATCATTTTAAATTGATAGAATTTTTATCTACGTTTTCTCATGTTGGAGCTAAGTTTGGGCAAACTAAAAATGTTAAGTTCAGGTAACACTTTGACCGAAAAGTTGAGTAAACCAAAAAAGGCTGTGGGACTAAAAGTTAGTGGAAACAACTAGATTTATTTTACAGTGTACATCGATAACCCCAAGAAGAAACCACTGGAGAAAGCAACGATCACAGCAAAATATCAACTTATTTCTTATTAAAAAAAAACATAATGTAAATAATGTTATCTACACATTTTTACAAAACTAAATATAATAGACTGTTGTTTGTGACTCGTTTCAGGAAACTAGGAGTATGTCACGCATCACTACTTCACAGGAGAGGCATTTGAATGTAATTGTATTTTTTTAATCAAAATGCATTTTTCTGCATAAATGCCTTCTGGAACATGTGAACTTTCATGTGCCTTAAAAAACAAACTTGTATGCCATCTGTAAATACAAATAAAATTGTTAAATTACGGGCCTAGTTGGTTTAGCCACGGAAAAAGACAGGATCCTTCCCGCTAGCCATGATTTGCTGAGATAATGGATGGGCTGAACATGCAGAGAGATCAGTTCGGTTTAGTCTGCCATGTAGCACGCTTCTGTCTATAACATGAGCTGCTCAGTATGTGTAGATAATCCTTTCTAAAGCGGCTTTTTTGAAAGATATCACGAAGAACTGCACAAGTGTTGCTAAGGCTCTCCTCTTTCTGGAGGACCGAGTCTGGAAATCAGTGGAATGCCCGGTGGAAGCAGAGTATGACAGCTAAGGAGATAGAGAAAATGCAGGTGTTTAATTATGCGGAGGGAGTTGAAAAGAGAACACAGAAGGCTGTTGTATAAAACACCTGTCTCCGGATTACATCTTCAAACTAAGGGCAACCATGGCATCCATGATAGAGAGGGAGAAGCATTCATCCATGTATATATATATACAGTGGGGGAAAAAAGTATTTAGTCAGCCACCAATTGTGCAAGGTCTCCCACTTAAAAAGATGAGAGAGGCCTGTAATTTTCATCATAGGTACACGTCAACCAGGATCTCTAGTGGCACAGCTAGCACTGCGATGCAGTGCCTTAGACCACTGCGCCACTCGGGAGGCCCCATCCATGTATACGGATAAGATAGTCTGGCTAGCTACATTTTCAGATATTACACGTTTCTAATTTTGTCAGACAGTCGTTTTCATTGCAAGTTAAAGCGTACTGTTAGCTTGTATGATCTATGTAGTAATATTATTCGTATCTCAGAGCCATTTGCATTGCTAGTTATAGCCTAATGTTAGATAGCTAGCTAACATTGAACCTAGCTAGTTGGTTAGCTTTAGCTACCTGTAGATTCATGCAGGGAAGTAATGGTATGAGTTCGGATTATGGTTCATTGCTTAGCTAGCTAGCTAGCTACATGTCTAAAAAAAGACTCCACTATGCAAGTAACAATTTCACTGTAATGTTTACACCTTCTAACAAGCTAGAAACTGACCGAAAACATTGTTGAGAAAGTTGCTTTTAGTTGCCTGGTTTGCTAGATTGACATATACTCAATACATTTTTAAACAGATGGGTTTATTGGTGTTAAAATGCACCAGTTATGCTATTTTGGACCACAAGGCTGCTGATGTGTTGCAGCCTGTTGTTTTTGTTTTATACTTGTTCATAACGACAAGTTTGATGTCGGACGACAATAGAATGTTCATGATGTCACTGCGACAACTGTATACAGACATTTCGCTAGACGTATTATAAACCAGCCGTTAGTCTTGAAATCTTTGGTTGTACACTACCGTATTCACTGTTTAGCACATGGCCTCACATGTGAATCCTTAAAGAGATGGGTGGGGCTAAGGCTTAAGAGGGTGTGAACGATGCTGAATGGGTGTAGACAAAGAAGAGCTCTCCAGTAGGTACCAAAACATTCAAGGGCCATTTTCTCAAACGTTGGGTTACAAGTTCATCAACTTTGAAAGCAAAATTACTTTCCCATTTGTTCCTCAACTGTAGTGTATGATATACCATTTTGTAGCTCTGAGTCTCTACTTTTATCCAATGTAAAAAACACCATTTCAATTTTTGTGGTCGGTCACATTTGAGCAATTTGAGCAACATTTGCATATTCTGTAAAATAAAAATATACATTATACCTTTATATAATGTGCAGCTTTATTCCAAGTCTGTATTAGTACTAACAAGTTCATTTACGAAAAACAAGCTCATTTTACTGACCAAGAAATTATTCAATTCACTTCAAAAAGTGATCTTGAGAGATATTGACAAAAAACATGGCTTAGTTTTCTGTTTGTGAACATTCCAAATGAAAAATGTGGTATGATTAATCTAACCTGTTTTTTAATTTTAATTTTTTAATTTCACCTTTATTTAACCAGGTAAGCCAGTTGAGAACAAGTTCTCATTTACAACTGCGACCTGGCCAAGATAAAGCAAAGCAGTGCGATAAAAACAACAACACAGAGTTACATATGGGGTAAACAAAACATAAAGTCAAAAATACAACAGAAAATATATATATACAGTGTGTGCGAATGTAGTAAGTTATGGAGGTAAGGCAATAAATAGGCCATAGTGCAAAATAATTACAATTAGTATTAACACTGGAGTGATAGATGTGCAGAAGATGATGTGCAAATAGAGAAACTGGGGTGCAAATGAGCAAAATAAATAACAATATAGGGATGAGGTAGTTGGGTGGGCTAATTACAGATGGGCTGTGGACAGGTGCAGTGATCGGTAAGGTGCTCTGACAACTGACGCTTAAAGTTAGTGAGGGAGATAAGAGTCTCCAGCTTCAGAGATTTTTGCAGTTCGTTCCAGTCATTGGCAGCAGAGAACTGGAAGGAATGGCGGCCAAAGGAGGTGTTGGCTTTGGGGATGACCAGTGAGATATACCTGCTGGACCGCAGACTACGGGTGGGTGTTGCTATGGTGACCAATGAGCTAAGATAAGGCAGGGATTTGCCTAGCAGTGATTTATAGATGGCCTGGAGCCAGTGGGTTTGGCGACGAACATGTAGTGAGGACCAGCCAACGAGAGCGTACATGTCAAAATGGTGGGTAGCATATGGGGCTTTGGTGACAAAACATTTTTTACATTTTTTTTTTACATTTTAGTCATTTAGCAGACGCTCTTATCCAGAGCGACTTACAGGAGCAATTAGGGTTAAGTGCCTTGCTCAAGGGCACATTTACGTCATTTAGCAGAAGCTCTTATCCAGAGTGACTTACAAATTGGTGCATTCACCCTATAGCCAGTGGGATAACCACTTTCCAAAAATATATATATATATATATATATATATATATATATATATATATATATATATATATATATATATATTTATTATTATTATTATTTATTTTTTTTGGGGGGGGGGGTAAAATGATTACTTTATCCTATCCCAGGTATTCCTTAAAGAGGTGGGGTTTCAAATGTCTCCGGAAGGTGGTGAGTGACTCCGCTGTCCTGGCGTCGTGAGGGAGCTTGTTCCACCATTGGGGTGCCAGAGCAGCGAACAGTTTTGACTGGGCTGAACGGGAACTATGCTTCCGCAGAGGAAGGGGAGCCAGCAGGCCAGAGGTGGATGAACGCAATGCCCTCGTTTGGGTGTAGGGACTGATCAGAGCCTGAAGGTACGGAGGTGCCGTTCCCCTCACTGCTCCATAGGCAAGCACCATGGTCGGATGGCACTGTGATAGACTACATCCAATTTTCTGAGTAGAGTGTTGGAAGCTATTTTGTAATGACATCGCCGAAGTCAAGGATTGGTAGGATAGTCAGTTTTACGAGGGCATGTTTAGCAGCATGAGTGAAGGAGGCTTTGTTGCAAAATAGGAAGCCGATTCTAGATTTAACTTTGGATTGGAGATGCTTAATGTGAGTCTGGAAGGCGAGTTTACGGTCTAACCAGACACCTAGGTATTTGTAGTTGTTGTCCACATACTCTAGGTCAGACCCGTCGAGAGTAGTGATTCAAGTCGGGCGGGCGGGTGCAAGCAGCGTTCGATTGAAGAGCATGCATTTAGTTTTACTAGCGTTTAAGAGCAGTTGGAGGCCACGGAAGGAGTGTTGTATGGCATTGAAGCTCGTTTGGAGGTTTGTTAACACAGTGTCCAATGAAGGGCCAGATGTATACAAAATGGTGTCGTCTGCGTAGAGGTGGATCTGAGAGTCACCAGCAGCAAGAGCGACGTCATTGATATACACAGAGAATAGAGTCGGCCCAAGAATTGAACCCTGTGGCACCCCCATAGAGACTGCCATAGGTCCAGACAACAGGCCCTCCGATTTGACACACTGAACTCTATCTGAGAAGTAGTTGGTGAACCAGGCGAGGCAGTCATTTGAGAAACCAAGGCTTTTTAGTCTGCCAATAAGAATGCGGTGGTTGACAGAGTCGAAAGCCTTGGCCAGGTCGATGAAGACGGCTGCACAGTACTGTCTTTTATCGATCGCGGTTATAATATCGTTTAGGACCTTGAGCGTGGCTGAGGTGCACCCATGACCAGCTCGGAAACCGGATTGCGTAGCGGAGAAGGTACGGTGGGATTCGAAATGGTCGGTGATCTGTTTGTTAACTTGGCTTTCAAATACTTTCGAAAGGCAGGGCAGGATGGATATAGGTCTGTAACAGTTTGGATCCAGAAGATCTGCAGAGAAGAATGGGAGAAACTCCCCAAATTCAAGTGTGCCAAGCTTGTAGCGTCATACCCAAGAAGACACGAGGCTGTAATCGCTGCCAAAGGTGCTTCAACAAAGTACTGAGTAAAAGGTCTGAATACTTATGTAAATGTAATATTTCTGTTTGCCATTTTTTATACATTTTTCAAAAAATTCTAAAAACGTGTTTTTCCTTAGGGGTATTGGGGTAATGTGTGTACACTGATGAGGGGGGAAAACAATTAAATCAATTTTAGAATAAGGCTGTAACGTAACAAAATGGGGAAAAAGTCAAGGGGTCTGAATACTTTCAGAATGCACTGTACGTGGTATAGACATATATGGTAACCCTAACCCTCACCCTAACCCTCACCCTAACCCTCACCCTAACCCTCACCCTAACCCTAACCCTAACCCTAACCCTAACCCTCACCCTAACCCTCACCCTAACCCTCACCCTAACCCTCACCCTAACCCTCACCCTAACCCTAACCCTAACCCTCACCCTAACCCTCACCCTAACCCTCACCCTAACCCTCACCCTAACCCTAACCCTAACCCTAACCCTAACCCTCACCCTAACCCTCACCCTAACCCTCACCCTAACCCTCACCCTAACCCTCACCCTAACCCTAACCCTCACCCTAACCCTCACCCTAACCCTCACCCTAACCCTCACCCTAACCCTCACCCTAACCCTAACACTGTACATGGTATAGAAAAGTCCAACGTTAGGCAGGTACATGGGGTGCTAAATCTCTGCAGTTCATCTTCCTAACCCTTCATATGCTCTAAACCTTCCTAACCCTTCATAACCCTTCATATGCTCTAAACCTTCCTAACCCTTCATAACCCTTCATATGCTCTAAACCTTCCTAACCCTTCCTAAACCTTCCTAAATCTTCATAACCCTTCATATGCTCTAAACCTTCCTAACCCTTCATAACCCTTCATATGCTCTAAACCTTCCTAACCCTTCCTAAACCTTCCTAAATCTTCATAACCCTTCATATGCTCTAAACCTTCCTAACCCTTCATAACCCTTCATATGCTCTAAACCTTCCTACCCCTTCATAACCCTTCATATGCTCTAAACCTTCCTAACCCTTCATAACCCTTCATATGCTCTAAACCTTCCTACCCCTTCATAACCCTTCATATGCTCTAAACCTTCCTACCCCTTCATAACCCTTCATATGCTCTAAACCTTCCTACCCCTTCATAACCCTTCATATGCTCTAAACCTTCCTACCCCTTCATAACCCTTCATATGCTCTAAACCTTCATAACCCTTCATAACCCTTCATATGCTCTAAACCTTCCTACCCCTTCATAACCCTTCATATGCTCTAAACCTTCCTACCCCTTCATAACCCTTCATATGCTCTAAACCTTCATAACCCTTCATAACCCTTCATATGCTCTAAACCTTCCTACCCCTTCATAACCCTTCATATGCTCTAAACCTTCCTACCCCTTCATAACCCTTCATATGCTCTAAACCTTCATAACCCTTCATAACCCTTCATATGCTCTAAACCTTCCTACCCCTTCATAACCCTTCATATGCTCTAAACCTTCCTACCCCTTCATAACCCTTCATATGCTCTAAACCTTCATAACCCTTCATAACCCTTCATATGCTCTAAACCTTCCTACCCCTTCATAACCCTTCATATGCTCTAAACCTTCCTACCCCTTCATAACCCTTCATATGCTCTAAACCTTCCTACCCCTTCATAACCCTTCATATGCTCTAAACCTTCCTACCCCTTCATAACCCTTCATATGCTCTAAACCTTCCTACCCCTTCCTACCCCTTCCTACCCCTCCTAACCAATCTGCAGATGATCTGTCTATCTGGTCTAAATCCCTGATACAGGTCCCGAGGGTGGTACTTGTTATTGTGTCTCCAGAGAAACCTAGATTCAAATAAAGGTCCTATCTATAAATTACTATAGGCAAATTAAATTTTAAGACCATATTGATACAGAAACACTAAACAATGATTTAGATTTTTTAAGAGCAAGTTGAATGACAAAGTCATAACATAATTGAAGAATTTAATAAACCACCTTTAGGCTGTGATCAAAAATATGCCTCCGGGGTGAAAATGACCCCAGTCGGTAGTTTTAGGGGTAAAGGTGTTCTGCAGTAAAGAGCCCATTATGAAAGCAGGGAACCTCATGACTATTCTGTCTGCTCTGGAAAACAGGTGGCCTAAGAACAGACAGGCCTGTCAACTTGGCGCTATGGCAACAAACAACTTCTGCAATCAGTGGCGTGTAATTGCCCCTCCGGACAGATATATTTGCATTGACAGCCAAACACACAGGGGTGTCACTGAGCAAACTCTAAAACATATCACTGTCAAATTAGTCTCACGGTAGGACTATAAAATATCACTCACTGTAAGACTATTGCCTACTGTACTGCTGTATGAGAAGGCAAAGGCAAAACCAAAGCAAATAACTATGAATGAGCTTTGATGAATGATATCACAGCAACATGACTGCTTTATTGTAAGATAGAGGAAGTCTAGTTCCTCCTTTAATACAGAATCATTCAGTGGTCATACTTAGTATATTTACAACATTTCACTAAGAGCACTATTACAACCTTCTCTTTTTAGAAACAGGACTGAGTGTTGCTGGGCAACAGCTGATTGACAGGTCCAGGGTGTAGTGAGGACAGGGAGTGTGTGGTGAGCGGAGCTTGGTGACCTCAAACAGGATATGACCCGGCTGCCTGCAAACATCATTAATTAACCTTCCCCACCCTTTATTAAAACCTGCTCAGTCCAGGGACCAGGCCAGCGTCCCAAATAGCACCCTACTCCCTACATAATGCACAACTATTGACCAGCGCCCCTGGGCCCTCTACCCTAACCCCAACCCTCTATGGGCCCTGGTCATTCGTAGTGCCTTATGTAGGGGGTAGGGTGCCATTTGGAACGGAGATCTAATCTCGGGTTAAGGCCTGACTCATTTAAAACAAACACGAATGCCACTACAGTGTTCAACTCAACTTAAACAATAGGGTGGGTGCTAACAGTGATTCACTGGCAACTCTCCAGTGCTTCTGAAGGCCAAACCAGGACGCATGTCACCTATCATCACTGCTACTACTAAATGTGGAGTCAGATAAAGGTGGAGTCAGATAAAGGTGGAGTCAGGTAAAGGTGGAGTCAGGTAAAGGTGGAGTCAGGTAAAGGTGGAGTCAGGTAAAGGTGGAGTCAGGTAAAGGTGGAGTCAGGTAAAGGTGGAGTCAGGTAAAGGTGGAGTCAGATAAAGGTGGAGTCAGGTAAAGGTGGAGTCAGGTAAAGGTGGAGTCAGGTAAAGGTGGAGTCAGGTAAAGGTGGAGTCAGATAAAGGTGGAGTCAGGTAAAGGTGGAGTCAGGTAAAGGTGGAGTCAGGTAAAGGTGGAGTCAGGTAAAGGTGGAGTCAGGTAAAGGTGGAGTCAGATAAAGGTGGAGTCAGGTAAAGGTGGAGTCAGGTAAAGGTGGAGTCAGGTAAAGGTGGAGTCAGGTAAAGGTGGAGTCAGGTAAAGGTGGAGTCAGATAAAGGTGGAGTCAGGTAAAGGTGGAGTCAGGTAAAGGTGGAGTCAGATAAAGGTGGAGTCAGGTAAAGGTGGAGTCAGGTAAAGGTGGAGTCAGGTAAAGGTGGAGTCAGGTAAAGGTGGAGTCAGGTAAAGGCGGAGTCAGGTAAAGGTGGAGTCAGGTAAAGGTGGAGTCAGATAAAGGTGGAGTCAGGTAAAGGTGGAGTCAGGTAAAGGTGGAGTCAGGTAAAGGTGGAGTCAGGTAAAGGTGGAGTCAGATAAAGGTGGAGTCAGATAAAGGTGGAGTCAGGTAAAGGTGGAGTCAGGTAAAGGTGGAGTCAGGTAAAGGTGGAGTCAGGTAAAGGTGGAGTCAGATAAAGGTGGAGTCAGGTAAAGGTGGAGTCAGGTAAAGGTGGAGTCAGGTAAAGGTGGAGTCAGGTAAAGGTGGAGTCAGGTAAAGGTGGAGTCAGGTAAAGGTGGAGTCAGGTAAAGGTGGAGTCAGGTAAAGGTGGAGTCAGGTAAAGGTGGAGTCAGATAAAGGTGGAGTCAGGTAAAGGTGGAGTCAGGTAAAGGTGGAGTCAGGTAAAGGTGGAGTCAGGTAAAGGTGGAGTCAGGTAAAGGTGGAGTCAGGTAAAGGTGGAGTCAGGTAAAGGTGGAGTCAGGTAAAGGTGGAGTCAGGTAAAGGTGGAGTCAGATAAAGGTGGAGTCAGGTAAAGGTGGAGTCAGGTAAAGGTGGAGTCAGGTAAAGGTGGAGTCAGGTAAAGGTGGAGTCAGATAAAGGTGGAGTCAGGTAAAGGTGGAGTCAGGTAAAGGTGGAGTCAGATAAAGGTGGAGTCAGGTAAAGGTGGAGTCAGGTAAAGGTGGAGTCAGGTAAAGGTGGAGTCAGATAAAGGTGGAGTCAGGTAAAGGTGGAGTCAGGTAAAGGTGGAGTCAGGTAAAGGTGGAGTCAGATAAAGGTGGAGTCAGGTAAAGGTGGAGTCAGGTAAAGGTGGAGTCAGGTAAAGGTGGAGTCAGGTAAAGGTGGAGTCAGATAAAGGTGGAGTCAGATAAAGGTGGAGTCAGGTAAAGGTGGAGTCAGGTAAAGGTGGAGTCAGGTAAAGGTGGAGTCAGGTAAAGGTGGAGTCAGGTAAAGGTGGAGTCAGGTAAAGGTGGAGTCAGATAAAGGTGGAGTCAGGTAAAGGTGGAGTCAGGTAAAGGTGGAGTCAGGTAAAGGTGGAGTCAGGTAAAGGTGGAGTCAGGTAAAGGTGGAGTCAGGTAAAGGTGGAGTCAGGTAAAGGTGGAGTCAGATAAAGGTGGAGTCAGGTAAAGGTGGAGTCAGATAAAGTTGGAGTCAGGTAAAGGTGGAGTCAGGTAAAGGTGGAGTCAGGTAAAGGTGGAGTCAGGTAAAGGTGGAGTCAGATAAAGGTGGAGTCAGGTAAAGGTGGAGTCAGGTAAAGGTGGAGTCAGGTAAAGGTGGAGTCAGGTAAAGGTGGAGTCAGGTAAAGGTGGAGTCAGGTAAAATTGTAATGCAGGGTTTATCCAGCAAACACACTGATCACATGACTCATCATCATCATCATCATCATCATCATCATCATCATGTCAACTGAAGGTGAACATTCCAAATGAAAAATGTGGTATGATTAATCTAACCTGTTTTTTATTTTTTATTTTATTTATTTAACCAGGTAAGCCAGTTGAGAACAAGTTCTCATTTACAACTGCGACCTGGCCAAGATAAAGCAAAGCAGTGTGATAAAAACAACAACACAGAGTTACATATGGGGTAAAACAAAACATAAAGTCAATAACACAATAATAAATCTATATACAGTGTGTGCAAATGTAGTAAGTTATGGAGGTAAGGCAATAAATAGGCCACAGTGCTAAATAATTACAATTTAGTATTAACACTGGAGTGATAGATGTGCAGAAGATGATGTGCAAATAGAGATTCTGGGGTGCAAATGAGCAAAATAAATAACAATATGGGGATGAGGTAGTTGGGTGGGCTAATTACAGATGGGCTGTGTACAGGTGCAGTGATCGGTAAGGTGCTCTGACAACTGATGCTTAAAGTTAGTGAGGGAGATAAGAGTTACCACCATCCTATCATTATTTACCACTACCTAACCACTGCAGGCCTCTGGAAGTGACTAGAAGTGATTACAAGTGACTGAGTCAACACTGTTCTGCTGGCAGACTGGCATATGAAGGACAACTCCTTAAGGAAATAAAAGGGTGCTGTTTGTATGACTGTTGACTGTATCAAAACGATTCCATTATATAGCAGCACCAGACTAGAGGTCCAATGTGATGGAACCAGAAGAAATATCTGGTGTACAGTGACTTTGTCCAGTTCCAACTGCTAGTTCAGCTGATGACTACATCTGGTCCTACCAGGGTTCTAGCTTCTCCTCAGACAAACAGATAGTGAACAAGTTCAGTAACTAACCTCCACCCACCAAGAGTTTGGTTCCACATTAAAGAGCAGTGAGTCCAGTAACTAACCTCCACCCACCAAGAGTTTGGTTCCACATTAAAGAGCAGTGAGTCCAGTAACTAACCTCCACCCACCAAGAGTTTGGTTCCACATTAAAGAGCAGTGAGTCCAGTAACTAACCTCCACCCACCAAGAGTTTGGTTCCACATTAAAGAGCAGTGAGTCCAGTAACTAACCTCCACCCACCAAGAGTTTAGTTCCACATTAAAGAGCAGTGAGTCCAGTAACTAACCTCCACCCACCAAGAGTTTGGTTCCACATTAAAGAGCAGTGAGTCCAGTAACTAACCTCCACCCACCAAGAGTTTGGTTCCACATTAAAGAGCAGTGAGTCCAGTAACTAACCTCCACCCACCAAGAGTTTGGTTCCACATTAAAGAGCAGTGAGTCCAGTAACTAACCTCCACCCACCAAGAGTTTGGTTCCACATTAAAGAGCAGTGAGTCCAGTAACTAACCTCCACCCACCAAGAGTTTGGTTCCACATTAAAGAGCGGTGAGTCCAGTAACTAACCTCCACCCACCAAGAGTTTAGTTCCACATGAGAAGCAACAACTGCAATACTTAAAAGTCATGATCAGGCTTATTAAAATAGCACTGATGGAGCTCTCACTCCCTAACCCCTCCTAACCCTTCCTAACCCCTCCTAACCCCTCCTAACCCCTCCTAACCCTTCCTAACCCTTCCTAACCCTTCCTAACCCCTCCTAACCCTTCCTAACCCTTCCTAACCCTTCCTAACCCTTCCTATCCCTTCCTAACCCTTCCTAACCCCTCCTAACCTTTCATACCCCTTCCTAACCCTTCCTAACCCTTCCTAACCCTTCCTAACCCTTCCTAACCCCTCCTAACCCTTCCTAACCCTTCCTAACCCTTCCTAACCCTTCCTAACCCCTCCTAACCCCTCCTAACCCTTTCTAACCTTTCCTAACCCTTCCTAACTCCTCCTAACCCTTCCTACCCCTTCCTAACCCTACCTAACCCCTCCTAACCCTTCCTAACCCTTCCTAACCCTTCCTAACCCTTCCTAACCCTTCCTAACCCCTCCTAACCCTTCCTAACCCCTCCTAACCCCTCCTAACCCCTCATAACCCTTCCTAACCCTCCCTAACCCATCCTAACCCTTCATAACCCTTCCTAACCCTTCCTAACCCCTCCTAACCCTTCCTAACCCTTCCTAACCCCTCTTAACCCTTCCTAACCCTTCCTAACCCTTCCTAACCCCTCCTAACCCTTCCTATCCCTTCCTAACCCTTCCTAACCCCTCCTAACCCTTCCTAACCTTCCTAACCCTTCCTAACCCTTCCTAACCCTTCCTAACCCTTCCTAACCCTTCCTAACCCCTCCTAACCCTTCCTAACCCTTCCTAACCCTTCCTAACCCTTCCTAACCCCTCTTAACCCTTCCTAACCCTTCCTAACCCTTCCTAACCCCTCCTAACCCTTCCTATCCCTTCCTAACCCTTCCTAACCCCTCCTAACCCTTCCTAACCCTTCCTAACCCTTCCTAACCCTTCCTAACCCTTCCTAACCCTTCCTAACCCTTCCTAACCCTTCCTAACCCTTCCTAACCCCTCTTAACCCTTCCTAACCCTTCCTAACCCTTCCTAACCCTTCCTAACCCTTCCTAACCCCTCCTAACCCTTCCTAACCCTTCCTAACCCCTCCTAACCCTTCCTAACCCTTCCTAACCCTTCCTAACCCCCCATGTCATGGCCTACTGTTGATACGGTCCTGTCAGGAAAGACTGGTTCCACATCTATTAAGCACTATTATTATCAGACAATGGTCAAAGAGCACACACCTTACTAAGTACATAGAACTACCTCATAATGTGATATCACAAAGAAAGCTTTATGTGCCAGTTCACAGAGAATGAAATCGACAAGAACTGTAATGATACCTGTAACAACACTGACTGAAAGAGCAAAATATCAACCTTATCAATCTCAATATGAAAACGGACTGATTTAACAGTAGTAAAATAGTAACACCGCCATAGGTGAAATGACTACCCTACTGAATGAATCTTACCTATGGCAGGTGAGTGATCCAGAATAGTCCAGGTGTGAGAGAAGCAGTGATACCTCCAGTGGTCTGGTCTGGATATAACTCTGGTTGAGAACTAAACTTTCCACTCCTCTCTCTCCCTCTGTGTGGCGGCGTCGGTCAGGTAGGGTGTGTTTATGTCCCTCTCTCTCCCTGTGTGTGGCGGCGTCGGTCAGGTAGGGTGTGTTTATGTCTGTTCTCTCCACCCACTATTCTGAACAAACCTACTCGCCCTCCCTCCCTCCCTCCCTCCCTCCCTCCCTCCCTCCCTCCCTCCCTCCCTCACTGCCTCCCCCCTCCCTCCCTCCCTCCCTCCCTCTCCCTCCCTCCCTCCCTCCCTCACTGCCTCCCCCCTCCCTCCCTTCCCTCCCTCCCTCCCTCACTGCCTCCCCCCTCCCTCCCTCCCTCCCTCCCTACCTCACTCCCTCCCTCCCTCCCTCCCTCCCTCCCTCCCTCCCTCCCACCCTCGTTACCTACCTACATACGCTCTCTCTATCCCTCCCTCCCTCCCTCCCTCCCTCCCTCCCTCCCTCCCTCCCTCCCTCCCTCCCTCTCTCCCTACAGTACCTACCTCTCCCTCACTTTCTCCCTCCCTCCCTCCCTCCCAACCTCTAGCTCTCCCTCCTTTTACCTCCCTCTCTCTCTCTCTGTCTCTCTCTTTCCCTCTCCCTGTGTCGCTGTCACTCCCTTTACCAACAATACCACTACAATACCTGCTATAGCCACCACCAGCCCAGCCTTCAGCCTAAACACCAGCCTGTTGACTACACTTCCCAGCCTTCAGCCTAACCACCAGCCTGTTGACTACACTTCCCAGCCTTTAGCCTAACCACCAGCCTGTTGACTACACTTCCCAGCCTTCAGCCTAAACACCAGCCTGTTGACTACACTTCCCAGCCTTCAGCCTAACCACCAGCCTGTTGACTACACTTCCCAGCCTTCAGCCTAAACACCAGCCTGTTGACTACACTTCCCAGTCTTCAGCCTAACCACCAGTTGACTACACTTCCCAAGTTCCCTATTAAAGGATATTTTTCACAAACAGACACTCCTAAAACAGTAGTGTGTATTCATGGATATATACATCCTTCAATAGGACATGGACAAAATTATCCAAAATGGGCTATTGTGTAATACTGTGACTATGCTGCTCTCTGATCACCAGGGCGGCAGGTAGCTTAGTGGGTAAGAGCGTTGTGCCAGTAACCGAAAGGTCGCTGGTTCTAATCCCCGAGCCGACTAGGTGAAAAATCTGTCGATGTGCCCTTGAGCAAGGCACTTAACCCTAATTGCTCCTGTAAGTCGCTCTGGATAAGAGCGTCTGCTAAATGACTAAAAATGTAAAAAATGTAAAAAAAAATGATCACGGCAAACCAAAGTAGGCCTACAGACATTTCCATTTCTAGAAACTCCTTTGCTGTCGTTGTATTAAACTTATGAGGGTTGCTATTAGTGGCAACACAGACTCAAGGACTATTTTATTTGTTTATAAAAGAATGTGCTTTATTTTACGAGATTCATTCATTACAATACCTCGCTCTGGATAAGAGCGTCTGCTAAATGACGTAAATGTAAATGTAAATGTAAATACCTGTTTATTTAAAACGTAGTAGTTGTTGGGCGTGCCTCCCATCTCATAATATCACAATGTTGTCAATGCATTGGTTAGTTCCCTTTCCGATTAATTAGGCCTATTCTATTCATTGGTTATTGCTGTTGCTTATTTAGTCACTGTAGCAATTGTCGGGAATGTTTATGGGGTCGAATTCTGTATATTTTATTTGCTTTGTGTAAACTAGGATCTGTTCATGTACACACGTCGGATGTGGCAGGGCTTGCAAACTATTACAGACTACAAAGGGAAGCACAGCCGTGAGCTGCCCAGTGACACAAGCCTACCAGACGAGCTAAATTACTTCTATGCTCGCTTCGAGGCAAGCAACACTGAAGCATGCATGAGAGCATCAGCTGTTCCGGACGACTGTGTGATCACGCTCTCCGTAGCCGATGTGAGTAAGACCTTTAAACAGGTCAACATTCACAAGGCCGCAGGGCCAGACGGATTACCAGGACGTGTACTCTGAGCATGCGCTGACCAACTGGCAAGTGTCTTCACTGACATTTTCAACCTCTCCCTGTCTGAGTCTGTAATACCAACATATTTCCAGCAGACTACCATAGTCCTTGTGCCCAAGAACACTAAGGTAACCTGCCTAAATGACTACCGACCCGTAGCACTCACGTCTGTAGCCATGAAGTACTTTGAAAGGCTGGTCATGGCTCACATCAACACCATTATCCCAGAAACCCTAGACCCACTCCAATATGCATACCGCCCCAACAGATCCACAGATGATGCAATCTCTATTGCACTCCAAACTGCCCTTTCCCACCTGGACAAAAGGAACACCTACTTGAGAATGCTATTCATTGACTACAGCTCAGCTTCAACACCATAGTGCACTCAAAGCTCATCACTAAGCTAAGGACCTTGGGACTAAACATCTCCCTCTGCAACTGGATCCTGGACTTCCTGACGGGCCGCCCCCAGGTGGTAAGGGTAGGTAACAACACATCTGCCAAGCTGATCCTCAAAACGGGGGCCCTTCAGGGGTGCGTGCTCAGTCCCCTCCTGTACTCCCTGTTCACCCATGAGTGCATGGCCAGGCACGACTCCAACACCATCATTAAGTTTGCAGACGACACAACAGTGGTAGGCCTGATCACCGACAACAATGAGACAGCCTATAGGGAGGAGGTCAGAGACCTGGCCGTGTGGTGCCAGGATAACAACCTCTCCCTCAACGTGACCAAGACAAAGGAGATGATTGTGGACTACAGGAAAAAGAGGACCAAGCACGCTCCCATTCTCATCGACGAGGCTGTAGTGGAGCAGGTTGAGAGCTTCTTGTTCCTTGGTGTCCACATCACCAACAAACTATCATGGTCCAAACACACCAAGCCAGTGGGACAACCACTTTTTTTCTTCTTTTTTTTATGGGGGGGTGGGGGAGGGGGGGGGGGGGGGGGTAGAAGGATTACTTTATACTATTCCAGTTATTCTTTAAAGAGGTAGGGTTTCAAGGTTTCAAGTGTCTCCGGAAGGTGGTCAGTGACTCCGCTGTCCTGGCGTCGTGGGGGAGCTTGTTCCACCATTGGGGTGCCAGAGCAGCAAATAGCTTTGACTGGGCTGAGCGGGAACTATGCTTCCGCAGAGGTAGGGGAGCCAGCAGGCCAGAGGTGGATGAACGCAGTGCCCTCGTTTGGGTGTAGGGACTGATCAGAGCCTGAAGGTACGGAGGTGCCGTTCCCCTCACAGCTCCGTAGGCAAGCACCATGGTCTTGTAGTAGATGCGAGCCTCAACTGGAAGCCAGTGGAGTGTGCGGAGGAGCGGGGATGACATGAGAGAACTTGGGAAGGTTGAACACCAGACGGGCTGCAGCGTTCTGGATAAGAGGAGGAGAAGGATTCAGCAGGGAGGAGAAGGTGGCAAAGAACTTCCTAGGGTTAGAGGCAGAGGCTTGAATATTTAGAGTGATAGAAAGTGGCTTTAGCAGCGGAAACAGAGGAAGAGAATGTAGAGAGGAGGGAGTGAAAAGATGACAGGTCCGCAGGGAGTCTAGTTTTCCTCCATTTCTGCTCGGCTGCCCGGAGCCCTCTTCTGTGAGCTCGCAATGAGTCGTCAAGCCACGGAGCAGGAGGGGAGGACCGAGCCGGCCGGGAGGATGGGGGACATAGAGAGTCAAAAGATGCAGAAAGGGAGGAGAGGAGAGTTGAGGAGGCAGAATCAGGAGATCGGAGGGAGAATGATTTAGCAGAGGGAAGAGATGATAGGATGGAAGAGGAGAGAGTAGCGGGAGAGAGAGAGTGAAGGTTGCGACGGTACATTACCATCTGAGTAGGGGCAGAGTGAGTAGTGTTGGAGGAGAGCGAGAGAGAAAAGGATACAAAGTAGTGGTCGGAGTCATGGAGGGGAGTTGCAGTGAGATTAGTAGAAGAACAGCATCTAGTAAAGATGAGGTCAAGCGTATTGCCTGCCTTGTGAGTAAGGGGAGACGGTGAGAGGGTGAGGTCAAAAGAGGAAAGGAGTGGAAAGAAGGAGGCAGAGAGAAATGAGTCAAAGGCAGACGTAGGGAGGTTAAAGTCACCCAGAACTGTGAGGGGTGAGCCAGCCTCAGGAAAGGAACTTATCAAGGCGTCAAGCTCATTGATGAATTCTCCAAGGGAACCTGGAGGGCGATAAATGACAAGGATGTTAAGCTTGAATGGGCTAGTGACTGTGACAGCATGGAATTCAAATGAGGAGATGGACAGATGGGTCAGGGGAAAGACTTGGGAGAGATGAGGATTCCTGTGCCACACTGACCAGAGGTAGCCTCGCTATTGTTATTTTTACTGCTGCTCTTTAATTTGTAATTTGTAATTTTCATTTATTTTTATATTTCCTCCATTTCCGCTCGGCTGCCCGGAGCCCTCTTCTGTGAGCTCGCAATGAGTCGTCAAGCCACGGAGCAGGAGGGGAGGACCGAGCCGGCCGGGAGGATGGGGGACATAGAGAGTCAAAAGATGCAGAAAGGGAGGAGAGGAGGGTTGAGGAGGCAGAATCAGGAGATCGGAGGGAGAATGATTTAGCAGAGGGAAGAGATGATAGGATGGAAGAGGAGAGAGTAGCGGGAGAGAGAGAGCGAAGGTTGCGACGGTACATTACCATCTGAGTAGGGGCAGAGTGAGTAGTGTTGGAGGAGAGCGAGAGAGAAAAGGATACAAAGTAGTGGTCGGAGTCATGGAGGGGAGTTGCAGTGAGATTAGTAGAAGAACAGCATCTAGTAAAGATGAGGTCAAGCGTATTGCCTGCCTTGTGAGTAAGGGGAGACGGTGAGAGGGTGAGGTCAAAAGAGGAAAGGAGTGGAAAGAAGGAGGCAGAGAGAAATGAGTCAAAGGCAGACGTAGGGAGGTTAAAGTCACCCAGAACTGTGAGGGGTGAGCCATCCTCAGGAAAGGAACTTATCAAGGCGTCAAGCTCATTGATGAACTCTCCAAGGGAACCTGGAGGGCGATAAATGACAAGGATGTTAAGCTTGAATGGGCTAGTGACTGTGACAGCATGGAATTCAAATGAGGAGATAGACAGATGGGTCAGGGGAAAGACTTGGGAGAGATGAGGATTCCTGTGCCACACTGACCAGAGGTAGCCTCGCTATTGTTATTTTTACTGCTGCTCTTTAATTTGTAATTTGTAATTTTCATTTATTTTTATATTTATTTTTCAAAAAAATGCATTGTTGGTTAAAGGCATGTAAGTAAGCATTTCACTGTAAGGTCTACACCTGTTGTATTCTGCGCATGTGACAAATACAATTTGATTTGATTATGTGTGCATTGGTATGGTTTCTCCGTATCCTAATTGGAGCACCAGGGTATAAAAGGCTGCTCTTTGCCATTCTCTGGGGGACTGTAGGTAACTAGGTAACTAGGGTAACTAAGTAACTAGAAGGTAACTAAGTTCTCTAATTCTCAGTCATTTTTGTCATTTTTGTCCACGACTTACCTGAACATTATGTTTGGATCCATTCTCCTCCACTATTTTCACTGGACTGCACCTTATTTATTTTTAGCTCTCTTGTGCTCAAACCCTCCTACGTTAGACTGTCAGATCGCGTTTTATCTTAAGATATACAGAACATTTCGTTTCAAAGCAATTTCATAGGAAATAAAATGTGCCATGTGCATAATGTTTGCATACCTATGGCACCAGTTTAGCAAGTGTTCCCCCAGTGATGTCACAGAGCAAACCAACTTCTTTTCAGAATGTCTCTACGCCTGTACATAGCAAGTGGCGATCTCAATCAAATTATCTATAGGCTATGCGAAGTGCATGTCCCCTTCAAATTCATCTCAGTTGCACAGAAGTTACAAGATGGACGAAGAATTAGAGCAAGCAGTTTTCATAGATCATATACTTGGGCATCTCTTGCACTGGTAAATTAAGAAAATAATTAATAGCGCTTATATTTCATTTGACAGCTCTTTAAGTTTGCCATTCCAAAATCAATATGATTGCATGTTGATTGCATACTGAACAAAAATATAAACGCAACATGTAAAGTGTTTGTCCCAGGTTTCATGAGCTGAAATAAAAGTTCCCAGAAATGTTCCATATACACAAAAAGCCTATTTCTCTCAAATGTTGTACACAAATTTGTTTACATCCCTGTTAGTGAGCATTTTTCTTTTGCCAAGATAATCCATCCACCTGACAGCTGTGGCATATCAAGAAGCTGATTAAAAGGCATGATCATTACACAGGTGCACCTTGTGCTGGGGACAATAAAAGGCCACTCTAAAATGTGCAGTTTTGTCACACAACACAACACAATGCCACAGATGTCTCAAGATTTGAGGAGTGTTCAATTGGCATGCTGACTGCAGCAATGTCCATCATAGCTGTTGCCAGAATATTGAATGTTCATTTCTCTACCATAAGCCACCGCCAACATTGTTTTAAAGAATTTGGCAGTGCGTCCAACCGGCCTCACAACCACAGACCACGTGTATGGCGTGGTGTGGGCGAGTGGTTTGCTGATGTCAAAGCTGTGAACAGAGTGCCTCCTGGTGGTGCACAGAGATACCATGATGAGATCCTGAGGCCCGTTGTCGTGCCATTCATCTCCAACCATCACCTCACGTTTCAGCATGACAATGCACGGCCCCATGTTGCAAGGATCTGTACACAATTCCTGGAAGCTGAAAATGTCCCAGTTCTTCCATGGCCTGCATACTCACCAGACATGTCACACATTGAGCATATTTATGATAACGTTACAGATATATATCATGTATGTCTCTGGGTGTAGCTGTGCATAGTAACTATGAATGATATGCTGATTGGATCGATTCTGGCATCTTACCTTGCATGTTATGACCATGACTACAATAAACAACTTGACTGACCCATCTTACCAACCAACTTTATTAACCCTGGAAGATTCCAGTGTACAGAAGTTAGTATGCTGAACAAAAATATAAACGCAATATGCAACAACTTAAAAGGTTTTACTGAGTTACATATTGATATAAGGAAATCAGTCAATTGAAATAAATAAATTAGGCCCTAATCTATGGATTTCACATAACTGGTGAAATCCATTTTAGAATAAGGCTGTAACGTAACAAAATGTGGAGTCAAGGGGTCTGAATACTTTCCGAAGGCACTGTATAGGGTAACTTGGGGTGAAACGCCACCCTACCTCAATCTTTTTTTTGGGGAGTGACTTAAATTGATATGAGACCGATTACATTTTTAATTGAGCAAGAGAAGTGGCAACCAGGGAAAGTGTTAGGGGGGGGGGGGATTGTGACATGAATTGGATTATGTGAGAAGGCAGGGGGCAGGTTACCCTAACAGTTAGGCCTGCAATATATTCACAGTTTTTTGGGGACATAACATCCATCATCTATTTTGCCACAACTTTGGAAGTATGCTTGGGGTCATTGTCCATTTGGAAGACCCATTTGCGATCAAGCTTTAACTTCCTGACTGATGTCTTGAGATGTTGCTTCAATATATCCATATAATATTCCTTCCTCATGATGCCATCTATTTTGTGAAGTGCACCAGTCCCTCCTGCAGCAAAGCACCCCCACAGCATGATGCTGCCACCCCCGTGCTTCACGGTTGGGATGTTGTTCTTTGGCTTGCAAGCCACCCCCTTTTTCCTCCAAACATAACAATGGTCATTATGGCCAAACAGTTCTATTTTTGTTTCATCAGACCAGAGGACATTTCACCAAAAAGTACGATCTTTGTCCCCATGAGCAGTTGCAAACCGTAGTTTGGCTTTTTTATGGCGGTTTTGGAGCAGTGGCTTCTTCCTTGCTGAGCGGCTTTTCAGGTTATGTCGATTTAGGTCTCGTTTTACTGTGGATATAGATACTTTTGTACCTGTTTCCTGCAGCATCTTCACAAGGTCCTTTGCTGTTGTTCTGGGATTTATTTGCACTTCTCGCACCAAAGTATGTTCATCTCTAGGAGACAGAATGCGTCTCCTTCCTGAGCGGTATGACGGCTGCGTGGTCCCATGGTGTTTATACTTGCGTACTATTGTTTGTACAGATGAACGTGGTACCTTCAGGCGTTTGGAAATTGCTCCCAAGGATGAACCAGACTTGTGGAGGTCTACAATTCTTTTTCTGAGGTCTTGGCTGATTTCTTTTGATTTTCCCATGATGTCAAGCAAAGAGTTTGAAGGTAGGCCTTGAAATACATCCACAGGTACACCTCCAATTGACTCAAATGATGTCAATTAGCCTATCAGAAGCTTCTAAAGCCATGACATCATTTTCTGGAATTGTCCAAGCTGTTTAAAGGCACAGTCAACTTAGTGTATGTAAACTTCTGACCCACTGGAATTGTGATACAGTGAATTATAAGTGAAATAATCTGTCTGTAAACAATTATTGGAAACATTACTTGTCAAGCACAAAGTAGATGTCCTAACCGCCAAAACTATAGTTTGTTAACAATACATTTTTGGAGTGGTTGAAAAACGAGTTTTAATGACTCCAACCTAAGTGTATGTAAACTTCCGACTTCAACTGTAGCTACTTTCAGGAAAAATGTACTTACTACCAGCAATGTCCTGATATGAGATGCTAGATCTGTCTGTATGCCAGCCTGTTGTATAGTGATTGTTTTGCCTGTCTCTGAAGAGTAGCAAAGCTACTGGTCATTTACCCCAGTTACTGGAATATTCAGTACATTTTTATAATTAACAGAAAATATATCTAATATGTAATTTATACTTTAACTTTGTAAATCAATATTTATTCATATAGTATTATTTTGTCTCCATGAGTTTCTCGTAGATAGATGTGGTTCAAGAGAAAATTGTCTAATGAAAAAAGCATTTAATCAACATTTACATTTACGTCATTTAGCAGACGCTCTTATCTTAGTTTAAACTCTGTTCAACCCTGGCTCTCAGAACCTTTGTTTGACCACAGTCTGGTTTCAGTCTCTGATAAGGTAGGACAGCCATGGATTTAAGTAAGAGCGAGCAATTCGACCCTAGCTCAGATCCCCACTTCACCCACTCACACACAGTGAAATGACCCAATTACGTTCTTTGCCTAGCAGCAAAGAATTCTAACTCTATGTTCGTGATTAACCCAGTTTTATCTCATAGTCCACTAAAAATCTCCGTAAGGTTTTTCTATTGTTTTTCTATTGTTTTGTCTTATAGTGGGTGTCTTTTAGGTCCCAGTTGTTGTTGCTAGTCAACTTTTAGTGGACACCACCATGAGTGCCTTTCAGAACCCCTTATAAAACCTGTTTCGCTTTGGTTGTCGTCAGTGACTCTGTTAGTTCCCCCTTCTGTTCGAGTGACATTTTGTTTTTCTTGTTGGGGAACGGTCTGCTAATAAAAGGCTATTAAAAGGCCCAGAGAACATAACAGCCCTTAATCTTCTTCTCCAGAGTCAGATGAGTTTCCAGAGTCAGATGAACTGGTGGACACCATGTCTCTGTGTCCAGTATGAAGGAGGTTAGAGGAAGTCTATGGGTATCTACTAGCATGCTAGCAAGAGATACTGGGTATCTACTAGCATGCTAGCAAGAGATACTGGGTATCTACTAGCATGCTAGCAAGTGATACTGGGTATCTACTAGCATGCTAGCAAGAGATACTGGGTATCTACTAGCATGCTAGCAAGAGATACTGGGTATCTACTAGCATGCTAGCAAGAGATACTGGTTATCTACTAGCATGCTAGCAAGAGATACTGGGTATCTACTAGCATGCTAGCCAGAGATACTGTGAGAGATACTGTAGGACACTGATCACCAACATTTTTGAGTCAAGATCACTTTTAGTCAAAAACGCAAGCCGAGATCTCGACCGCTCAGAATATTTTTTTTGAACATGACTTTTAAAAAACGTAAGCCTATGCAACATTAACTAGTTAAAACAGTTCTGTAGCAGATTGTGTAGTAGACTATAGGGCCCAATATGTTCTCACATTCCATTTTGAAATGATATTTAAATTAGGTGTCTGATCACACTGGTAATAGATCATGTGTTGTATTATTTGCGAGGCACAGCTGAGTGAGCATAATCATTAGCTCTTTGGTTGTTGTGACTATTCCCTGCATCTGATGGTCTGTCAGAGGAGGGAGGGAGCAGCCATGAGGCTGCCTCCTCTCTCCCTCCCTCCCTTCACTGAGAACAGGGGACAGTCTTCCAGCTGATGGTGAAACATGCACCAATTCATGTTGTTACTCCCATGACCAGAGAAAGTGAAATATTCCTTGATATAAAAAATTGCTATACTCATTCATTACAGCTGCAGTGCTGGTTGTAGTGTGAGTGGAAGTAGGGAGAAAGCACATTTTATGGCTTATAAAAGTTGAACAAAGTGTTGACAGCTGAATAACAGCTTAAACATGAACTTACTCATAAAACAGCAGCTCTTTGCTGTATTTATTGAGTCTCTCTAGTCATGATTTTAAAAGTTTTGAAATCTCAAAAGCATCAATTTTGCTGTGAGTTCGGTTTCTTTTTACGGTCTATGGCTTTCGTGACTTTTAGGCTGGATCCCTTCTTGAAATGCAGGTTTTAAATGTTAAACAACAAAGAATAGGATCTACATGATCAGTCTCTGTGTGTAAAATAAAAAGTTATTTTACTCATAGCTAAACATTTTAAGGAAAGCAATCCAATGATATTTGTTGCCTTTACTGCAAATGTCCAGAGAAAAAACAATACATTAATATTGCAGTTAGCCATGACAGCCTTGTGACCACACACATCTAAATATTGCACTTGGGAAAAAAACATCTTAAGAAATAGAATGAAACAGGAATTATATTTTTTCTCTGTTATAGTGGCCACTATAGTAGTCATCGATCAAGTGCACAAGGCTACATGTGAAAAAATAACATTCACTGTGTAAAAAATGAAAGAATCCCCCCTCACTCACACACAAGTGTTACAGTATGTCATCCAAGCTTCTCACCTCCGTCATCCAAGCTTCTCACCTACCTCTTCGTTGTCGTTCCGCGCTGCTGCTGTAACTAGCAAACTGCCTTTGGTTGAGTAGCTATCCTAGCTAGCTATCCTAGGCTACTGTTCAAATGTTGCTGTAATGGGCCTACATGTTTCTCCTTTGCATTGTGTGTTGTTGCAGGTTTTCTTTTCAGTTTATTCATTGTGAAGATTAAAAAACCAAAGCCAGACTGCAACATTTTTAGTAGCCTAGCTAGGACTAGCTAGGACTGTGTCTGTAAACTTTCCTTCCGCTGCACCCTGTAAACGGGGCTTTTAGCAGCCGCGTCTTCCCTGATGTTACCAATGCTACCATATCACAACCTAGCACTTGGTATAGATAACGTTAACAGTCAACACAATAAACAAATAATGAATGTGTTGCTCTCACAAAGCCGCTCTGCAGATCTCCAGCTAACTGGCCGGCCACAGGACTTAAGCACAAAACATTAATTATCATTCTTATAGCTACCGGTAGCGAAGTTATGCCTCGATCACACTTATAGCATCTTGCATTTTGGTACAGCAGAAGTACATTTATTTCCAACGGAACGCTGCGTTTGCCTTGCAGCATTGCGTTCCAGAGGCACTATGTTCTGTGTGGTGCATACGTTGTATTTATCAACTGTATGCATCAAACTGTATGTGTACACGGCTTGACAGAAATGGGAGCAGAAGGTGAATGTTGAACTTGTGTTGCACACATCCAGATGATGCTGTGTACCATTTTGCGCAAGACACTGTCGGTGTGATCAAGGCGTTAGTTATGGCGCTACCCGATAGCTAGCTACTGCAGAGATATCCGTCACATGGCATTGTTAGCTGGCTAGCTAGCCAAATAGCTACCAGTAATAGCTAGCAACAACAGATGTGTTTGAGCTGTTAAGGGAGATAATGAATGAATGGTATAAGGATCTTTGGAATGGATAAAATAAGGTTTAGCCTCATTTCTGTGGCTTTAAATGGCCAATTGCCTAGCTCAAGTCCAAACAGGCTAAATAAAAACTAAAACCATTCCAATCCCGATTAAAATGCAATGGCTGTTTAGCATTGGGTTGGCTGGCTTTAGGACGGATAGCAGCTGCCAGCATGTGTGCCTTTTCTTTCACTTTTAGAAATCAGAGAGCAGAGACAGACAGTTTGCTTTTCCAGTCAGATGTTTAGGCAGTGCGCCAATTGCTTTGAATTTGATGTTAGCATTTGAACTCGGCCTAATCCTTGTTGTAATCTGATAGACAGAGGTTAATTGAATTGATAATTGGGAGGTGGGGGAGCCTTCCTTTTTGTTGACTAATCGAAACTAAAAGCTATTTTATTGCTATTAAAATATAGGTAGTCAACAAGCGGGCACGCAGCTCCCCCGGGTCTGCCAAGCAGAGGAAATATCAGCCCGTGCAGAGAAGCACAAGATTGAATTCCATTCAACTTTCTACATTTAGTTAACACTATCAATGTTTCCCTCTGCTGTGAGAATTGTGATTGAATCAACACAATATTAGCCACTTTCAATGCAACATACCGAAATGAAACGAACTACGCAATATATTTTATTTTAGGCAGAGCGCATTGGAGTAGGATTCTATTCCAGTGACAGGAACGACCCTACCAGACCAGTGCGCCATAACCAATCAGAGCTGCAGTATCCCTATATGCAAATAGACCATTGTCATATATGTATCTGTGCCATTCACTTTGAACTGGACTGTGTTTACAGCATGAGCGGTCGTGAGTAGATATGCTTGTTTTGAGATCAAAGCGAGAGCTGCATGTAGTCACCTGTGCACATTTGTTCATACTATTTGAGTTATTAGCCCAGTTATGGCTAATTTATAGTCATCAATGGGGAAGTGGTTGCTTCCTGCCTATGCATTTCTACCCATCTTTGAAAAACGAGTCAGGTAAAGAGCTTTTTTTCTGTCTTAAATGGGCAGTGTTGTATTTTGAGACAGGCTTGGATAAGTTTAGTAGCCAATAGGCAGAGGGGAGCATAATTTGTCAGATTCTCTGTAATAATGTTATAGGTACGCAATGGCGCTGGAGGGGATGGCTGTCGTTTTACAGAGGGGATGGCTGTCGTTTTACGGAGGGGATGGCTGTCGTTTTACGGAGGGGATGGCTGTCGTTTTACGGAGGGGATGGCTGTCGTTTTACGGAGGGGATGGCTGTCGTTTTACGGAGGGGATGGCTGTCGTTTTACGGAGGGGATGGCTGTCGCTCCTAATGAATTATGCCAACTGTGCTATTATGTGTGTTTTTTCGAGTTGTTTGTAACTTATTTTGTACATAATGTTTCTGCTACCGACTCTTATGACCGAAAGAGCTTCTGGATATCAGATCAGCAGTAACTCACCTCGACCTGGATGAAGATTTTTTCTTTAACGAGTCGGACGCGAAGGATTTACTGCTGATACCGGACCAGGCCCAAATCCCCGTCATTCGCAAGAAGAAGAGATGCTGATACAGGGGTGCCTTGTGAGAATTCGTCGGCGAGTGGGTAACCCGCCTCTACCATCCGTCGTATTGGCCAACGTGCAATCATTGGAGAATAAACTGGATGAGTTCCGTTCAAGACTATCCTACCAACGGGACAGTAAAAACTGTAATATCTTATGTTTCACCGAGTCGTGGCTGAACATCGACATGGATAATATACAGTTGGCATCAGCAAGACAGAACAGCTACCTCCGGTAAGACAAGGGGTGGTGGCCTGTGTCTATTTGTCAATAACAGCTGGTGCGAGAAATCTAATATTAAAGAAGTCTCAAGGTTTTGCTCGCCTGAGGTGGAGCTGTAGACCACACTATTTACAAAGAGAGTTCATCTATATTTTTTGTAGCAATCTATTTACCACCACAAACCGATGTTGGCACTAAGACCACACTCAACGAGCTGTATAAGGCCATAAGCAAACAAGAAAATGCTTGTCCAGAAGCGGCGCTCCTAGTGACCGGGGACTTTAATGCATGAAACTTACATCCGTTTTACCTAATTTCTACCAGCATGTCACATGTACAACTAGAGGGGAAAAAAACTATAGACCACCTTTACTCCACACACAGAGACACATACAAAGCTCTCCCTCGACTTCTATTTGGCAAATCTGACCATAATTATATTCTCTTGATTCCTGCTTATAAGCAAAAACTAAAGCAGGAAGGACTAATGACTCGCTCAATACGGAAGTCAGATGACTCAGATGCTAAGCTACAAGGCTGTTTTGCTCGTACAGACTAGAAACTGTTCCAAGATTAAGGAGTATACCACATCAATCACTGGCTTCATCAATAAGTGCATCGATGATGTCGTCCCCACAGTAACCGTATGTACTGTACATACCCCAACCAGAAGCCATGGATTACAGGCAACATCCGCACTGAGCTAAAGGGTAGAGCTGCCACTTTCAAGGAGTGGAACTCTAACCCGGACGCTTATAAGAAATACCGATATAACCTCCAACGAAACGTCAAACAGGCAAAGCGTCAATACAGGTCTAAGATTGAATCCTACTACACTGGCTCTGATGCGCGTCAGATGTGGCAGGGCTTGCAAACTATTACAGGCTACAAAGGGAAGCACAGTTGCGAGCTGCCCAGTGACACAAGACTACCAGACGAGCTAAATTACTTATATGCTCGCTGTGAGGCAAGCAACACTGAAGCATGCATGAGAGCACCAGCTGTTCTGGACGACTGCGTAATCACGCTCTCCGTAGCCGATGTGAGTAAGACCTTTAAACAGGTCAACATTCACAAGGCTGCAGGGCCAGATGGATTACCAGGACGTGTACTCCGAGCATGCTGGCAAGTGTCTTCACTGACATTTTCAACCTGTCCCTGACTGAGTCTGTAATACCAACATATTTCAAGCAGACCACCATAGTCCCTGTAACCAACAACACCAAGGTAACCTCCCTAACTGACTACCGACCCGTAGCACTCACGGCTGTAGCCATGAAGGGCTTTGACAACACCATCATCCCAGCCATAACTATCATGCAGTATGCAGGGCAGCCAGAATTACCTGACATCTTGCTGTGCCCATAGGCAACTTTCAACCATTCAAATATTCCCTCTACATGTGTTAGTGGTCTGTATGACTTTAATATTCCCTCTACAGGTGTTAGTAGTCTGTATGACTTTAATATTCCCTCTACAGGTGTTAGTAGTCTGTATGACTTTAATATTCCCTCTACAGGTGTTAGTAGTCTGTATGACTTTAATATTCCCTCTACAGGTGTTAGTAGTCTGTATGACTTTAATATTCCCTCTACAGGTGTTAGTAGTCTGTATGACTTTAATATTCCCTCTACAGGTGTTAGTAGTCTGTATGACTTTAATATTCCCTCTACATGTGTTAGTAGTCTGTATGATTTTAATATTCCCTCTACAGATGTTAGTAGTCTGTATGACTTTAATATTCCCTCTACAGGTGTTAGTCTGTATGACTTTAATATTCCCTCTACAGGTGTTAGTAGTCTGTATGACTTTAATATTCCCTCTACAGGTGTTAGTAGTCTGTATGACTTTAATATTCCCTCTACAGGTGTTAGTAGTCTATATGACTTTAATATTCCCTCTACAGGTGTTAGTAGTCTGTATGACTTTAATATTCCCTCTACAGGTGTTGGTCTGTATGACTTTAATATTCCCTCTACAGGTGTTAGTAGTCTCTATGACTTTAAAATTCCCTCTACAGGTGTTAGTAGTCTATATGACTTTAATATTCCCTCTACAGGTGTTAGTAGTCTATATGACTTTAATATTCCCTCTACAGGTGTTAGTGGTCTATGACTTTAATATTCCCTCTACAGGTGTTAGTGGTCTATGACTTTAATATTCCCTCTACAGGTGTTAGTAGTCTGTATGACTTTAATATTCCCTCTACAGGTGTTAGTAGTCTGTATGACTTTAATATTCCCTCTACAGGTGTTAGTAGTCTATATGACTTTAATATTCCCTCTACAGGTGTTAGTAGTCTATATGACTTTAATATTCCCTCTACAGGTGTTAGTAGTCTGTATGACTTTAATATTCCCTCTACAGGTGTTAGTAGTCTGTATTACTTTAATATTCCCTCTACAGGTGTTAGTAGTCTGTATGACTTTAATATTCCCTCTACAGGTGTTAGTAGTCTATATGACTTTAATATTCCCTCTACAGGTGTTAGTAGTCTGTATGACTTTAATATTCCCTCTACAGGTGTTAGTAGTCTGTATTACTTTAATATTCCCTCTACAGGTGTTAGTAGTCTGTATGACTTTAATATTCCCTCTACAGGTGTTAGTAGTCTATATGACTTTAATATTCCCTCTACAGGTGTTAGTAGTCTATATGACTTTAATATTCCCTCTACAGGTGTTAGTGGTCTGTATGACTTTAATATTCCCTCTACAGGTGTTAGTAGTCTGTATGACTTTAATATTCCCTCTACAGGTGTTAGTAGTCTATATGACTTTAATATTCCCTCTACAGGTGTTAGTAGTCTGTATGACTTTAATATTCCCTCTACAGGTGTTAGTAGTCTGTATGACTTTAATATTCCCTCTACAGGTGTTAGTAGTCTATATGACTTTAATATTCCCTCTACAGGTGTTAGTAGTCTATATGACTTTAATATTCCCTCTACAGGTGTTAGTAGTCTATATGACTTTAATATTCCCTCTACAGGTGTTAGTAGTCTATATGACTTTAATATTCCCTCTACAGGTGTTAGTAGTCTGTATGACTTTAATATTCCCTCTACAGGTGTTAGTAGTCTGTATGACTTTAATATTCCCTCTACATGTGTTAGTGGTCTATGACTTTAATATTCCCTCTACAGGTGTTAGTAGTCTGTATGACTTTAATATTCCCTCTACAGGTGTTAGTAGTCTGTATGACTTTAATATTCCCTCTACAGGTGTTAGTAGTCTGTATGACTTTAATATTCCCTCTACAGGTGTTAGTGGTCTATGACTTTAATATTCCCTCTACAGGTGTTAGTAGTCTGTATGACTTTAATATTCCCTCTACAGGTGTTAGTAGTCTGTATGACTTTAATATTCCCTCTACAGGTGTTAGTAGTCTGTATGACTTTAATATTCCCTCTACAGGTGTTAGTAGTCTGTATGACTTTAATATTCCCTCTACAGGTGTTAGTAGTCTGTATGACTTTAATATTCCCTCTACATGTGTTAGTAGTCTATATGACTTTAATATTCCCTCTACAGGTGTTAGTAGTCTATATGACTTTAATATTCCCTCTACAGGTGTTAGTAGTCTGTATGACTTTAATATTCCCTCTACAGGTGTTAGTAGTCTATATGACTTTAATATTCCCTCTACAGGTGTTAGTAGTCTGTATGACTTTAATATTCCCTCTACAGGTGTTAGTAGTCTGTATGACTTTAATATTCCCTCTACAGGTGTTAGCAGTCTGTATGACTTTAATATTCCCTCTACAGGTGTTAGTAGTCTATATGACTTTAATATTCCCTCTACAGGTGTTAGTAGTCTGTATGACTTTAATATTCCCTCTACAGGTGTTAGTAGTCTGTATGACTTTAATATTCCCTCTACAGGTGTTAGTAGTCTGTATGACTTTAATATTCCCTCTACAGGTGTTAGTAGTCTATATGACTTTAATATTCCCTCTACAGGTGTTAGTAGTCTGTATGACTTTAATATTCCCTCTACAGGTGTTAGTAGTCTATATGACTTTAATATTCCCTCTACATGTGTTAGTAGTCTATATGACTTTAATATTCCCTCTACATTTTAATATTCTAGACCCTGGTGAGACTACACTCTAGAACCTTCTAGAACCTAGACCCTGCATAGTGAGACTACACTCTAGAACCTTCTAGAACCTAGACCCTGCATGGTGAGACTACACTCTAGAACCTTCTAGAACCTAGACCCTGCATGGTGAGACTACACTCTAGAACCTTCTAGAACCTAGACTCCCAGACGCTATTGATGGATAACAAATAAAGCCCTTTAATTCTGGTGGGAAACATCTCTCTCTCTGTTCCCACAGTGGAAGAGATTGTTCCCAATGTAATCGAACCCTCCTTTGGCATCGGTAGAATCATGTTCTCAATCTTCGAGCACTCGTTCCATATCCGGAGGGAGACCAACAGAGAATGGTAGAGTCACTGTGAAGAGTACGTTATTCAGTTAAACCCACTGTATCACCCATGCACATAATATTGTAAATTATGTGATGTATTCATAGTTGTTATTATTTAAAATATTTGATGTATTCATAGTTATTATATAATTTAAAATGTGATGTATTCATAATTACTAGCATAGTTGTTACAGTAACAAATTATTTTCCTATTCACTAGTATTAACCTCCTCTCCTCTCTCCTCTTCTCTCCTCTCTCCTCTTCTCTCCTCTCTCCTCTTCTCTCCTCTCTCCTCCTCTTGTCTCCTCCTCTCTCCTCTTCTCTCCTCTCTCCTCTTCTCTCCTCTCCTCTCTTCGCTTCTCTCTCCTCTCGTCTCCAGTTCTTCAGCTTCCCTGTAGCTCCACATAAATCCGATGAGCCAAAACCAGGAATTCACCCTTTCATTTAGGAACTTTGTGAGTATCCACCTCATCTAGAGAACTTAGTTTTTAATACGTTTTTATATTCCTTCTGTTGATTAATCTCCAATGTTATCGATATATCGTGCAAAGACAATCAGAGCTGAAATGATACATTTTGATCTAATTGTCACTATTTCCTGCCCTGATAACAGCTGAAGCGATGACCAAACAGGGCGTGTCCCACAAGGTGGACGACTCATCAGGATCCATCAGGAAGCGCTATCCCAGGACGGACAAGATCGGAGTGGCGTTCGACTTTGACACGGTGAACAAGACGCCCCACGCCGCCACTCTGAGGGACCGCGACTCCATGAGGCAGATCAGGGCCGAAGTACGACATCTTTACTTCAAATACGTCAACATACTGTATTACTGTGTACTAGAAGTGACTGACTGAAAGGTCATGTTAATTAACTATTGTCTGGGTTAACTGTATGTTTTCTATGCTATCTCTCCAGGTCAGGTCAGAGGTCAGAGGTCAGAGGTCTACTCCTTCTTGCTGGTCTCCTGTCCCTCAAAGATGGGGTACTTGCTCTGCACCTTGGCCCAAGTCATGAAGCCGTTGGCCAGATCACTGATGATTCCTGGCAACTCACCTATAACCTCTGACCAGCTACCTTTAACTACCTCTACTAACAACCACTGATGTTTTTACATGCAACGGTTTATTGTAAATTTATTTTTGATAATGTCACGATCGTTGTAAGAAGCGGACCAAGGCGCAGCGTGATAAGTACATTATTTTATTCAATTAACGTACTAAACACACGATCAACACAAAACAACAAACGATACGTGAAGTCCTAGGTCATACAACACAAACCTTAACGGAACAAGATCCCACAAATAACTAGTGCCAAAAGGCTGCCTAAGTATGGTTCCCAATCAGAGACAACGAGAATCAGCTGCCTCTGATTGGGAACCACCCTGGCCAACATAGAAAACACGAACTAGAACAGGCCGGACCGGGCTGGCGACGCGCACCACTGGCTTGGTGCGGGGAGCAGGAACGGGCCGGACCGGGCTGGCGACGTGCAACACAGGCTTGGTGCGGGAAGCAGGAACAGGCCGGACCGGGCTGGCGACGCGCACCACAGGCTTGGTGCGGGGAGCAGGAACGGGCCGGACCGGGCTGGCGACGCGCACCACAGGCTTGGTGCGGGGAGCAGGAACGGGCCGGACCGGGCTGGCGACGCGCACCACAGGCTTGGTGCGGGGAGCAGGAACGGGCCGGACCGGGCTGGCGACGCGCACCACTGGCTTGGTGCGGGGAGCAGGAACGGGCCGGACCGGGCTGGCGACGCGCATCACTGGCTTGGTGCGGGGAGCAGGAACGGGCCGGACCGGGCTGACGACGCGCACCACTGGCTTGGTGCGGGGAGCAGGAACGGGCCGGACCGGGCTGGCGACGCGCACCACTGGCTTGGTGCGGGGAGCAGGAACAGGCCGGACTGGACTGTGGAGACGGACTGGAGGTCTGGAGCGAAGAGCTGACACAACCCGTCCTGGCTGAATGCCTT
This sequence comes from Coregonus ussuriensis, assembly GCA_031479575.1. Lineage (NCBI taxonomy): Eukaryota > Metazoa > Chordata > Actinopteri > Salmoniformes > Salmonidae > Coregonus > Coregonus ussuriensis. Next base: position 868,441 of record CM062479.1, on the reverse strand, counting down.
TTTCTACACACTCTGTGTGAGGCATCAGCACAGGACGTACAGGGCTGTGCACTCGTACTGGCACTACAGCACGTGGCACTGGCGCAGGATATCCAGGACCGAGGAGGGGTACTGGAGGCCACGAGCGTTGAGCCGGCACACTCCGTCCTGGCTGCATGCCCACCTTAGCACGACACGTGCGTGGTGCTAGCACAGGACGTACAGGACTGTGCCGGACCACTCGCGGCACAGTACGCAGCTCCGCATAACTCGGAACCTGCCCAGTCTCACGCTGCCTAGCCTGAGTATGGGGAGTTGGCTCTGCTCTACCTCTAGGCTCCGCCAACCTCCCTTCCAGCCCCCCAAACCTGGTGGCCTCCTCTTCTAATCCGCCGATACGTCCTGTAGCTGCCTCCAGCATCCCCGTCGTCCATGCCGTGTGCCCCCCCCCAAAAAAATGTATTGGGGTTGCCTCTCGCCTGTCCGACGAAGACCCGGTTGGCGCCACTTCTCCTCTCCTGCCTGGGCATCCTCCCTCATCGCCCTCCGGTAGCGGACGGCCTCCTCCTCCGTGATCTTCCCCCAACCGAGGAGGACATCCACTAGAGTAACCTCCTGTTCCTTACCCGGCGTTTGTTCCTGAACACGCTGCTTGGTCCTGTTTTGGTGGGATCTTCTGTCACGATCGTTGTAAGAAGCGGACCAAGGCGCAGCGTGATAAGCGTACATTATTTTATTAAATTAACGTACTAAACACACGATTATGGGTGGTCCTCTGTAGCTCAATTGGTAGAGCATGGTGCTTGTAACGCCAGGGTAGTGGGTTCGATCCCCAGGACCACCCATACATAAAAATGTATGCGCACATGACTGTAAGTCGCTTTGGATAAAAGTGTCTGCTAAATGGCATATTATTATTATTATATTATTAATATAGCAATACAGACTTATCAATACAGTTTTACAATACAATAACAGCCTTATCATTACAGCCTCATCAATACAGTGTTATAGTAACGCAATATGTTCTTATAAATACAGTGTTACAATACACAAAAACAGCCTTATCAATACAGTGTTGCAACACAGCCATATCAATACAGTGTTACAATACACCAATACAGCCTTAACAATACAGTGTTACAATACAGCAATACAGCCTTATCAATACAACCACTGTTTTGAAACACTGTATTGATAAGGCTGTATTGATAAGGCTGTATTGATAAGGCTGTATTGATAAGGCTGTAATTAAATTATTGTAACACTGTATTGATTAGGCTGTATTGCTGTATTGTAACATTGTATTGATAATGTCTGTATTGAAATGGTTGTATTGCTGTATTGTAAAACTGTATTGATAAGGCTATATTGACAAGACTGTATTGATAAGGTTGTATTACTGTGTTGTAACACTGTATCTTAACATTGTATTGATAAGAATGTATTGCTGTATTGTAACACTGTATTGATAAGTCTGTATTGCTGTATTGAACCACAGTATTGATAAGGCTGTTTTACTGCAACTCGCTGTTGGCTGGGCTCCCTGCCTGTGCCATTAAACCCCTACAACTCATCCAGAATGCCGCAGCCCGTCTGGTGTTCAACCTTCCCAAGTTCTCTCACGTCACCTCGCTCCTCCGCACACTCCACTGGCTTCCAGTTGAAGCTCGCATCTGCTACAAGACCATGGTGCTTGCCTACGGAGCTGTGAGGGGAACGGTACCTCCGTACCTTCAGGCTCTGATCAGCTACACCCAAACGAGGGCACTACGTTCATCCACCTCTGGCCTGCTGGCTCCCCTTCCTCTGCGGAAGCATAGTTCCCGCTCAGCCCAGTCAAAACTGTTCGCTGCTCTGGCACCCCAATGGTGGAACAAGCTCCCTCACGACGCCAGGACAGCGGAGTCACTGACCACCTTCCGGAGACACTTTAAACCCCACCTCTTCAAGGAATACCTGGGATAGGATAAAGTAATCCTTCTACACCCCCCCCCCAATTTTTTTTTTTAATATATATATTGTAAAGTGGTTATCCCACTGGCTATAAGGTGAATGCACCAATTTGTAAGTCGCTCTGGATAAGAGCGTCTGCTAAATGACGTAAATGTAAATGTAAACGTATAAGGGATTATGGCTGTATTGCAACTCTGTATTGATAAGGCTGTATTGCTGTAATGTAACACTGTATTGATAAGGCTGTATTGCTGTAATGTAACAATGTATTGATAAGGCTGTATTGCTGTAATGTAACCCTGTATTGATAAGGCTGTATTGTAACAATGTTTTGATGAGGCTGTATTGCTGAATGACGCTTAGACCCTCTCCAAACAGACCTGGCAACAGAGAGAACTACAGGTTCAGACCCTCCCCAAACAGACCTGGCAACAGAGAGAACTACAGGTTCAGACCCTCCCCAAACAGACCTGGCAACAGAGAGAACTACAGGTTCAGACCCTCCCCAAACAGACCTGGCAACAGAGAGAACTACAGGTTCAGACCCTCCCCAAACAGACCTGGCAACAGAGAGAACTACAGGTTCAGACCCTCCCCAAACAGAGCTGGCAACAGAGAGAACTACAGGTTCAGACCCTCCCCAAACAGACCTGGCAACAGAGAGAACTACAGGTTCAGACCCTCCCCAAACAGACCTGGCAACAGAGAGAACTACAGGTTCAGACCCTCCCCAAACAGACCTGGCAACAGAGAGAACTACAGGTTCAGACCCTCCCCAAACAGACCTGGCACCAGAGAGAACTACAGGTTCAGACCCTCCCCAAACAGACCTGGCAACAGAGAGAACTACAGGTTCAGACCCTCCCCAAACAGAGCTGGCAACAGAGAGAACTACAGGTTCAGACCCTCCCCAAACAGACCTGGCAACAGAGAGAACTACAGGTTCAGACCCTCCCCAAACAGACCTGGCAACAGAGAGAACTACAGGTTCAGACCCTCCCCAAACAGATCTGGCAACAGAGAGAACTACAGGTTCAGACCCTCCCCAAACAGAGCTGGCAACAGAGAGAACTACAGGTTCAGACCCTCCCCAAACAGACCTGGCAACAGAGAGAACTACAGGTTCAGACCCTCCCCAAACAGACCTGGCAACAGAGAGAACTACAGGTTCAGACCCTCCCCAAACAGATCTGGCAACAGAGAGAACTACAGGTTCAGACCCTCCCCAAACAGACCTGGCAACAGAGAGAACTACAGGGTCAGACCCTCCCCAAACAGACCTGGCAACAGAGAGAACTACAGGGTCAGACCCTCCCCAAACAGATCTGGCAACACTGATGAGAGAGGAAAGAAACACATGACTCTGTTAAAATGTTACAGTCTACTTATAAAGTGTGAAATAAATTATTTTGATCAGAACTTTAAATGAACGTAATTGATTAGCCTTTAAGTTAATTAAAAAAAAAAAGTATTATGTTCACAGCCTTGTCAGATCAGAAGGGTATTTGCACCTGCTCCTGTTATGAATAGAAAGTAATGGACTGCTCCTGTCCTGCTGCATAGACAGCTGTGGTTTGCATTGTTCTGTTGAGACCCAATAGATTATGAATAGAAAGCAATGGACTGTCAGACCAGCTGGGGTTATGACAGCACAGTTAGCTTCATCTGAAGTGATCTCCTCATCTGTCAGTCAATTATTTATTGTAATGACAATGATTTTGAGATAATTCAACAAGCAAAGAAACTGAACATTTTCTCAGGACATCAGAGGAAGAAAGACTTTCCATCCAAATGTAAATGTGAATCCTGACATTGATACCCCCTATCACCCCTAATCTCCCCTGTTTCAGCTCATCCTGGCCACCAGTTCCAGAACAAAACTGAGCTCTTCTCTACGAACTGGACATGTCATGGATATTCTAACCAGGTAAACCCAACGAACCTTTATCTATTGGATACAGGATGAATTGACAGATAATAATAGTTAAATGAGAGCTATGACAGGGCGACAGATATAACGGTCAGCTACATTTACCGCTGTATTTAGCTGTGACAGGCTGCTGTAACGGGTCCGCCCCCTGGGGAATATGAATACATCCGCGCGCACCTTTAATTGTTGGCAGCTCCCTCCCCCCGCGCGCCGACCACACCATTGGACCTGTAACAACACTACTGATGCACTAGACTTCCTTCCCCCCTCTCTTGTTTTTTCCATTTTGTCTTTTTATTTAGTTTTAGGGGGGATTGCATTTACTTTGTTGACTTGTTGACTTGTTTGGGGTTTCAGCTACTTTGCCGCCTCAAGGTCAGTACCGAAACAGGTGTTGCTATTATAAGGGTACAAATTGCAGTGCATGACCATGTGACATTTAACCAGCTAACATCACAGAGAAGTGATTTTAATAGCAGCAACAGTTTTGATTATGGAGATCAAATGTGCATGTTTAATGCAACGTAGGCTATTATTCATAGCAAGCAGAATAAAGTAGCCTAATAAAAGTATTAAGTAGACTAAAATTGGTCAATGGGCAATAACCCTTCGGCTAATGCAACAGGCTACACTGGAAAACCATGAAACATGTGACACGTTTATGACCTAAATGTCAGTGTTTAAAACTTAAACATTAGGCATTTAGATTTGCCAATAAGTGTTCTCATCTTAAACACATGCGTTTAGAATACTAGATTAAAGAAGACAGTCAGTTTTTTTCCGGTGTGTTTCCAACCAGGAGAACACCTATATCTGCTAAGTGTTCAGATGTTAAACACTAGTGTTTGCTTTTCACATTGTCCTGTTTAGAGAGCATTCAGTCATTGTCCTGTTTAGAGTGCATTCAGTCATTGTCCTGTTTAGAGAGCATTCAGTCATTGTCCTGTTTAGAGTGCATTCAGTCATTGTCCTGTTTAGAGTGCATTCAGTCATTGTCCTGTTTAGAGTGCATTTAGTCCTGTTTAGAGTGCATTTAGTCCTGTTTAGAGTGCATTTAGTCCTGTTTAGAGTGCATTTAGTCCTGTTTAGAGTGCATTTAGTCCTGTTTAGAGTGCATTTAGTCATTAGAAATGTATGTGACCTTCCATTATCCTATTTCCCAGCATGCTTTGTTGCAGTTCTGTTTTTAGAATAGTTTGTTTTAATATCGGTTTCCTCATGCATGTTGATTGATTTATTGATCTTATACTACACAAAGATAAATAACTAACATTTTTCTAAAATAATCCAATCTGTAAGGGTTGGAGTTATTGCACCCGTTATTGAGATGGTTGTTCCAGTTGATATGGGTTAGGTAGTCTTGTTTGTTAATTCATTCATTATAGCAGTCATGCTGAGTGTAGATTGTGGATGATAAACTATTTAAATTGTTGGATGTTCTCTCTTTGGCTGGATTCCGATAGGAATTACTAATCACTTCACAAACCAGCTTATTGTGACTTGGTTTGATGTGGTCCTTGATCCTGGATTTTTAGACCACAATGTTGAGGATAACTAGACCATAACTAAAGGTTGAGGATAACTAGACCATAACTAAAGGTTGAGGATAACTAGGTCATAACTAATGGCTGAGGATAACTAGACCATAACTAAAGGTTGAGGATTACTAGACCATAACTAAAGGTTGAGGATAACTAGGTCATATCTAAAAGCCTTATGACATGTCTAATATGTGGTCATAAAGGGTTTACTTTTAATTGAAAAACATTCACTTAGACAGTCACTTGGTGAAGGCTTCAGGAATATAAGTTATTGAATGCTACAACCATGTCTCTATCATTAACAAACACAGTCATGGGTGGGTATCTCTCACATTAACTTGAAAGGCATGCTGGGAAATATGCAAATACAGCGCTACACCCTACAGTGTTAAAACAACTCCCCCAGTGTTTAGTGTTTAAACCCTAAATGCCTTGTGCTGAATAAACGTGTTCAGGTGTTTAAAAAGTGGTACAGCGAATAAACATGTTCTGGCGTTTACAAACACTGTGACGAGTTTAGTTATGCGTTTAGTTATGCGTTTAGTTATGCGTTTAGTTATGCGTTTAGTTATGTGTTCAGATTCTAAACAATCGGTTTAGCAGTTCAGTCAGTTCCATATATGTCACCATGTAATTTGAGAGAAAACAAATCAGGGATAATCAATGTAATGAACATCTATATCTATTCAGTGTCAGAAGTGTACAGCAGTAGTTACAAATAGACAGCAGCTGCTGTATGGAAATAGTTGACTGTCTGTCCCGCTGCCCTCTCCTGTCCTCCTGTCCTCCTGTCCTCCTGTCCTCCTGTCCTCCTGTCCTCCTGTCCTCTCCTGTCCTCCTGTCCTCCTGTCCTCTCCTGTCCTCCTGTCCTCCTGTCCTCCTGTCCTCCTGTCCTCCTGTCCTCCTGTCCTCCTGTCCTCTCCTGTCCTCCTGTCCTCCTGTCCTCTCCTGTCCTCCTGTCCTCCTGTCCCACTGCCCTCTCCTGTCCTCCTGTCCTCCTGTCCTCCTGTCCTCTCCTGTCCTCTCCTGTCCTCCTGTCCTCCTGTCCTCTCCTGTCCTCCTGTCCTCCTGTCCTCCTGTCCTCTCCTGTCCTCCTGTCCTCCTGTCCTCCTGTCCTTCCTGTCCTCCTGTCCTCCTGTCCTCCTGTCCTCTCCTGTCCTCCTGTCCTCCTGTCCACCTGTCCTCTCCTGTCCTCCTGTCCTCCTGTCCTCTCCTGTCCTCCTGTCCTCCTGTCCTCCTGTCCTCTCCTGTCCTCCTGTCCTCCTGTCCTCCTGTCCTTCCTGTCCTCCTGTCCTCCTGTCCTCCTGTCCTCTCCTGTCCTCCTGTCCTCCTGTCCACCTGCCCTCTCCTGTCCTCCTGTCCTCCTGTCCCGCTGCCCTCTCCTGTCCTCCTGTCCTCCTGTCCTCCTGTCCTCCTGTCCCGCTGCCCTCTCCTGTCCTCCTGTCCTCCTGTCCCGCTGCCCTCTCCTGTCCTCCTGTCCTCCTGTCCCGCTGCCCTCTCCTGTCCTCCTGTCCTCCTGTCCCGCTGCCCTCTCCTGTCCTCCTGTCCCACTGCCCTCTCCTGTCCTCCTGTCCTCCTGTCCTCCTGTCCCGCTGCCCTCTCCTGTCCTCCTGTCCTCTCCTGTCCCGCTGCCCTCTCCTGTCCTCCTGTCCTCCTGTCCCGCTGCCCTCTCCTGTCCTCCTGTCCTCCTGTCCCGCTGCCCTCTCCTGTCCTCCTGTCCTCCTGTCCCGCTGCCCTCTCCTGTCCTCCTGTCCTCCTGTCCCGCTGCCCTCTCCTGTCCTCCTGTCCTCCTGTCCTCCTGTCCTCCTGTCCTCCTGTCCTCCTGTCCTCCTGTCCCGCTGCCCTCTCCTGTCCTCCTGTCCTCCTGTCCCGCTGCCCTCTCCTGTCCTCCTGTCCTCCTGTCCTCCTGTCCCGCTGCCCTCTCCTGTCCTTCTGGATACACATGGAACATGTTCCAATACATTATATTACAGCTCCAGTAAGATATAAAGCTGATGACAGCCTACCCATGACAGCCTACCCATGACAGCCTACCCTTGACAGCCTACCCATGACAGCCTACCCATGACAGCCTACCCATGACAGCCTACCCTTGACAGCCTACCCATGACAGCCTACCCATGACAGCCTACCCATGACAGCCTACCCATCTCATGTCTGGACCAACATTGACAAGTGATTCGTATCTTATGTGACATACTATTATTATTATTATTATTATTATTGTGTGCTGTACAAGTGCTGTACATTGGACCATATACATGTTAGGTAAAATAACAACCCAATGTTCATCTCCCAGGACAAACTAGCTAGCAAAAGCTAGCTAGTTAAATGTCCATGAATGTTTCATTTGTGTTTCGACCAGTGGCGTGTATTCATGGTAAAAAATGTACCAAAGAAAAAAACGTTGTATCTTTCGTCTCTGTGTTTCCATAATTTTCCTTCATTTCACAAGAGGCTGAATTTATCTCACCGGAGAAAGCATCCAAGGGAGAGAAACAGTGCCATCTATCTGATTCTGTCTGGTCCAAATGAGAAAACGATCATTTGGCCTCCCTTGATAAAAAAAGTATAAAATAATAGCCAATCAGCGTTGAGCTAAACTGAGTGAAAAAAAAAGTGTCAAGGGAAGCCAGCTTGGATTCTGCTTCACTCCGAGAGAAATACTGCACGTCATCGATGGAAACAACTTGAATTGTTGCATGTTGTCCTCCGGTGGCTAGCTAGCTAGCTAAAATTGGCCCTTTCCTAAATTAGCCATGGACGGAGATAGGGATATGGACGGAGATAAGGATATGGATGGAGACAGGGATATGGATGGAGATCGGGATATGGATGGAGATCGGGATATGGATGGAGATCGGGATATGGATGGAGATCGGGATATGGATGGAGATAGGGATATGGATGGAGATAGGGATATGGATGGAGATAGGGATATGGATGGAGACAGGGATATGGATGGAGACCGGGATATGGATGGAGATAGGGATATGGATGGAGATAGGGATATGGATGGAGATAGGGATATGGATGGAGATAGGGATATGGATGGAGATAGGGATATGGATGGAGATAGGGATATGGATGGAGATAGGGATATGGATGGAGATAGGGATATGGGGGCGGCAGGTGGCTTAGTGGTTAAGAGCGTTGTGCCAGTAACCGAAAGGTCGCTGGTTCTAATCCCCGAGCTGACTAGGTGAAAAATCTGTCGATGTGCCCTTGAGCAAGGCACTTAACCCTAATTGCTCCTGTAAGTCGCTCTGGATAAGAGCGTCTGCTAAATGACTAAAATGTAAAATGTAAATATGGATGGAGATCGGGATATGGATGGAGATAGGGATATGGATGGAGACAGGGATATGGATGGAGATAGGGATATGGATGGAGATATGGATGGAGATCGGGATATGGATGGAGATATGGATGGAGATCGGGATATGGATGGAGATATGGATGGAGATCGGGATATGGATGGAGATCGGGATATGGATGGAGATAGGGATATGGATGGAGATAGAGATATGGATGGAGATAGGGATATGGATGGAGATAGGGATATGGATGGAGATAGGGATATGGATGGAGATCGGGATATGGATGGAGAAAGGTATATGGATGGAGATAGGGATATGGATGGAGACAGGGATATGGATGGAGATAGGGATATGGATGGAGACAGGGATATGGATGGAGATGGAGATATGGATGGAGATCGGGATATGGATGGAGATATGGATGGAGATCGGGATATGGATGGAGATCGGGATATGGATGGAGATAGGTATATGGATGGAGATAGGGATATGGATGGAGACAGGGATATGGATGGAGATAGGATGGAGATAGGGATATGGATGGAGGTAGGGATATGGATGGAGATCGGGATATGGATGGAGATCGGGATATGGATGGAGATAGGGATATGGATGGAGATCGGGATATGGACGTTTTACTCAATTCTCCGTACTGCCCAGTGATTATAACGACGATTCTGATCCAACCATAAAATACATTGTGCCCCTGGACTGAGAGGATGGAAGTTCAATATGTAGCTAGATGTAAAAGGCTAATGTTAACTAGCTAACGTTGCCCATGAAAGGAAGTTAGGCTAGCGAGCAAGCATTTTAGCCAGTTAACTTAAAGCGTGTACTGTATGAAAGAGTCATAGACCGTTTCGTCAACATGAAAGAGAGGAGGATGGCATTGGCAATTCTCTACAAGTAGGGTGAGTCAACATGTTTTTTATACGTGCACGAACGCGCACACACCCACACCCACACACACACGCAAATCAGAACAATGGACAGCCACATCATATTTATCTTACGTTGATTGGACTAAATTGTTTTTGGTATCTTTTAGTTGTCACTGTATTAGACTAAGCAGAGGTGATTTGATGATGAAATGTTGAAGTTGAAATGGTGCTGGAATAGTGGAGGCTGCTCCTGTTTTTCTTTGCAACTTGCGGTAAGTCTCCGTGGTTCTAAATCAATAGTTGTTTAGTAGTCTGACAATGTTGGAAACATGAACTTTCTTGAACATACTGTAGGTCGTGTACTGTACCTGTTTGCTACATGCTAAACATGCATAACAGGTTGCTATCCGGTTTTGTGATTAAACAAAGGTGTGGTTGAATTTATTCTGCCACTGTGTCTTATTGTCTTGACCTTAGGACTATATATCACGGTGGCAAGGCATATGAACTAACAGGTTATAGAGAAAATAATTCAATTATTACAACACAGAGATTGTAATATGGCTTTTTTTTCTGGCTTCCCCAGTGTTTTTACCCACGCACCGCTACTGGCGTCGACCGACACCAAAATTAATATAATTGATTCACAGTTTATTTTGGTATTTTAACCTGCGTGTCATGATTGGCCGGTGTAGTCAGCATGTACCGGTTCAGATAACTCCAGAGAGAGAGAAAAGAGAGGGAGAGGTCTCTAGGTTCTCTACTATCTCTGATAACACTACTGTATTTAACGCCAGAGAGAGAGAGAGGTCTCTAGGTTCTCTACTATCTCTGATAACACTACTGTATATAACTCCAGAGAGAGAGAGAGGTCTCCAGGTTCTCTACTATCTCTGATAACACTACTGTATATAACTCCAGAGAGAGAGAGAGAGGTCTCCAGGTTCTCTACTATCTCTGATAACACTACTGTATATAACTCCAGAGAGAGAGAGAGGTCTCCAGGTTCTCTACTATCTCTGATAACACTACTGTATATAACTCCAGAGAGAGAGAGAGAGGTCTCCAGGTTCTCTACTATCTCTGATAACACTACTGTATATAACTCCAGAGAGAGAGAGAGAGGTCTCCAGGTTCTCTACTATCTCTGATAACACTACTGTATATAACTCCAGAGAGAGAGAGAGAGGTCTCCAGGTTCTCTACTATCTCTGATAACACTACTGTATATAACTCCAGAGAGAGAGAGAGGTCTCCAGGTTCTCTACTATCTCTGATAACACTACTGTATATAACTCCAGAGAGAGAGAGAGGTCTCTAGGTTCTCTACTATCTCTGATAACACTACTGTATATAACTCCAGAGAGAGAGAGAGAGGTCTCCAGGTTCTCTACTATCTCTGATAACACTACTGTATATAACTCCAGAGAGAGAGAGAGAGAGAGGTCTCTAGGTTCTCTACTATCTCTGATAACACTACTGTATATAACTCCAGAGAGAGAGAGAGGTCTCTAGGTTCTCTACTATCTCTGATAACACTACTGTATATAACTCCAGAGAGAGAGAGAGAGGTCTCCAGGTTCTCTACTATCTCTGATAACACTACTGTATATAACTCCAGAGTGAGAGAGAGGTCTCTAGGTTCTCTACTATCTCTGATAACACTACTGTATATAACTCCAGAGAGAGAGAGAGAGGTCTCCAGGTTCTCTACTATCTCTGATAACACTACTGTATATAACTCCAGAGAGAGAGAGAGAGAGAGGTCTCTAGGTTCTCTACTATCTCTGATAACACTACTGTATATAACTCCAGAGAGAGAGAGAGGTCTCTAGGTTCTCTACTATCTCTGATAACACTACTGTATATAACTCCAGAGAGAGAGAGAGGTCTCTAGGTTCTCTAGTATCTCTGATAACACTACTGTATATAACTCCAGAGAGAGAGAGAGGTCTCTAGGTTCTCTACTATCTCTGATAACACTACTGTATTTAACTCCAGAGAGAGAGAGAGAGAGGTCTCCAGGTTCTCTACTATCTCTGATAACAATACTGTATATAACTCCAGAGAGAGAGAGAGAGAGAGGTCTCTAGGTTCTCTACTATCTCTGATAACACTACTGTATATAACTCCAGAGAGAGAGAGAGGTCTCTAGGTTCTCTACTATCTCTGATAACACTACTGTATTTAACTCCAGAGAGAGAGAGAGAGAGGTCTCTAGGTTCTCTACTATCTCTGATAACACTACTGTATTTAACTCCAGAGAGAGAGAGAGAGAGAGGTCTCCAGATTCTCTACTATCTCTGATAACACTACTGTATATAACTCCAGAGAGAGAGAGAGGTCTCCAGGTTCTCTACTATCTCTGATAACACTACTGTATATAACTCCAGAGAGAGAGAGAGAGGTCTCCAGGTTCTCTACTATCTCTGATAAGACTACTGTATATAACTCCAGAGAGAGAGAGAGAGGTCTCCAGGTTCTCTACTATCTCTGATAACACTACTGTATATAACTCCAGAGAGAGAGAGAGATGTCTCTAGGTTCTCTACTATCTCTGATAACACTACTGTATATAACTCCAGAGAGAGAGAGAGGTCTCCAGGTTCTCTACTATCTCTGATAACACTACTGTATATAACTCCAGAGAGAGAGAGAGGTCTCTAGGTTATCTACTATCTCTGATAACACTACTGTATATAACTCCAGAGAGAGAGAGAGAGGTCTCCAGGTTCTCTACTATCTCTGATAACACTACTGTATATAACTCCAGAGAGAGAGAGAGGTCTCTAGGTTCTCTACTATCTCTGATAACACTACTGTATTTAACTCCAGAGAGAGAGAGAGGTCTCTAGGTTCTCTACTATCTCTGATAACACTACTGTATATAACTCCAGAGAGAGAGAGATAGGTCTCTATGTTCTCTACTATCTCTGATAACACTACTGTATTTAACTCCAGAGAGAGAGAGAGGTCTCTAGGTTCTCTACTATCTCTGATAACACTACTGTATTTAACTCCAGAGAGAGAGAGAGAGAGGTCTCCAGGTTCTCTACTATCTCTGATAACACTACTGTATATAACTCCAGAGAGAGAGAGAGAGAGAGAGGTCTCTAGGTTCTCTACTATCTCTGATAACACTACTGTATATAACTCCAGAGAGAGAGAGAGGTCTCTAGGTTCTCTACTATCTCTGATAACACTACTGTATTTAACTCCAGAGAGAGAGAGAGAGGTCTCTAGGTTCTCTACTATCTCTGATAACACTACTGTATTTAACTCCAAAGAGAGAGAGAGAGAGAGGTCTCCAGGTTCTCTACTATCTCTGATAACACTACTGTATATAACTCCAGAGAGAGAGAGAGGTCTCCAGGTTCTCTACTATCTCTGATAACACTACTGTATATAACTCCAGAGAGAGAGAGAGAGGTCTCCAGGTTCTCTACTATCTCTGATAAGACTACTGTATATAACTCCAGAGAGAGAGAGAGAGGTCTCCAGGTTCTCTACTATCTCTGATAACACTACTGTATATAACTCCAGAGAGAGAGAGAGATGTCTCTAGGTTCTCTACTATCTCTGATAACACTACTGTATATAACTCCAGAGAGAGAGAGAGAGGTCTCCAGGTTCTCTACTATCTCTGATAACACTACTGTATATATCTCCAGAGAGAGAGAGGTCTCTAGGTTCTCTACTATCTCTGATAACACTACTGTATATAACTCCAGAGAGAGAAGTCTCCAGGTTCTCTACTATCTCTGATAACACTACTTTATATAACTCCAGAGAGAGAGAGAGAGGTCTCCAGGTTCTCTACTATCTCTGATAACACTACTGTATATAACTCCAGAGAGAGAGAGAGAGGTCTCCAGGTTCTCTACTATCTCTGATAACACTACTGTATATAACTCCAGAGAGAGAGAGAGAGAGAGGTCTCTAGGTTCTCTACTATCTCTGATAACACTACTGTATATAACTCCAGAGAGAGAGAGAGGTCTCTAGGTTCTCTACTATCTCTGATAACACTACTGTATATAACTCCAGAGAGAGAGAGAGAGGTCTCCAGGTTCTCTACTATCTCTGATAACACTACTGTATATAACTCCAGAGAGAGAGAGAGGTCTCTAGGTTCTCTACTATCTCTGATAACACTACTGTATATAACTCCAGAGAGAGAGAGAGAGGTCTCCAGGTTCTCTACTATCTCTGATAACACTACTGTATATAACTCCAGAGAGAGAGAGAGAGAGAGAGGTCTCTAGGTTCTCTACTATCTCTGATAACACTACTGTATATAACTCCAGAGAGAGAGAGAGGTCTATAGGTTCTCTACTATCTCTGATAACACTACTGTATTTAACTCCAGAGAGAGAGAGAGGTCTCTAGGTTCTCTACTATCTCTGATAACACTACTGTATATAACTCCAGAGAGAGAGAGATAGGTCTCTAGGTTCTCTACTATCTCTGATAACACTACTGTATTTAACTCCAGAGAGAGAGAGAGAGGTCTCTAGGTTCTCTACTATCTCTGATAACACTACTGTATTTAACTCCAGAGAGAGAGAGAGAGAGGTCTCCAGGTTCTCTACTATCTCTGATAACACTACTGTATATAACTCCAGAGAGAGAGAGAGAGAGAGAGGTCTCTAGGTTCTCTACTATCTCTGATAACACTACTGTATATAACTCCAGAGAGAGAGAGAGGTCTCTAGGTTCTCTACTATCTCTGATAACACTACTGTATTTAACTCCAGAGAGAGAGAGAGAGAGGTCTCTAGGTTCTCTACTATCTCTGATAACACTACTGTATTTAACTCCAGAGAGAGAGAGAGAGAGAGGTCTCCAGGTTCTCTACTATCTCTGATAACACTACTGTATATAACTCCAGAGAGAGAGAGAGGTCTCCAGGTTCTCTACTATCTCTGATAACACTACTGTATATAACTCCAGAGAGAGAGAGAGAGGTCTCCAGGTTCTCTACTATCTCTGATAAGACTACTGTATATAACTCCAGAGAGAGAGAGAGAGGTCTCCAGGTTCTCTACTATCTCTGATAACACTACTGTATATAACTCCAGAGAGAGAGAGAGATGTCTCTAGGTTCTCTACTATCTCTGATAACACTACTGTATATAACTCCAGAGAGAGAGAGAGGTCTCCAGGTTCTCTACTATCTCTGATAACACTACTGTATATAACTCCAGAGAGAGAGAGAGGTCTCTAGGTTCTCTACTATCTCTGATAACACTACTGTATATAACTCCAGAGAGAGAGAGAGAGGTCTCCAGGTTCTCTACTATCTCTGATAACACTACTGTATATAACTCCAGAGAGAGAGAGAGAGAGAGGTCTCTAGTTTCTCTACTATCTCTGATAACACTACTGTATATAACTCCAGAGAGAGAGAGGTCTCTAGGTTCTCTACTATCTCTGATAACACTACTGTATTTAACTCCAGAGAGAGAGAGAGGTCTCTAGGTTCTCTACTATCTCTGATAACACTACTGTATATAACTCCAGAGAGAGAGAGATAGGTCTCTAGGTTCTCTACTATCTCTGATAACACTACTGTATTTAACTCCAGAGAGAGAGAGAGGTCTCTAGGTTCTCTACTATCTCTGATAACACTACTGTATTTAACTCCAGAGAGAGAGAGAGAGAGGTCTCCAGGTTCTCTACTATCTCTGATAACACTACTGTATATAACTCCAGAGAGAGAGAGAGAGGTCTCTAGGTTCTCTACTATCTCTGATAACACTACTGTATATAACTCCAGAGAGAGAGAGAGGTCTCTAGGTTCTCTACTATCTCTGATAACACTACTGTATTTAACTCCAGAGAGAGAGAGAGAGGTCTCTAGGTTCTCTACTATCTCTGATAACACTACTGTATATAACTCCAGAGAGAGAGAGAGAGAGAGGTCTCCAGGTTCTCTACTATCTCTGATAACACTACTGTATATAACTCCAGAGAGAGAGAGAGGTCTCTAGGTTCTCTACTATCTCTGATAACACTACTGTATATAACTCCAGAGAGAGAGAGAGAGGTCTCCAGGTTCTCTACTATCTCTGATAAGACTACTGTATATAACTCCAGAGAGAGAGAGAGAGAGGTCTCCAGGTTCTCTACTATCTCTGATAACACTACTGTATATAACTCCAGAGAGAGAGAGAGATGTCTCTAGGTTCTCTACTATCTCTGATAACACTACTGTATATAACTCCAGAGAGAGAGAGAGAGGTCTCCAGGTTCTCTACTATCTCTGATAACACTACTGTATATAACTCCAGAGAGAGAGAGAGGTCTCTAGGTTCTCTACTATCTCTGATAACACTACTGTATATAACTCCAGAGAGAGAGAGAGAGGTCTCCAGGTTCTCTACTATCTCTGATAACACTACTGTATATAACTCCAGAGAGAGAGAGAGAGAGGTCTCTAGGTTCTCTACTATCTCTGATAACACTACTGTATATAACTCCAGAGAGAGAGAGAGGTCTCTAGGTTCTCTACTATCTCTGATAACACTACTGTATTTAACTCCAGAGAGAGAGAGAGGTCTCTAGGTTCTCTACTATCTCTGATAACACTACTGTATATAACTCCAGAGAGAGAGAGATAGGTCTCTATGTTCTCTACTATCTCTGATAACACTACTGTATTTAACTCCAGAGAGAGAGAGAGGTCTCTAGGTTCTCTACTATCTCTGATAACACTACTGTATTTAACTCCAGAGAGAGAGAGAGAGAGGTCTCCAGGTTCTCTACTATCTCTGATAACACTACTGTATATAACTCCAGAGAGAGAGAGAGAGAGAGGTCTCTAGGTTCTCTACTATCTCTGATAACACTACTGTATATAACTCCAGAGAGAGAGAGAGGTCTCTAGGTTCTCTACTATCTCTGATAACACTACTGTATTTAACTCCAGAGAGAGAGAGAGAGAGGTCTCTAGGTTCTCTACTATCTCTGATAACACTACTGTATTTAACTCCAGAGAGAGAGAGAGAGAGAGAGAGGTCTCCAGGTTCTCTACTATCTCTGATAACACTACTGTATATAACTCCAGAGAGAGAGAGAGGTCTCCAGGTTCTCTACTATCTCTGATAACACTACTGTATATAACTCCAGAGAGAGAGAGAGAGGTCTCCAGGTTCTCTACTATCTCTGATAAGACTACTGTATATAACTCCAGAGAGAGAGAGAGAGATCTCCAGGTTCTCTACTATCTCTGATAACACTACTGTATATAACTCCAGAGAGAGAGAGAGGTCTCCAGGTTCTCTACTATCTCTGATAACACTACTGTATATAACTCCAGAGAGAGAGAGAGATGTCTCTAGGTTCTCTACTATCTCTGATAACACTACTGTATATAACTCCAGAGAGAGAGAGAGAGGTCTCCAGGTTCTCTACTATCTCTGATAACACTACTGTATATAACTCCAGAGAGAGAGATAGGTCTCTAGGTTCTCTACTATCTCTGATAACACTACTGTATATAACTCCAGAGAGAGAGAGAGGTCTCCAGGTTCTCTACTATCTCTGATAACACTACTGTATATAACTCCAGAGAGAGAGAGAGGTCTCCAGGTTCTCTACTATCTCTGATAACACTACTGTATATAACTCCAGAGAGAGAGAGAGGTCTCCAGGTTCTCTACTATCTCTGATAACACTACTGTATATAACTCCAGAGAGAGAGAGAGGTCTCCAGGTTCTCTACTATCTCTGATAACACTACTGTATATAACTCCAGAGAGAGAGAGAGAGGTCTCCAGGTTCTCTACTATCTCTGATAACACTACTGTATTTAACTCCAGAGAGAGAGAGAGAGAGGTCTCTAGGTTCTCTACTATCTCTGATAACACTACTGTATTTAACTCCAGAGAGAGAGAGAGAGAGGTCTCCAGGTTCTCTACTATCTCTGATAACACTACTGTATATAACTCCAGAGAGAGAGAGAGAGGTCTCCAGGTTCTCTACTATCTCTGATAACACTACTGTATATAACTCCAGAGAGAGAGAGAGAGGTCTCCAGGTTCTCTACTATCTCTGATAACACTACTGTATATAACTCCAGAGAGAGAGAGAGAGAGGTCTCCTAGGTTCTCTACTATCTCTGATAACACTACTGTATTTAACTCCAGAGAGAGAGAGAGAGAGAGGTCTCCTAGGTTCTCTACTATCTCTTGATAACACTACTGTATATAACTCCAGAGAGAGAGAGAGGTCTCCAGGTTCTCTACTATCTCTGATAACACTACTGTATATAACTCCAGAGAGAGAGAGAGAGGTCTCCAGGTTCTCTACTATCTCTGATAACACTACTGTATATAACTCCAGAGAGAGAGAGAGAGGTCTCCAGGTTCTCTACTATCTCTGATAACACTACTGTATATAACTCCAGAGAGAGAGAGAGATGTCTCTAGGTTCTCTACTATCTCTGATAACACTACTGTATATAACTCCAGAGAGAGAGAGAGAGGTCTCCAGGTTCTCTACTATCTCTGATAACACTACTGTATATAACTCCAGAGAGAGAGAGAGGTCTCTAGGTTCTCTACTATCTCTGATAACACTACTGTATATAACTCCAGAGAGAGAGAAGTCTCCAGGTTCTCTACTATCTCTGATAACACTACTGTATATAACTCCAGAGAGAGAGAAGGTCTCCAGGTTCTCTACTATCTCTGATAACACTACTGTATATAACTCCAGAGGAGAGAGAGAGGTCTCCAGGTTCTCTACTATCTCTGATAACACTACTGTATATAACTCCAGAGAGAGAGAGAGAGAGAGGTCTCCAGGTTCTCTACTATCTCTGATAACACTACTGTATTTAACTCCAGAGAGAGAGAGAGGTCTCTAGGTTCTCTACTATCTCTGATAACACTACTGTATATAACTCCAGAGAGAGAGAGAGAGAGGTCTCCAGGTTCTCTACTATCTCTGATAACACTACTGTATATAACTCCAGAGAGAGAGAGAGGTCTCCAGGTTCTCTACTATCTCTGATAACACTACTGTATATAACTCCAGAGAGAGAGAGAGAGGTCTCCAGGTTCTCTACTATCTCTGATAACACTACTGTATATAACTCCAGAGAGAGAGAGAGAGGTCTCCAGGTTCTCTACTATCTCTGATAACACTACTGTATATAACTCCAGAGAGAGAGAGAGGTCTCTAGGTTCTCTACTATCTCTGATAACACTACTGTATATAACTCCAGAGAGAGAGAGAGAGAGGTCTCCAGGTTCTCTACTATCTCTGATAACACTACTGTATATAACTCCAGAGAGAGAGAGAGGTCTCTAGGTTCTCTACTATCTCTGATAACACTACTGTATATAACTCCAGAGAGAGAGAGAGAGAGAGAGGTCGCTAGGTTCTCTACTATCTCTGATAACACTACTGTATATAACTCCAGAGAGAGAGAGAGAGAGAGGTCTCCAGGTTCTCTACTATCTCTGATAACACTACTGTATATAAGCTCCAGAGAGAGAGAGAGAGAGAGAGGTCTCTAGGTTCTCTACTATCTCTGATAACACTACTGTATATAACTCCAGAGAGAGAGAGAGGTCTCTAGGTTCTCTACTATCTCTGATAACACTACTGTATTTAACTCCAGAGAGAGAGAGAGGTCTCTAGGTTCTCTACTATCTCTGATAACACTACTGTATATAACTCCAGAGAGAGAGAGATAGGTCTCTAGGTTCTCTACTATCTCTGATAACACTACTGTATTTAACTCCAGAGAGAGAGAGAGAGGTCTCTAGGTTCTCTACTATCTCTGATAACACTACTGTATTTAACACCAGAGAGAGAGAGAGAGAGGTCTCCAGGTTCTCTACTATCTCTGATAACACTACTGTATATAACTCCAGAGAGAGAGAGAGAGAGAGAGGTCTCTAGGTTCTCTACTATCTCTGATAACACTACTGTATATAACTCCAGAGAGAGAGAGAGGTCTCTAGGTTCTCTACTATCTCTGATAACACTACTGTATTTAACTCCAGAGAGAGAGAAAGAGAGGTCTCTAGGTTCTCTACTATCTCTGATAACACTACTGTATTTAACTCCAGAGAGAGAGAGAGAGAGAGAGGTCTCCAGGTTCTCTACTATCTCTGATAACACTACTGTATATAACTCCAGAGAGAGAGAGAGGTCTCCAGGTTCTCTACTATCTCTGATAACACTACTGTATATAACTCCAGAGAGAGAGAGAGAGGTCTCCAGGTTCTCTACTATCTCTGATAACACTACTGTATATAACTCCAGAGAGAGAGAGAGAGAGGTCTCCAGGTCTCTACTATCTCTGATAACACTACTGTATATAACTCCAGAGAGAGAGAGAGAGGTCTCCAGGTTCTCTACTATCTCTGATAACACTACTGTATATAACTCAGAGAGAGAGAGAGGTCTCCTAGGTTCTCTACTATCTCTGATAACACTACTGTATATAACTCCAGAGAGAGAGAGAGAGGTCTCCAGGTTCTCTACTATCTCTGATAACACTACTGTATATAACTCCAGAGAGAGAGAGAGAGGTCTCCAGGTTCTCTACTATCTCTGATAACACTACTGTATATAACTCCAGAGAGAGAGAGAGAGGTCTCTAGGTTCTCTACTATCTCTGATAACACTACTGTATATAACTCCAGAGAGAGAGAGAGGTCTCCTAGGTTCTCTACTATCTCTGATAACACTACTGTATATAACTCCAGAGAGAGAGAGAGGTCTCCAGGTTCTCTACTATCTCTGATAACACTACTGTATATAACTCCAGAGAGAGAGAGAGAGGTCTCTAGGTTCTCTACTATCTCTGATAACACTACTGTATATAACTCCAGAGAGAGAGAGAGGTCTCTAGGTTCTCTACTATCTCTGATAACACTACTGTATTTAACTCCAGAGAGAGAGAGAGGTCTCTAGGTTCTCTACTATCTCTGATAACACTACTGTATATAACTCCAGAGAGAGAGAGAGATGTCTCTAGGTTCTCTACTATCTCTGATAACACTACTGTATATAACTCCAGAGAGAGAGAGAGAGGTCTCCAGGTTCTCTACTATCTCTGATAACACTACTGTATATATCTCCAGAGAGAGAGAGGTCTCTAGGTTCTCTACTATCTCTGATAACACTACTGTATATAACTCCAGAGAGAGAAGTCTCCAGGTTCTCTACTATCTCTGATAACACTACTGTATATAACTCCAGAGAGAGAGAGAGAGGTCTCCAGGTTCTCTACTATCTCTGATAACACTACTGTATATAACTCCAGAGAGAGAGAGAGAGAGAGGTCTCCAGGTTCTCTACTATCTCTGATAACACTACTGTATTTAACTCCAGAGAGAGAGAGAGGTCTCTAGGTTCTCTACTATCTCTGATAACACTACTGTATATAACTCCAGAGAGAGAGAGAGAGAGGTCTCCAGGTCCTCTACTATCTCTAATAACACTACTGTATATAACTCCAGAGAGAGAGAGATGTCTCTAGGTTCTCTACTATCTCTGATAACACTACTGTATATAACTCCAGAGAGAGAGAGAGGTCTCCAGGTTCTCTACTATCTCTGATAACACTACTGTATATAACTCCAGAGAGAGAGAGAGGTCTCTAGGTTCTCTACTATCTCTGATAACACTACTGTATATAACTCCAGAGAGAGAGAGAGAGGTCTCCAGGTTCTCTACTATCTCTGATAACACTACTGTATATAACTCCAGAGAGAGAGAGAGAGAGAGAGAGAGGTCTCTGGTTTCTCTACTATCTCTGATAACACTACTGTATATAACTCCAGAGAGAGAGAGAGGTCTCTAGGTTCTCTACTATCTCTGATAACACTACTGTATTTAACTCCAGAGAGAGAGAGAGGTCTCTAGGTTCTCTACTATCTCTGATAACACTACTGTATATAACTCCAGAGAGAGAGAGATAGGTCTCTATGTTCTCTACTATCTCTGATAACACTACTGTATATAACTCCAGAGAGAGAGAGAGGTCTCTAGGTTCTCTACTATCTCTGATAACACTACTGTATTTAACTCCAGAGAGAGAGAGAGAGAGGTCTCTAGGTTCTCTACTATCTCTGATAACACTACTGTATTTAACTCCAGAGAGAGAGAGAGAGAGAGAGAGAGAGGTCTCCAGGTTCTCTACTATCTCTGATAACACTACTGTATATAACTCCAGAGAGAGAGAGAGGTCTCCAGGTTCTCTACTATCTCTGATAACACTACTGTATATAACTCCAGAGAGAGAGAGAGAGGTCTCCAGGTTCTCTACTATCTCTGATAAGACTACTGTATATAACTCCAGAGAGAGAGAGAGAGGTCTCCAGGTTCTCTACTATCTCTGATAACACTACTGTATATAACTCCAGAGAGAGAGAGAGATGTCTCTAGGTTCTCTACTATCTCTGATAACACTACTGTATATAACTCCAGAGAGAGAGAGAGAGGTCTCCAGGTTCTCTACTATCTCTTATAACACTACTGTATATATCTCCAGAGAGAGAGAGAGGTCTCTAGGTTCTCTACTATCTCTGATATCACTACTGTATATAACTCCAGAGAGAGAAGTCTCCAGGTTCTCTACTATCTCTGATAACACTACTGTATATAACTCCTGAGAGAGAAGTCTCCAGGTTCTCTACTATCTCTGATAACACTACTGTATATAACTCCTGAGAGAGAAGTCTCCAGGTTCTCTACTATCTCTGATAACACTACTGTATATAACTCCAGAGAGAGAGAGAGAGGTCTCCAGGTTCTCTACTATCTCTGATAACACTACTGTATATAACTCCAGAGAGAGAGAGAGAGAGAGGTCTCCAGGTTCTCTACTATCTCTGATAACACTACTGTATTTAACTCCAGAGAGAGAGAGAGGTCTCTAGGTTCTCTATTATCTCTGATAACACTACTGTATATAACTCGAGAGAGAGAGAGAGAGAGAGAGAGAGGTCTCCAAGTCCTCTACTATCTCTAATAACACTACTGTATATAACTCCAGAGAGAGAGAGAGAGGTCTCCAGGTTCTCTACTATCTCTGAAAACACTACTGTATATAACTGCAGAGAGAGAGAGAGAGGTCTCTAGGTTCTCTACTATCTCTGATAACACTACTGTATATAACTCCAGAGAGAGAGAGAGAGAGAGAGGTCTCCAGGTTCTCTACTATCTCTGATAACAATACTGTATATAACTCCAGAGAGAGAGAGAGGTCTCCAGGTTCTCTACTATCTCTGATAACAATACTGTATATAACTCCAGAGAGAGAGAGAGAGAGGTCTCCAGGTTCTCTACTATCTCTGATAAGACTACTGTATATAACTACAGAGAGAGAGAGAGAGGTCTCCAGGTTCTCTACTATCTCTGATAACACTACTGTATATAAGTCCAGAGAGAGAGAGAGATGTCTCTAGGTTCTCTACTATCTCTGATAACACTACTGTATATAACTCCAGAGAAAGAGAGAGAGGTCTCCAGGTTCTCTACTATCTCTGATAACACTACTGTATATAACTCCAGAGAGAGAGAGAGGTCTCTAGGTTCTCTACTATCTCTGATAACACTACTGTATATAACTCCAGAGAGAGAAGTCTCCAGGTTCTCTACTATCTCTGATAACACTACTGTATATAACTCCAGAGAGAGAAGTCTCCAGGTTCTCTACTATCTCTGATAACACTACTGTATATAACTCCAGAGGGAGAGAGAGAGGTCTCCAGGTTCTCTACTATCTCTGATAACACTACTGTATATAACTCCAGAGAGAGAGAGAGAGAGAGGTCTCCAGGTTCTCTACTATCTCTGATAACACTACTGTATTTAACTCCAGAGACGAGAGAGAGGTCTCTAGGTTCTCTACTATCTCTGATAACACTACTGTATATAACTCCAGAGAGAGAGAGAGAGGTCTCCAGGTCCTCTACCAGCTCTAATAACACTACTGTATATAACTCCAGAGAGAGAGAGAGAGGTCTCCAGGTTCTCTACTATCTCTGAAAACACTACGCTATATAACTCCAGAGAGAGAGAGAGAGGTCTCCAGGTTCTCTACTATCTCTGATAACACTACTGTATATAACTCCAGAGAGAGAGAGAGAGAGAGAGGTCTCCAGGTCCTCTACTATCTCTGATAACAATACTGTACATAACTCCAGAGAGAGAGAGAGAGAGAGAGAGAGAGAGAGAGGTCTCCAGGTTCTCTACTATCGCTGATAACACTACTGTATATAACTCCAGAGAGAGAGAGAGGTCTCTAGGTTCTCTACTATCTCTGATAACACTACTGTATATAACTCCAGAGAGAGAGAGAGAGAGAGAGGTCGCTAGGTTCTCTACTATCTCTGATAACACTACTGTATATAACTCCAGAGAGAGAGAGAGAGAGAGGTCTCCAGGTCCTCTACTATCTCTGATAACAATACTGTATATAAGTCCAGAGAGAGAGAGAGAGAGAGAGAGGTCTCCAAGTCCTCTACTATCTCTAATAACACTACTGTATATAACTCCAGAGAGAGAGAGAGAGGTCTCCAATTTCTCTACTATCTCTGAAGACACTACTGTATATAACTGCAGAGAGAGAGAGAGAGGTCTCTAGGTTCTCTACTATCTCTGATAACACTACTGTATATAACTCCAGAGAGAGAGAGAGAGAGAGGTCTCCAGGTTCTCTACTATCTCTGATAACAATACTGTATATAACTCCAGAGAGAGAGAGAGGTCTCCAGGTTCTCTACTATCTCTGATAACAATACTGTATATAACTCCAGAGAGAGAGAGAGAGAGGTCTCCAGGTTCTCTACTATCTCTGATAAGACTACTGTATATAACTACAGAGAGAGAGAGAGAGGTCTCCAGGTTCTCTACTATCTCTGATAACACTACTGTATATAACTCCAGAGAGAGAGAGAGATGTCTCTAGGTTCTCTACTATCTCTGATAACACTACTGTATATAACTCCAGAGAAAGAGAGAGAGGTCTCCAGGTTCTCTACTATCTCTGATAACACTACTGTATATAACTCCAGAGAGAGAGAGAGGTCTCTAGGTTCTCTACTATCTCTGATAACACTACTGTATATAACTCCAGAGAGAGAAGTCTCCAGGTTCTCTACTATCTCTGATAACACTACTGTATATAACTCCAGAGAGAGAAGTCTCCAGGTTCTCTACTATCTCTGATAACACTACTGTATATAACTCCAGAGGGAGAGAGAGAGGTCTCCAGGTTCTCTACTATCTCTGATAACACTACTGTATATAACTCCAGAGAGAGAGAGAGAGAGAGGTCTCCAGGTTCTCTACTATCTCTGATAACACTACTGTATTTAACTCCAGAGACGAGAGAGAGGTCTCTAGGTTCTCTACTATCTCTGATAACACTACTGTATATAACTCCAGAGAGAGAGAGAGAGGTCTCCAGGTCCTCTACCAGCTCTAATAACACTACTGTATATAACTCCAGAGAGAGAGAGAGAGGTCTCCAGGTTCTCTACTATCTCTGAAAACACTACGCTATATAACTCCAGAGAGAGAGAGAGAGGTCTCCAGGTTCTCTACTATCTCTGATAACACTACTGTATATAACTCCAGAGAGAGAGAGAGAGAGAGAGGTCTCCAGGTCCTCTACTATCTCTGATAACAATACTGTACATAACTCCAGAGAGAGAGAGAGAGAGAGAGAGAGAGAGAGAGAGGTCTCCAGGTTCTCTACTATCGCTGATAACACTACTGTATATAACTCCAGAGAGAGAGAGAGGTCTCTAGGTTCTCTACTATCTCTGATAACACTACTGTATATAACTCCAGAGAGAGAGAGAGAGAGAGAGGTCGCTAGGTTCTCTACTATCTCTGATAACACTACTGTATATAACTCCAGAGAGAGAGAGAGAGAGAGGTCTCCAGGTCCTCTACTATCTCTGATAACAATACTGTATATAAGTCCAGAGAGAGAGAGAGAGAGAGAGAGAGAGAGAGAGGTCTCCAGGTTCTCTACTATCTCTGATAACACTACTGTATATAACTCCAGAGAAAGAGAGAGAGGTCTCCAGGTTCTCTACTATCTCTGATAACACTACTGTATATAACTCCAGAGAGAGAGAGAGGTCTCTAGGTTCTCTACTATCTCTGATAACACTACTGTATATAACTCCAGAGAGAGAAGTCTCCAGGTTCTCTACTATCTCTGATAACACTACTGTATATAACTCCAGAGAGAGAAGTCTCCAGGTTCTCTACTATCTCTGATAACACTACTGTATATAACTCCAGAGGGAGAGAGAGAGGTCTCCAGGTTCTCTACTATCTCTGATAACACTACTGTATATAACTCCAGAGAGAGAGAGAGAGAGAGGTCTCCAGGTTCTCTACTATCTCTGATAACACTACTGTATTTAACTCCAGAGACGAGAGAGAGGTCTCTAGGTTCTCTACTATCTCTGATAACACTACTGTATATAACTCCAGAGAGAGAGAGAGAGGTCTCCAGGTCCTCTACTATCTCTAATAACACTACTGTATATAACTCCAGAGAGAGAGAGAGAGGTCTCCAGGTTCTCTACTATCTCTGAAAACACTACGCTATATAACTCCAGAGAGAGAGAGAGAGGTCTCCAGGTTCTCTACTATCTCTGATAACACTACTGTATATAACTCCAGAGAGAGAGAGAGAGAGAGAGGTCTCCAGGTCCTCTACTATCTCTGATAACAATACTGTACATAACTCCAGAGAGAGAGAGAGAGAGAGAGAGAGAGAGAGAGAGAGAGGTCTCCAGGTTCTCTACTATCGCTGATAACACTACTGTATATAACTCCAGAGAGAGAGAGAGGTCTCTAGGTTCTCTACTATCTCTGATAACACTACTGTATATAACTCCAGAGAGAGAGAGAGAGAGAGAGGTCTCTAGGTTCTCTACTATCTCTGATAACACTACTGTATATAACTCCAGAGAGAGAGAGAGAGAGAGAGGTCTCCAGGTCCTCTACTATCTCTGATAACAATACTGTATATAACTCCAGAGAGAGAGAGAGAGAGAGAGAGAGAGAGGTCTCCAGGTTCTCTACTATCTCTGATAACACTACTGTATATAACTCCAGAGAGAGAGAGAGAGAGGTCTCCAGGTTCTCTACTATCTGTGATAACACTACTGTATATACAGTGGGGAAAAAAAGTATTTAGTCAGCCACCAATTGTGCAAGTTCTCCCACTTAAAAAGATGAGAGAGGCCTGTAATTTTCATCATAGGTACACGTCAACTATGACAGACAAAATGAGAAAAAGAATTCCAGAAAATCACATTGTAGGATTTTTTATGAATTTATTTGCAAATTATGGTGGAAAATAAGTATTTGGTCAATAACAAAAGTTTCTCAATACTTTGTTATATACCCTTTGTTGGCAATGACACAGGTCAAACGTTTTCTGTAAGTCTTCACAAGGTTTTCACACACTGTTGCTGGTATTTTTGCCCATTCCTCCATGCAGATCTCCTCTACAGCAGTGATGTTTTGGGGCTGTCGCTGGGCAACACAGACTTTCAACTCCCTCCAAAGATTTTCTATGGGGTTGAGATCTGGAGACTGGCTAGGCCACTCCAGGACCTTGAAATGCTTCTTACGAAGCCACTCCTTCGTTGCCCGGTTCGGTGTGATTGGGATCATTGTCATGCTGAAAGACCCAGCCACGTTTCATCTTCAATGCCCTTGCTAATGGAAGGAGGTTTTCACTCAAAATCTCACGATACATGGCCCCATTCATTTTTTCCTTTACACGGATCAGTCGTCCTGGTCCCTTTGCAGAAAAACAGCCCCAAAGCATGATGTTTCCACCCTCATGCTTCACAGTAGGTATGGTGTTCTTTGGATGCAACTCAGCATTCTTTGTCCTCCAAACACGACGAGTTGAGTTTTTACCAAAAAGTTCTATTTTGGTTTCATCTGACCATATGACATTCTCCCAATCCTCTTCTGGATCATCCAAATGCACTCTAGCAAACTTCAGACGGGCTTGGACATGTACTGGCTTAAGCAGGGGGACACGTCTGGCACTGCAGGATTTGAGTCCCTGGCGGCGTAGTGTGTTACTGATGGTAGGCTTTGTTACTTTGGTCCCAGCTCTCTGCAGGTCATTCACTAGGTCCCCCCATGTGGTTCTGGGATTTTTGCTCACCGTTCTTGTGATCATTTTGACCCCACGGGGTGAGATCTTGCGTGGAGCCCCAGATCGAGGGAGATTATCAGTGGTCTTGTATGTCTTCCATTTCCTAATAATTGCTCCCACAGTTGATTTCTTCAAACCAAGCTGCTTACCTATTGCAGATTCAGTCTTCCCAGCCTGGTGCAGGTCTACAATTTTGTTTCTGGTGTCCTTTGACAGCTCTTTGGTCTTGGCCATAGTGGAGTTTGGAGTGTGACTGTTTGAGGTTGTGGACAGGTGTCTTTTATACTGATAACAAGTTCAAACAGGTGCCATTAATACAGGTAACGAGTGGAGGACAGAGGAGCCTCTTAAAGAAGAAGTTACAGGTCTGTGAGAGCCAGAAATCTTGCTTGTTTGTAGGTGACCAAATACTTATTTTCCACCATTATTTGCAAATAAATTCATTAAAAATCCTAAAATGTGATTTTCTGTATTTTTTTTTCTCAATTTGTCTGTCATAGTTGACATGTACCTATGATGAAAATTACAGGCCTCTCTCATCTTTTTAAGTGGGAGAACTTGCACAATTGGTGGCTGACTAAATACTTTTTTCCCCCACTGTAACTCCAGAGAGAGAGAGAGAGAGAGAGGTCTCCAGGTTCTCTACTATCTCTGATAACACTACTGTATATAACTCCAGAGAGAGAGAGAGAGAGAGGTCTCTAGGTTCTCTACTATCTCTGATAACACTACTGTTATAACTCCAGAGAGAGAGAGAGAAGTCTCCAAGTTCTCTACTATCTCTGATAACACTACTGTATATAACTCCAGAGAGAGAGAGAGAGGTCTCCAGGTTCTCTACTAGCTCTGATAACACTACTGTATATAACTTCAGAGAGAGAGAGAGGTCTCCAGGTTCTCTACTATCTCTGATAACACTACTGTATATAACTCTAGAGAGAGAGAGAGAGGTCTCCAGGTTCTCTACTATTTCTGATAACATTACTGTATATAACTCCAGAGAGAGAGAGAGAGGTCTCCAGGTTCTCTACTATCTCTGATAACACTACTGTATATAACTCCAGAGAGCGAGAGAGAGATAGGTCTCCAGGTTCTCTACTATTTCTGATAACACTACTGTATATAACTCCAGAGAGAGAGAGAGAGAGAGAGGTCTCTAGGTTCTCTACTATCTCTGATAACACTACTGTATATAACTCCAGAGAGAGAGAGAGAGAGGTCTCCAGGTTCTCTACTATTTCTGATAACACTACTGTATATAACTCCAGAGAGAGAGAGAGGTCTCCAGGTTCTCTACTATCTCTGATAACAATACTGTATATAACTCCTGAGAGAGAGAGAGAGAGAGAGGTCTCCAGGTTCTCTACTATCTCTGATAACACTACTGTATCTAAATGACTGCGTTCTATGACTCAGAGAGGGAGAGTTTCTGTGATTACAGTAGTCATTAGTCTACTAGTACTGTAGTCAAATACAGTAGTTTGTCCACCCGTGGCACTGACCTGAATGTAAACAGGAGGGCCAGGGGCTATTTTTAGGGCATAGCCTGTTTCTCCATCACATTGATATCTTCCTCTGATTGTGCACTACTTTAAACCAGAGAATGGCACCCTATTCCCTATATAGTCCACTACTTTAGACCAGAGAATGGCACCCTATTCCCTATATAGTGCACTACTTTAGACCAGAGAATGGCACCCTATTCCCTATATAGTGCACTACTTTAGACCAGAGAATGGTACCCTATTCCCTATATAGTCCACTACTTTAGACCAGAGAATGGCACCCTATTCCCTATATAGTGCACTACTTTAGACCAGAGAATGGCACCCTATTCCCTATATAGTCCACTACTTTAGACCAGAGAATGGCACCCTATTCCCTATATAGTGTACTACTTTAGACCAGAGAATGGTACCCTATTCCCTATATAGTGCACTACTTTAGACCAGAGAATGGTACCATATTCCCTATATAGTGCACTACTTTAGACCAGAGAATAGTACCCTATTCCCTATATAGTGCACTACTTTAGACCAGAGAATGGTACCCTATTCCCTATATAGTGCACTACTTTAGACCAGAGAATGGTACCCTATTCCCTATATAGTGCACTACTTTAGACCAGAGAATGGCACCCTATTCCCTATATAGTCACTAATTTAGACCAGAGAATGGCACCCTATTCCCTGTATAGTGCACTACTTTTGACCAATGCCTATAGGGAATAGGGTGCGATTTGGGAAATAGATCTAGCCTGTTGACCGCATGGGGCTGGTGCTAACAGAGAGAAATGCTAGCTTTATGGATAGCTGAGCTACGATGTGACATTTGTCCACTTTGAGAGAGAGAGAGAGACTGACGGCTCTATTCAATCTGGATCACTGAAGCGTAACAGATTTCCCGCTAGGAATGTAAAGGTCATTTCCCATTGAGTCGACATATGCAGCGTTTACCGTCAATGTAGTCTCCGCAACCATGGGAACATTGCCATTAATCTCACTATAAAGCTGAATTTATACGGATTGAATAGAGCCCTAAGGTCAGAAAAGGTTTAGGAAAGAGGAAGTCCAATCAAATCAAAGTTTATTGGTCACCTACACAGATTTGCAGATGTTCAAATCACATCAAAGTTATCTGTTATCGCAGGTGCAACATCAAAGTTATCTGTTATCGCAGGTGCAACATCAAAGTTACCTGTTATCGCAGGTGCAGTGAAATGCTTGTGTTTCTAGCGCCAATAGAGCAGTAATATGTAACAACACAATAACAATACACACATCATCCAAAACGTTACAAATAGCAGAAATATCAGCCAGTAATATCAGAGTCCGGAATATATATATGTATGTGACCAAAAGTATGTGGACACCTGCTCGTCGAACATCTCATTCCAAAATCATGGCTAGTGACAGTGTCTAAGGTGCTGGGCAGAGTACCGGGCGGTGTCCGGCTAGTGACAGTGTCTAAGGTGCTGGGCAGAGTACCGGGCGGTGGTCGGCTAGTGATAGTGTCTAAGGTGCTGGGCAGAGTACCGGGCGGTGTCCGGCTAGTGACAGTGTCTAAGGTGCTGGGCAGAGTATTGGGCGGTGTCCGGCTAGTGACAGTCTAAGGTGCTGGGCAGAGTACCGGGCGGTGGTCAGCTAGTGACAGTGTCTAAGGTGCTGGGCAGAGTACCGGGCGGTGTCCGGCTAGTGACAGTGTCTAAGGTGCTGGGCAGAGTATTGGGCAGTGTCCGGCTAGTGACAGTGTCTAAGGTGCTGGGCAGAGTACCGGGCGGTGTCCGGCTAGTGACAGTGTCTAAGGTGCTGGGCAGAGTACCGGGCGGTGGTCGGCTAGTGACAGTGTCTAAGGAGCTGGGGTGAGATCCGGGTGGGTTCCGGCTAGTGGGAGTGTCTAAGGTGCTGGGCAGAGTACCGGGCGGTGTCCGGCTAGTGACAGTGTCTAAGGTGCAGGGCAGAGTACCGGGCGGTGGTCGGCTAGTGACAGTGTCTAAGGTGCTGGGCAGAGTACCGGGCGGTGTCCGGCTAGTGTCTGAGGTGCAGGGCAGAGTACCGGGCGGTGGTCGGCTAGTGACAGTGTCTAAGGTGCTAGGCAGAGTACCGGGCGGTGTCCGGCTAGTGACAGTGTCTAAGGTGCTGGGCAGAGTACCGGGCGGTGTCCGGCTAGTGACAGTGTCTAAGGTGCTGGGCAGAGTACCGGGCGGTGTCCGGCTAGTGACAGTGTCTAAGGTGCTGGGCAGAGTACCGGGCGGTGGTCAGCTAGTGACAGTGTCTAAGGTGCTGGGCAGAGTACCGGGCGGTGTCCGGCTAGTGACAGTGTCTAAGGTGCTGGGCAGAGTACCGGGCGGTGGTCAGCTAGTGACAGTGTCTAAGGTGCTGGGCAGAGTAACCCGGGCGGTGTCGGCTAGTGACAGTGTCTAAGGTGCTGGGCAGAGTACCGGCGGTGGTCGGCTAGTGTCTAAGGTGGGACCGGGGGTCCAGCTAGAGACCAGGGTGGTCTATAAGGTTCTGGGCAGAGTACCTGGCGCGGTGTCCGGCTAGTGACAGGTGTCTAAGGTGCTGGGCAAGAGTACCGGGGCGGTGGTCAGGCTAGTGACAGTGTCTAAGGTGCTGGGCAGAGTACCGGGCGGTGCGTCAGCTAGCTGACAGTGTCTAAGGAGCTGGGCAGATGTATCCGGGCGGTGGTCCAGGTCAGTGACAGTGTCTAAGGTGCTGGGCAGAGTACCTGGGCGGGTCCGGCTCGTGCGAGTGTCTAAGGTGCTGGGCAGCAGTACCGGGCGGTGGTCGGCTAGTGTCTAAGGTGCTGGGCAGAGTACCGGGCGGTGGTCAGCTAGTGACAGTGTCTAAGGTGCTGGGCAGAGTATTGGGCGGTGTCCGGCTAGTGAGAGTGTCTAAGGTGCTGGGCAGAGTACCGGGCGGTGGTCAGCTAGTGACAGTGTCTAAGGTGCTGGGCAGAGTATTGGGCGGTGTCCGGCTAGTGAGAGTGTCTAAGGTGCTGGGCAGAGTACCGGGCGGTGGTCAGCTAGTGACAGTGTCTAAGGTGCTGGGCAGAGTACCGGGCGGTGGTCAGCTAGTGACAGTGTCTAAGGTGCTGGGCAGAGTACCGGGCGGTGTCCGGCTAGTGACAGTGTCTAAGGTGCTGGGCAGAGTACCGGGCGGTGGTCTTTTTTATCAATCTCTTGGTCCCGGCTTTGCAACACCTGAACGGTCTACGTCTGCTAGATGGTAGCAGGGTGAACAGGCCGTGGCTCTGATGACTGAGGACCTTGATGATCTTCTTGGCCTTCCTGTGACACTGGGTGCTGTAGATGTCCTGGAGGGTAGGCAGTGATACAGCCTGACAGAATGCTCTTGATGATGAATCTGTTCCTGAGGGTCTTGGGGCCAAGCCAAATTTCTTCAGCCTCCTGAGGTTGAAAAGGCACTGTTGCACCCTTCTTCACCATGGTGTCTGTATGGTGGGACCATTTCAGGTCCTCGGTGATGTGCACGCCAAGGAACTTTAAGGTTTTGACCCTCTCCACTGTGTTTTCCTCAAAGCGGACGAAGATGGTGTTTAGCTTGTCCGGGAAGAAGACGTGAGTGTCTGGAGTCCCTGCCACATACGTCTCGTGTCTGAGCTGTTGAATTGCGACTCCACTTTGTCTCTGTACTGATGTTTTGCCTCTTTAATTGCCTTCAAAAGGGCGTAACTGGACTGTTTGTACTCGGCCATATTCCCAGTCACCTTGCCCTGGTTAAATCTAGTTGTTCGCTCTTTCAGTTTTGTGCAAATGCTGCCAACTATCCACGGTTTTTGGTTTGGATATGTTCTAATCTTCACTGTAAGAACATCCTCTATCCTGATGAACCTAGTGACTGAATCAGTGTAATCATCAATGTTATTCTCAGAGTCGACCTGGAAGATATCCCAGTCCACTTGGTCAAAACAGTCCTGATGTTAACTGATGTAAGTGTTAGTAGGGCTATTGCAGTTACGCTACACCGGTGGTCACGAGTCATGAAGGCAGTCAGATTCCACATTACCATTTAGTCAAGGTAATTAGGCTTCTCCAAGCTACCAAACTTGCTAACTGCCTGGTACTTCAGCACTCTATCTCTCTAATCACTCTGACATCAATGCAAATGCATTCGAAAAAAATGGAATGAAACACTTCGTGAGAGGCCATGAGCTCATGTTGCGCAACATTTCTATAGGCTATGGAGTAGCGGGAGAAAACAGAGTGATGGCCTCTATTAAAAAGAGGAGGATCCCATCAGCTTTCTATAGGCTAGGCCTACTATATTTATTTCTAAACTTTCCTAATATTAAGCACATTGCTTATATTTACAACAGGAGTATAGTCTACCTGGCTGGCATGAAAATAAACCACAGGGAAAAGAGTCCTCCATTCGCTATTTAAGTGCAGAGATGACATGTATTTTTTCCCACTGCCCCTGTTTCAAGACAGGTGCATGTTAATGGTCCATTCTAAATCAAAACAAATTTCACACATATATTATTTAGTATATGTTATGTAAAGACGCGATTAAATCAAGAATTGTCTGATGGGTGACAATATTAGACTATCACTTGTGAATGATATATTATCACTTGTGAATGATGCCCAGCATAAGAAACATAATTTTTTTGCTACTTTTTCTAATCCTAGTCTCACACCTCATGTAGCCTAGCCCATAGGCCTATATGTTTTAATAAGGTTTGTATCACAACTAAAGTGGCCAAATAACTTCTTAAAATTAAGCACATTAATCCGCTTTACAAGGGATGTAGATATATAAGCAGTGCTGTGAGTTTCAAGTTTGGGGGAGACCCATGGGGCGGCGCACAATTGGCCCAGCGTCATCCAGGGTAGGGGAGGGAATGGCCGGCAGGGATGTAGCTCAGTTGGTAAAAATAATAATAATGTATGCACTCACTAACTGTAAGTCGCTCTGGATAAGAGCGTCTGCTAAATGACTAAAATGTAATAATGGTGTTTTCACGCTTATAGCCTATTGCTGCACTTATAATGTGAAGAAATAGCCGAATAGTTTATCAACATTTTAAGTTAAATGTTCTGATCTGTTGTGTCAGCCACATTGCATACAAAATGTTTTTTGATGCTAGTGGTTGTATTAATTTGGGATCGATTGCATCCCACAACTATGTTTGGAATATTTATTTCTCGCAGGGAATAGAATAGGTCAACTTTTGTACTATGGGGGATAGTAGATTGACATAGGCTAGTGCTGTTGCTGTTCGTTAGGCCTACTCAGCTTGTTGGCTGACGAAATGTACATGTGGACAGTTCTTCCAATATCTTCAATATGCACCTCAGAATTGGACAAGGACGTGGGCAAGTTGAGTCCCCGATGTGTCTGTCTTAACTTGTAGCCAGTGAGAAAGACCTGATCACTTGACGGAGAGCATTGTGAGTGAGAGACGTTTCGGATTGCGCAGCACGGTCAGGGAGAAGGGCACAACGCAGCACTCCGTGCCTCAAAAGGCATGGATTATTTTTAGGGTGCATTACGGCCACACAAAGGGGATGCCGCCGTGAAATTCGATGCGTTATCAAATGCTTGTTCAATTATGAATGAGATACTATTGGAGTGTGTACAGCCTGCGCAAAAAACAAAGCAGAGCTCATGACTTTCATGCAACTTTTTTCAAATCATCACTTAGAGTCTCATCATGCAGCCTTACAATGTATAAAAAATCAAAACATATAGCCCAACGTTGGTAGAACAACTAAAGTTACATTAATAACTCTATATTAAGCATATAGAAGGACCTGTTTCTTTGTTAACCGCTCAACACAGAATAACCACATAGGCACACTCCCTCAAATCATTTGGAGAAAATATTTATATTTTATTCAGCAATGTTAGGGACAATAACTGATGTTAACTGATTTAACTGATGCTAGTAATGTTAACTGATTTAACTGATGCTAGTAATGTTAACTGATTTAACTGATGTTAGTGATGTTAACTGATGTTACTGATGTTAACTAGATGTTAACCTATGTTAACTGATATTTATTGCTGTTAGTGATGTTAACCTATATTAACTGATATTTATTGATGTTAGTGATGTTAACTGATGTTTACTGATATTAGGGATAGTAAGTGATGTTAACTGATTTACCTGATGTTAGTAATGTTAACTGATGTTAACTGATGTTAACTGATTTAACTGATAACTGATGTTAGTGATGTTAAACGATTGAACTGGTGTTAGTGATGTGAGTGATGTTAACTGATGCTAGTGATGTTAACTGATTTAACTGATGTTAGTGGTGTTAACTGATGTTAACTGATGTTAACTGTTGTTTGTGATGTTAGTGATGCTAACTGATTTAACTGATGTTAGTTATGTTAACTGATGTTAGTGATGTTAACTGATATTGGGTGTCTGTTTCTACCCTACAGGTTCTGAGTGGGTGTCTGTGTGTTCAACCAGCTGATTGGTCACCATGAGGATCAAGGCAGCCCTGCCCAGATATGAGCTGTACTTCTATAAGACAGTGGTCTATCTGGGCTTGTTGTGGGCTGCCAGCTGGATCTTTGACGTGTCCAACTGTAAGTACACACACACAGACACGCACGCACACACACA
>CM062479.1:827553-830053 GCA_031479575.1 Coregonus ussuriensis | reverse complement strand
AGTAGAGTAGAGTAGAGTAGAGTACAGTACAGTACAGCACAATAGAGTAGGGTACAGTAGAGTATAGTAGAGTACAGTATAGTATAGTACAGTAGATTAGAGTAGAGTACAGTAGAGTACAGTAGAGTACAGTAGAGTACAGTAGAGTACAGTAGAGTACAGTACAGTATAGTATAGTAGAGTAGAGTAGAGTAGAGTAGAGTACAGTAGAGTACAGTAGAGTACAGTAGAGTACAGTATAGTACAGTAGAGTAGAGTACAATAGAGTAGGGTACAGTAGAGTATAGTAGAGTACAGTATAGTAGAGTATAGTAGAGTACAGTAGAGTACAGTAGAGTACAGTAGAGTACAGTACAGTAGAGTATAGTAGAGTACAGTATAGTAGAGTACAGTAGAGTACAGTAGAGTATAGTAGATTAGAGTAGAGTAGAGTATAGTAGAGTAGAGTACAGTAGAGTACAGTACAGTATAGTATAGTAGAGTAGAGTAGAGTAGAGTAGAGTAGAGTACAGTATAGTACAGTAGAGTACAGTAGAGTACAGTAGAGTACAGTAGAGTAGAGTACAATAGAGTAGGGTACAGTAGAGTATAGTAGAGTACAGTATAGTATAGTGCAGTAGAGTATAGTAGAGTACAGTAGAGTACAGTATAGTACAGTAGAGTACAGTACAGTAGAGTATAGTAGAGTACAGTATAGTAGAGTACAGTAGAGTACAGTAGAGTATAGTAGATTAGAGTAGAGTAGAGTATAGTAGAGTAGAGTACAGTAGAGTACAGTAGAGTACAGTATAGTACAGTAGAGTAGAGTATAGTAGAGTACAGTATAGTAGAGTACAGTAGAGTAGAGAACATTAGAGTAGAGTAGAGTACAGTAGAGTAGAGTAGAGTAGAGTGCAGTACAGTAGAGTATAGTACATTACAGTACAGTACAGTACAGTACAGTACAGTAGAGTACAGTAGAGTAGAGTAGAGTAGAGTAGCGTAGAGTAGAGTACAATAGAGTAGAGTACAGTAGAGTAGAGTAGAGTACAGTAGAGTAGAGTAGAGTAGAGTAGAGTAGAGTAGAGTACAATAGAGTAGAGTACAGTAGAGTAGAGTAGAGTACAGTACAGTAGAGTATAGTAGAGTACAGTACAGTAGAGTAGAGTAGAGTAGAGTAGAGTAGAGTACAATAGAGTAGAGTACAGTAGAGTAGAGTAGAGTACAGTACAGTAGAGTATAGTAGAGTACAGTAGAGTACAGTAGAGTAGAGTAGAGTACAATAGAGTAGAGTACAGTAGAGTAGAGTACAGTACAGTACAGTAGAGTACAGTAGAGTAGAGTAGAGTAGAGTAGAGTAGAGTAGAGTAGCGTAGAGTAGAGTACAATAGAGTAGAGTACAGTAGAGTAGAGTGCAGTAGAGTAGAGTAGAGTAGAGTAGAGTAGAGTACAAGTAGAGTAGAGTACAGTAGAGTAGAGTAGAGTACAGTACAGTAGAGTAGAGTAGAGTAGAGTAGAGTAGAGTAGAGTAGAGTACAGTACAGTAGAGTAGAGTAGAGTACAGTACAGTAGAGTAGAGTAGAGTACAGTAGAGTAGAGTAGAGTAGAGTAGAGTACAGTAGAGTAGAGTAGAGTAGAGTAGAGTACAGTAGAGTAGAGTAGAGTAGAGTAGAGTACAGTAGAGTAGAGTAGAGTAGAGTAGAGTAGAGTAGAGTACAGTAGAGTAGAGTACAGTAGAGTAGAGTAGAGTACAGTAGAGTAGAGTAGAGTATAATAGAGTAGAGTAGAGTAGAGTACAGTACAGTAGAGTAGAGTACAGTACAGTAGAGTACAGTAGAGTAGAGTACAGTAGAGTAGAGTAGAGTAGAGTAGAGTACAGTAGAGTAGAGTATAGTACAGTACAGTACAGTAGAGTATAGTAGAGTAGAGTAGAGTACAGTACAGTACAGTAGAGTAGAGTACAGTAGAGTAGAGTACAGTACAGTACAGTAGAGTAGAGTACAGTAGAGTACAGTACAGTAGAGTAGAGTAGAGTAGAGTACAGTACAGTAGAGTAGAGTACAGTAGAGTAGAGTAGAGTACAGTACAGTAGAGTAGAGTAGAGTACAGTAGAGTATAGTAGAGTAGAGTAGAGTAGAGTACAGTAGAGTAGAGTAGAGTAGAGTAGAGTAGAGTACAGTAGAGTACAGTAGAGTAGAGTAGCGTAGAGTAGAGTAGAGTAGAATACAGTAGAGTAGAGTAGAGTAGAGTAAAGTATAGTAGAGTATAGTAGAGTACAGTAAAGTAGAGTATAGTAGAGTACAGTAGAGTAGAGTAGCGTAGAGTAGAGTACAGTAGAGTAGAGTACAGTAGAGTAGAGTAGAGTACAGTACAGTACAGTATAGTAGAGTACAGTAGAGTAGAGTAGAGTAGAGTAGAGTAGAGTACAGTAGAGTAGACTAGAGTAGAGTACAGTACAGTAGAGTACAGTACAGTAGAGTACAGTAGAGTAGAGTAGAGTAGAGTAGAGTAGAGTACAGTA
>CM062479.1:711409-827053 GCA_031479575.1 Coregonus ussuriensis | reverse complement strand
TGTCTATCCTGTCCTCTATCCACCAATTCATAGAGATAATATAGTCTACCAGTCTGTCTATCCTGCCCTCTATCCACCATTCATAGTGATAATATAGTCTACCAGTCTGTCTATCCTGTCCTCTATTCCACCATTCATAGTGATAATATAGTCACTACCAGTCTGTCTATTCCTGTCCTCTATCCACCATTCATAGTGATAAATATAGTCTACCAGTCTGTCTATTCCTGTCCTCTATCCACCATTCATAGTGATAATATAGTCTACCAGTCTGTCTATCCTGCCCCTCTATCCACCATTCATAGTGATAATATAGTCTACCAGTCTGTCTATCCTGTCCCTCTATCCACCATTCATAGTGATAATATAGTCTACCAGTCTGTCTATCCTGCCCTCTATCCACCATTCATAGTGATAATATAGTCTACCAGTCTGTCTACCCTGTCCTCTATCCACATTCATAGTGATATATAGTCTACCAGTCTGTCTATCTCTAACCCTGTCCCTCTATCCACCATTCATAGTGATAGTATAGTCAACGAGTCTGTCTACCCTGCCCTCTATCCACCATTCCATAGTGATAATATAGTCTACCAGTCTGTCTGTCCTGCCCTCTATCCACCTTCATAGTGATAATATAGTCTACCAGTCTCTGTCACCCTCAGCCCTCTATCCACCATTCATAGTGATAATATAGTCTACCAGTCTGTCTACCCCTGCCCTCTATCCACCATTCATAGTGATAAATATAGGTCTACCGAGTCTGGTCTATCCTGTCCTCTATCCACCATTCATAGTGATAATATAGTCTACCAGTCTGTCTACCCTGTCCTCTATCCACCATTCATATTGATAATATAGGTCTACCAGTCTGTCTATCCTGTCCTCTATCCACCATTCATAGTGATAATATAGTCTACCAGTCTGTTCTATCCCTGCCCCTCTATCCACCATTCATAGTGATAATATGTCTACCAGTCTGTCTATCCTGCCCTCTATCCACCATTCATAGTGATAATATAGTCTACCAGTCTGTCTATCCTGCCCTCTATCCACCATTCATAGTGATAATATAGTCTACCAGTCTGTCTATCCCTGTCCTCTATCCACCATTCATAGTGATAATATAGTCTACCAGTCTGTCTATCCTGTCCCTCTATCCACCATTCATAGTGATAATATAGTCTACCAGTCTGTCTACCCTGCCCTCTATCCACCATTCATAGTGATAATATAGTCTACCAGTCTGTCTATCCTGCCCTCTATCCACCATTCATAGTGATAATATAGTCTACCAGTCTGTCTATCCTGCCCTCTATCCACCATTCATAGTGATAATATAGTCTACCAGTCTGTCTATCCTGCCCTCTATCCACCATTCATAGTGATAATATAGTCTACCAGTCTGTCTATCCTGCCCTCTATCCACCATTCATAGTGATAATATAGTCTACCAGTCTGTCTACCCTCCTGCCCTCTATCCACCATTCATAGTGATAATATAGTCTACCAGTCTGTCTATCCTGCCCTCTATCCACCATTCATAGTGATAATATAGTCTACCAGTCTGTCTATCCTGCCCTCTATCCACCATTCATAGTGATAATATAGTCTACCAGTCTGTCTATCCTGCCCTCTATCCACCATTCATAGTGATAATATAGTCTACCAGTCTGTCTATCCTGCCCTCTATCCACCATTCATAGTGATAATATAGTCTACCAGTCTGTCTATCCCTGCCCTCTATCCACCATTCATAGTGATAATATAGTCTACCAGTCTGTCTATCCTGCCCTCTATCCACCATTCATAGTGATAATATAGTCTACCAGTCTGTCTACCCTGTCCTCTATCCACCATTCATAGTGATAATATAGTCTACCAGTCTGTCTACCCTGCCCTCTATCCACCATTCATAGTGATAATATAGTCTACCAGTCTGTCTACCCTGCCCTCTATCCACCATTCCATTCATAGTGATAATATAGTCTACCAGTCTGTCTATCCTGTCCTCTATCCACCATTCATAGTGATAATATAGTCTACCAGTCTGTCTATCCTGCCCTCTATCCACCATTCATAGTGATAATATAGTCTACCAGTCTGTCTATCCTGTCCTCTATCCACCATTCATAGTGATAATATAGTCTACCAGTCTACTGTCTACCCTGCCCTCTATCCACCATTCATAGTGATAATATAGTCTACCAGTCTGTCTACCCTGCCCTCTATCCACCATTCATAGTGATAATATAGTCTACCAGTCTGTCTACCCTGCCCTCTATCCACCATTCATAGTGATAATATAGTCTACCAGTCTGTCTATCCCTGCCCTCTATCCACCATTCATAGTGATAATATAGTCTACCAGTCTACTGTCTACCCTGCCCTCTATCCACCATTCATAGTGATAATATAGTCTACCAGTCTGTCTATCCTGTCCTCTATCCACCATACCATTCATAGTGATAATATAGTCTACCAGTCTGTCTATCCTGTCCTCTATCCACCATTCATAGTGATAATATAGTCTACCAGTCTGTCTATCCCTGCCCTCTATCCACCATTCATAGTGATAATATAGTCTACCAGTCTATCTGTCTACCCTGCCCTCTATCCACCATTCATAGTGATAATATAGTCTACCAGTCTGTCTATCCTGTCCTCTATCCACCATTCATAGTGATAATATAGTCTACCAGTCTGTCTATCCTGCCCTCTATCCACCATTCATAGTGATAATATAGTCTACCAGTCTGTCTATCCTGCCCTCTATCCACCATTCATAGTGATAATATAGTCTACCAGTCTGTCTATCCTGCCCTCTATCCACCATTCATAGTGATAATATAGTCTACCAGTCTGTCTATCCTGCCCTCTATCCACCATTCATAGTGATAATATAGTCTACCAGTCTGTCTATCCTGCCCTCTATCCACCATTCATTTCATAGTGATAATATAGTCTACCAGTCTGTCTATCCCTGTCCTCTATCCACCATTCATAGTGATAATATAGTCTACCAGTCTGTCTATCCCTGCCCTCTATCCACCATTCATAGTGATAATATAGTCTACCAGTCTGTCTATCCTGCCTCTATCCACCATTCATAGTGATAATATAGTCTACCAGTCTGTCTATCCTGCCCTCTATCCACCATTCATAGTGATAATATAGTCTACCAGTCTGTCTATCCTGTCCTCTATCCACCATTCATAGTGATAATATAGTCTACCAGTCTGTCTATCCTGTCCTCTATCCACCATTCATAGTGATAATATAGTCTACCAGTCTGTCTATCCTGCCCTCTATCCACCATTCATAGTGATAATATAGTCTACCAGTCTGTCTATCCTGCCCTCTATCCACCATTCATAGTGATAATATAGTCTACCAGTCTGTCTACCCTGTCCTCTATCCACCATTCATAGTGATAATAACCAGTCTTCCCCCCTCTATCCACCATCAAGATATTCTACCAGTCTCTATCCTGTCCTCTATCCACCATTCATAGTGATAATATAGTCTACCAGTCTGTCTACCCTGTCCTCTATCCACCATTCATAGTGATAATATAGTCTACCAGTCTGTCTACCCTGTCCTCTATCCACCATTCATAGTGATAATATAGTCTACCAGTCTGTCTAACCTGTCCCTCTATCCACCATTCATAGTGATAATATAGTCTACCAGTCTGTCTATCCTGCCCTCTATCCACCATTCATAGTGATAATATAGTCTACCAGTCTGTCTATCCTGCCCTCTATCCACCATTCATAGTGATAATTAGTCTACCAGTCTGTCTACCCTGCCCTCTATCCACCATTCATAGTGATAATATAGTCTACCCAGTCTCTGTCTACCCTGTCCTCTATCCACCATTCATAGCTGATAATATAGTCTACCAGTCTGTCTATCCTGCCTCTATCCACCATTCATTCATAGTGATAATATAGTCTACCAGTCTGTCTATCCTGTCCTCTATCCACCATTCATAGTGATAATATAGTCTACCAGTCTAACTGTCTATCCTGCCCTCTATCCACCATTCATAGTGATAATATAGTCTACCAGTCTGTCTATCCTGCCCTCTATCCACCATTCATAGTGATAATATAGTCTACCAGTCTGTCTACCCTGCCCTCTATCCACCATTCATAGTGATAATATAGTCTACCAGTCTGTCTATCCTGTCCTCTATCCACCATTCATAGTGATAATATAGTCTACCAGTCTGTCTATCCTGCCCTCTATCCACCATTCATAGTGATAATATAGTCTACCAGTCTGTCTACCCTGTCCTCTATCCACCATTCATAGTGATAATATAGTCTACCAGTCTAACTGTCTATCCTGCCCTCTATCCACCATTCATAGTGATAATATAGTCTACCAGTCTGTCTACCCTGTCCTCTATCCACCATTCATAGTGATATGATAATATAGTCTACCAGTCTGTCTATCCTGCCCTCTATCCACCATTCATAGTGATAATATAGTCTACCAGTCTGTCTACCCTGCCCTCTATCCACCATTCATAGTGATAATATAGTCTACCAGTCTGTCTATCCTGCCCTCTATCCACCATTCATAGTGATAATATAGTCTACCAGTCTGTCTATCCTGTCCTCTATCCACCATTCATAGTGATAATATAGTCTACCAGTCTGTCTATCCTGCCCTCTATCCACCATTCATAGTGATAATATAGTCTACCAGTCTGTCTATCCTGCCCTCTATCCACCATTCATAGTGATAATATAGTCTACCAGTCTGTCTATCCTGCCCTCTATCCACCATTCATAGTGATAATATAGTCTACCAGTCTGTCTATCCTGCCCTCTATCCACCATTCATAGTGATAATATAGTCTACCAGTCTGTCTATCCCTGTCCTCTATCCACCATTCATAGTGATAATATAGTCTACCCTACCAGTCTGTCTATCCTGCCCTCTATCCACCATTCATAGTGATAATATAGTCTACCAGTCTGTCTATCCTGCCCTCTATCCACCATTCATAGTGATAATATAGTCTACCAGTCTGTCTATCCTGCCCTCTATCCACCATTCATAGTGATAATATAGTCTACCAGTCTGTCTATCCTGCCCTCTATCCACCATTCATAGTGATAATATAGTCTACCAGTCTGTCTATCCTGCCCTCTATCCACCATTCATAGTGATAATATAGTCTACCAGTCTGTCTATCCTGCCCTCTATCCACCATTCATAGTGATAATATAGTCTACCAGTCTGTCTATCCTGTCCTCTATCCACCATTCATAGTGATAATATAGTCTACCAGTCTGTCTATCCTGCCCTCTATCCACCATTCATAGTGATAATATAGTCTACCAGTCTGTCTATCCTGCCCTCTATCCACCATTCATAGTGATAATATAGTCTACCAGTCTGTCTGTCTATCCTGCCCTCTATCCACCATTCATAGTGATAATATAGTCTACCAGTCTGTCTATCCTGCCCTCTATCCACCATTCATAGTGATAATATAGTCTACCAGTCTGTCTATCCTGCCCTCTATCCACCATTCATAGTGATAATATAGTCTACCAGTCTGTCTATCCTGCCCTCTATCCACCATTCATAGTGATAATATAGTCTACCAGTCTGTCTATCCTGCCCTCTATCCACCATTCATAGTGATAATATAGTCTACCAGTCTGTCTATCCTGTCCTCTATCCACCATTCATAGTGATAATATAGTCTACCAGTCTGTCTATCCTGCCCTCTATCCACCATTCATAGTGATAATATAGTCTACCAGTCTGTCTATCCTGTCCCTCTATCCACCATTCATAGTGATAATATAGTCTACCAGTCTGTCTATCCTGCCCTCTATCCACCATTCATAGTGATAATATAGTCTACCAGTCTGTCTATCCTGCCCTCTACCACCATTCATAGTGATAATATAGTCTACCAGTCTGTCTATCCTGCCCTCTATCCACCATTCATAGTGATAATATAGTCTACCAGTCTGTCTATCCTGCCCTCTATCCACCATTCATAGTGATAATATAGTCTACCAGTCTGTCTATCCTGCCCTCTATCCACCATTCATAGTGATAATATAGTCTACCAGTCTGTCTATCCCTGCCCTCTATCCACCATTCATAGTGATAATATAGTCTACCAGTCTGTCTATCCTGTCCTCTATCCACCATTCATAGTGATAATATAGTCTACCAGTCTGTCTATCCTGCCCTCTATCCACCATTCATAGTGATAATATAGTCTACCAGTCTGTCTACCCTGCCCTCTATCCACCATTCATAGTGATAATATAGTCTACCAGTCTGTCTACCCTGCCCTCTATCCACCATTCATAGTGATAATATAGTCTACCAGTCTGTCTATCCTGCCCTCTATCCACCATTCATAGTGATAATATAATATAGTCTACCAGTCTGTCTATCCTGTCCTCTATCCACCATTCATAGTGATAATATAGTCTACCAGTCTGTCTATCCTGCCCTCTATCCACCATTCATAGTGATAATAT
The DNA here is from genome assembly GCA_031479575.1 of Coregonus ussuriensis. NCBI lineage: Eukaryota > Metazoa > Chordata > Actinopteri > Salmoniformes > Salmonidae > Coregonus > Coregonus ussuriensis. The sequence continues at coordinate 820,526 of CM062479.1, read as the reverse complement.
AGTCTACCAGTCTGTCTATCCTGTCCTCTATCCACCATTCATAGTGATAATATAGTCTACCAGTCTGTCTATCCTGCCCTCTATCCACCATTCATAGTGATAATATAGTCTACCAGTCTGTCTATCCTGCCCTCTATCCACCATTCATAGTGATAATATAGTCTACCAGTCTGTCTATCCTGCCCTCTATCCACCATTCATAGTGATAATATAGTCTACCAGTCTGTCTACCCTGCCCTCTATCCACCATTCATAGTGATAATATAGTCTACCAGTCTGTCTATCCCTGCCCTCTATCCACCATTCATAGTGATAATATAGTCTACCAGTCTGTCTATCCCTGCCCTCTATCCACCATTCATAGTGATAATATAGTCTACCAGTCCAGTCTGTCTATCCTGCCCTCTATCCACCATTCATAGTGATAATATAGTCTACCAGTCTGTCTATCCTGCCCTCTATCCACCATTCATAGTGATAATATAGTCTACCAGTCTGTCTATCCCTGCCCTCTATCCACCATTCATAGTGATAATATAGTCTACCAGTCTGTCTACCCTGCCCTCTATCCACCATTCATAGTGATAATATAGTCTACCAGTCTGTCTATCCTGCCCTCTATCCACCATTCATAGTGATAATATAGTCTACCAGTCTGTCTATCCTGCCCTCTATCCACCATTCATAGTGATAATATAGTCTACCAGTCTGTCTATCCTGCCCTCTATCCACCATTCATAGTGATAATATAGTCTACCAGTCTGTCTATCCTGTCCTCTATCCACCATTCATAGTGATAATATAGTCTACCAGTCTGTCTATCCTGCCCTCTATCCACCATTCATAGTGATAATATAGTCTACCAGTCTGTCTATCTGTCTACCCTGCCCTCTATCCACCATTCATAGTGATAATATAGTCTACCAGTCTGTCTATCCTGCCCTCTATCCACCATTCATAGTGATAATATAGTCTACCAGTCTGTCTATCCTGCCCTCTATCCACCATTCATAGTGATAATATAGTCTACCAGTCTGTCTACCCTGCCCTCTATCCACCATTCATAGTGATAATATAGTCTACCAGTCTGTCTATCCTGCCCTCTATCCACCATTCATAGTGATAATATAGTCTACCAGTCTGTCTATCCTGCCCTCTATCCACCATTCATAGTGATAATATAGTCTACCAGTCTGTCTACCCTGCCCTCTATCCACCATTCATAGTGATAATATAGTCTACCAGTCTGTCTATCCTGCCCTCTATCCACCATTCATAGTGATAATATAGTCTACCAGTCTGTCTACCCTGCCCTCTATCCACCATTCATAGTGATAATATAGTCTACCAGTCTGTCTATCCTGCCCTCTATCCACCATTCATAATAGTGATAATATAGTCTACCAGTCTGTCTATCCTGCCCTCTATCCACCATTCATAGTGATAATATAGTCTACCAGTCTGTCTATCCTGCCCTCTATCCACCATTCATAGTGATAATATAGTCTACCAGTCTGTCTATCCTGCCCTCTATCCACCATTCATAGTGATAATATAGTCTACCAGTCTGTCTATCCTGTCCCTCTATCCACCATTCATAGTGATAATATAGTCTACCAGTCTGTCTACCCTGCCCTCTATCCACCATTCATAGTGATAATATAGTCTACCAGTCTGTCTATCCTGTCCTCTATCCACCATTCATAGTGATAATATAGTCTACCAGTCTGTCTATCCCTGCCCTCTATCCACCATTCATAGTGATAATATAGTCTACCAGTCTGTCTACCCTGTCCCTCTATCCACCATTCATAGTGATAATATAGTCTACCAGTCTGTCTACCCTGCCCTCTATCCACCATTCATAGTGATAATATAGTCTACTACCAGTCTGTCTACCCTGCCCTCTATCCACCATTCATAGTGATAATATAGTCTACCAGTCTGTCTATCCTGCCCTCTATCCACCATTCATAGTGATAATATAGTCTACCAGTCTGTCTACCCTGCCCTCTATCCACCATTCATAGTGATAATATAGTCTACCAGTCTGTCTATCCTGCCCTCTATCCACCATTCATAGTGATAATATAGTCTACCAGTCTGTCTACCCTGCCCTCTATCCACCATTCATAGTGATAATATAGTCTACCAGTCTGTCTATCCTGCCCTCTATCCACCATTCATAGTGATAATATAGTCTACCAGTCTGTCTATCCTGCCCTCTATCCACCATTCATAGTGATAATATAGTCTACCAGTCTGTCTATCCTGCCCTCTATCCACCATTCATAGTGATAATATAGTCTACCAGTCTGTCTATCCTGCCCTCTATCCACCATTCATAGTGATAATATAGTCTACCAGTCTATCTGTCTACCCTGTCCTCTATCCACCATTCATAGTGATAATATAGTCTACCAGTCTGTCTATCCTGTCCCTCTATCCACCATTCATAGTGATAATATAGTCTACCAGTCTGTCTATCCTGCCCTCTATCCACCATTCATAGTGATAATATAGTCTACCAGTCTGTCTACCCTGCCCTCTATCCACCATTCATAGTGATAATATAGTCTACCAGTCTGTCTATCCTGTCCTCTATCCACCATTCATAGTGATAATATAGTCTACCAGTCTGTCTATCCTGCCCTCTATCCACCATTCATAGTGATAATATAGTCTACCAGTCTGTCTACCCTGTCCTCTATCCACCATTCATAGTGATAATATAGTCTACCAGTCTGTCTACCCTGCCCTCTATCCACCATTCATAGTGATAATATAGTCTACCAGTCTGTCTATCCTGCCCTCTATCCACCATTCATAGTGATAATATAGTCTACCAGTCTGTCTATCCTGTCCTCTATCCACCATTCATAGTGATAATATAGTCTACCAGTCTGTCTACCCTGCCCTCTATCCACCATTCATAGTGATAATATAGTCTACCAGTCTAACTGTCTATCCTGCCCTCTATCTACCATTCATAGTGATAATATAGTCTACCAGTCTGTCTATCCTGTCCTCTATCCACCATTCATAGTGATAATATAGTCTACCAGTCTGTCTATCCTGTCCTCTATCCACCATTCATAGTGATAATATAGTCTACCAGTCTAACTGTCTACCCTGTCCTCTATCCACCATTCATAGTGATAATATAGTCTACCAGTCTGTCTATCCTGCCCTCTATCCACCATTCATATTGACAGTCTTTTCCAAATCTGCAATATTCTAACTAGCAATAATTTTCAATATGAATGGACAAGTACAACTAGGAATATAGTCTACCAGTCTGGAATAGAGTCTACCAGTCTGGAATAGAGTCTACCAGTCTGGAATAGAGTCTACCAGTCTGGAATATAGTCTACCAGTCTGGAATAGAGTCTACCAGTCTGGAATAGAGTCTACCAGTCTGGAATAGAGTCTACCAGTCTGGAATATAGTCTACCAGTCTGGAATATAGTCTACCAGTCTGGAATAGAGTCTACCAGTCTGGAATAGGGTCTACCAGTCTGGAATAGAGTCTACCAGTCTGGAATATAGTCTACCAGTCTGGAATAGAGTCTACCAGTCTGGAATAGGGTCTACCAGTCTGGAATAGAGTCTACCAGTCTGGAATAGAGTCTACCAGTCTGGAATAGAGTCTACCAGTCTGGAATAGAGTCTAGCAGTCTGGAATATAGTCTACCAGTCTGGAATATAGTCTACCAAGCTGGAATAGAGTCTACCAGTCTGGAATAGGGTCTACCAGTCTGGAATAGAGTCTACCAGTCTGGAATAGAGTCTACCAGTCTGGAATAGAGTCTACCAGTCTGGAATAGAGTCTACCAGTCTGGAATAGAGTCTACCAGTCTGGAATAGAAGTCTAGCAGTCTGGAATATAGTCTACCAGTCTGGAATATAGTCTACCAAGCTGGAATAGAGTCTACCAGTCTGGAATAGGGTCTACCAGTCTGGAATAGAGTCTACCAGTCTGGAATAGAGTCTACCAGTCTGGAATAGAGTCTACCAGTCTGGAATAGAGTCTACCAGTCTGGAATAGAGTCTACCAGTCTGGAATAGAGTCTAGCAGTCTGGAATATAGTCTACCAGTCTGGAATATAGTCTACCAAGCTGGAATAGAATCTACCAGTCTGGAATAGAGTCTACCAGTCTGGAATAGAGTCTACCAGTCTGGAATAGAGTCTACCAGTCTGGAATAGAGTCTACCAGTCTGGAATAGAGTCTACCAGTCTGGAATAGAGTCTAGCAGTCTGGAATATAGTCTACCAGTCTGGAATATAGTCTACCAGTCTGGAATATAGTCTACCAGTCTGGAATATAGTCTACCAGTCTGGAATATAGTCTACCAGTCTGGAATAGAGTCTACCAGTCTGGAATAGAGTCTACCAGTCTGGAGTAGAGTCTACCAGTCTGGAATAGAGTCTACCAGTCTGGAATAGAGTCTACCAGTCTGGAATATAGTCTACCAGTCTGGAATAGAGTCTAGCAGTCTGGAATAGAGTCTAGCAGTCTGGAATATAGTCTACCAGTCTGGAATATAGTCTAGCAGTCTGGAATAGAGTCTACCAGTCTGGAATAGAGTCTACCAGTCTGGAATATAGTCTACCAGTCTGGAATATAGTCTACCAGTCTGGAATAGAGTCTACCAGTCTGGAATAGAGTCTACCAGTCTGGAATAGAGTCTACCAGTCTGGAATAGAGTCTACCAGTCTGGAATATAGTCTACCAGTCTGGAATAGAGTCTACCAGTCTGGAATAGAGTCTACCAGTCTGGAATAGAGTCTACCAATCTGGAATAGAGTCTACCAGTCTGGAATAGAGTCTACCAGTCTGGAATAGGGTCTACCAGTCTGGAATAGAGTCTACCAGTCTGGAATAGAGTCTAGCAGTCTGGAATATAGTCTACCAGTCTGGAATAGAGTCTACCAGTCTGGAATAGAGTCTACCAGTCTGGAATAGAGTCTACCAGTCTGGAATATAGTCTACCAGTCTGGAATATAGTCTACCAGTCTGGAATATAGTCTACCAGTCTGGAATAGGGTCTACCAGTCTGGAATATAGTCTACCAGTCTGGAATATAGTCTACCAGTCTGGAATAGAGTCTACCAGTCTGGAATAGGGTCTACCAGTCTGGAATAGAGTCTACCAGTCTGGAATAGAGTCTACCAGTCTGGAATAGAGTCTACCAGTCTGGAATAGAGTCTAGCAGTCTGGAATATAGTCTACCAGTCTGGAATAGAGTCTACCAGTCTGGAATAGAGTCTAGCAGTCTGGAATAGAGTCTACCAGTCTGGAATATAGTCTACCAGTCTGGAATATAGTCTACCAGTCTGGAATAGAGTCTACCAGTCTGGAATATAGTCTAGCAGTCTGGAATATAGTCTACCAGTCTGGAATATAGTCTACCAAGCTGGAATAGAGTCTACCAGTCTGGAATAGAGTCTACCAGTCTGGAATAGAGTCTACCAGTCTGGAATATAGTCTACCAGTCTGGAATAGAGTCTACCAGTCTGGAATAGAGTCTACCAGTCTGGAATAGAGTCTACCAGTCTGGAATAGCTGAAATTGAAGACATGAGACATGCAGCTCTCAAAGCTTCCCTATTGATCTTGTTTAGGGACAATACAGTTATCCTCCCTAGACTAGCCTACAACACCACAATACAGTTATCCTCCCTAGACTAGCCTACAACACCACAATACAGTTATCCTCCCTAGACTAGCCTACAACACCACAATACAGTTATCCTCCCTAGACTAGCCTACAACACCACAATACAGTTATCCTCCCTAGACTAGCCTACAACACCACAATACAGTTATCCTCCCTAGACTAGCCTACAACACCACAATACAGTTATCCTCCCTAGACTAGCCTACAACACCACAATACAGTTATCCTCCCTAGACTAGCCTATTATTGTTTTCATGTGAGTTCAATATTCTGCTGTAGGCTGTAAAGTGCAGTGAAAATGTAAGTTGAATAACGGTGCAAAAGCCCTGTGATTTGAATGTTTTATTCCATTCATTCGTTTTGGATCAGTTGTGGGTCTGCTCTGGACAGTTTATAAGGTCTAGAAAGGCACAGTCTGTATGTTTACTTCTGATACTGAAATGCGCTGTCTGTTGCAGATCATCATTCTCCCAAGTCCTCCTATAATAACGTAGCCACATAAGCTCCCAGCAGGCCGTTATTCAGGAAAGCTTAACATGCGCTCTGCCTCCAATCCGAGTGGCTATTCTTCACGCACTTAGAACATAACAATATAGCCTAAATATTTATGTATCACCTTTTATTTGTGGTAAAAACACAACCAGTCACAATGTTTTTATCTTACATTTCAGTCATTTAGCAGACGCTCTTATCCAGAGCGACTTACAGGAGCAATTAGGATTAAGTGCCTTGCTCAAGGGCACATCAACAGATTTTTCACCTAGTCGGCTCGGGGATTAGAACCGGTGACCTTTCGGTTACTGGCACAACGCTCTTAACCACTAAGCCACCTGCCGCCCATCTGATTAGACCAATTCAAAAGTCTCCTTTAGGCCGCCTCAAAATACCTTGACATTATCCAGGTTTCCTTCCAACCTTTTTATGGGAGTCAAGTAGCCTACGTCTGATAAAAAAATGGCACAGCATCATGGGAAATCATGCAGTTTATTAGGCTACAGATGAAATAAATTATGGTGAACTTCACAGGGTGGTGAAAGTGAAAGGTGATGAGCTTGATGCTCCTCTCCAATAAATATCGAGGGTCTTATGTCTGGTGACATGATGATCGATGCTTGGCTTCCGTTTGACAAATAAAAATAATCTCACACTTTTGTCCATAATAATCTCATCCTCTAGTAGGCTATACCTGTATCTGCCAGATGTTAGCTAGAGGCCAACACCAGAGTGGGCACCTACACAACATTAGAGACAAAACCCTCAGTAGGTCTAGAGTTGAAAATGCCATGGAAACCCATTTAGCTTGTATTTTTTATTTGGTACACTTACTTACTACTTACTTACTTACTTACTTTATTGTCCCCATGGGGAAATTTTGTTGCAGTGTCATGTACACATTTAAAGTGGCGTTAAATACAAAACAAGATTGACAATACAACTTTCAATAACAGTCACGCACCAATAAAAGTAAGAAATAAGAAATAAAACATTTAAAACATTTAAAACAAAGACTAGCCTGCTGGCCTTACGGGGTCAATGGGAACATTTGCCCGAGCTATTTAAGAGGGATATCACACCTGGCACAAATGATTGTCTCGTTCTATTTTTCCTGCTGAGGGGTGCCCTATACCTACGCCCAGAGGGGAGTAATTCAAAGTCCAGGTACAGGGGGACTTGGGTCTAAAATGATTTTGTGAGCCTTACGGAGGGAATTTAACCTCAACATGTATTTTTATGTGCACTACGTATTTACGCACAGACTTTTATCTGTAACAAGTCAATTTGATGGAAACACAACTCTGGTGGGAAAATACTCCAGGGTTTCCCTTAGTTGGTAATTGTCGGTATTTGGCCGATAAAAAAAAAAAGAAAAACCGATAAATAAAATTGTAACAGGCCAAATTGTCCAGGATAGCCTGCCTGCACCATTCTCTCACTCCTCGCCTGCTGCTGAGGAGAGAGGAGCTACTGTTGATTGTAAAGATGGAGGCCTTTTTAATTGAAGTAAAGTTAGAGGAGAAGGAGTGTGCCTGTAGTGAAAAGTGAATTTAATATAGGTTTTAATATTGTAGTGGACTAAGATGAGCAGAATGCAGGCGACTGTGCCGCTCCCTATTCAGATAGGATTACATTTTGGAACTTACTTTTATTTATAATAATTTGTTTTATCATTATTATTATTGTATATCATTGTTATTATTGTAAGCCTATTTATTAATTGAAACCAGTTCTTTAAATATACGGATAGAAAATGAACGAATCACCCTCCTTCTGTATGTCTATATCCGTAAGACAGACGCAGTAGCCATCTGACATGAAGAAATGCATGTCGGTGTCGTAGCATGCCGTCGGCATACCTCTACCTCTCTCTGGTAGCATGCCGCCGGCATACCTCTACCTCTCTCTGGTAGCATGCCGCCGGCATACCTCTACCTCTCTCTGGTAGCATGCCGCCGGCATACCTCTACCTCTCTCTGGTAGCATGCCGTCGGCATACCTCTACCTCTCTCTGGTAGCATGCCGTCGGCATACCTCTACCTCTCTCTGGTAGCATGCCGCCGGCATACCTCTACCTCTCTCTGGTAGCATGCCGCCGGCATACCTCTACCTCTCTCTGGTAGCATGCCGTCGGCATACCTCTACCTCTCTCTGTATCTCTCTGGGGCTAGGCCTTAGCATGCCGTCGGCCTACCTCTACCTCTCTCTGGTAGCATGCCGTCGGCATACCTCTACCTCTCTCTGTATCTCTCTGGGGCTAGGCCGTAGCATGCCGTCGGCATACCTCTACCTCTCTCTGTATCTCTCTGGGGCTAGGCCTTAGCATGCCGCCGGCATACCTCTACCTCTCTCTGTATCTCTTTGGGGCTAGGCCTTAGCATGCCGCCGGCCTACCTCTACCTCTCTCTGTATCTCTTTGGGGCTAGGCCTTAGCATGCCGCCGGCATACCTCTACCTCTCTCTGTATCTCTCTGGTGCTAGGCCTTAGCATGCCGTCGGCATACCTCTACCTCTCTCTGTATCTCTTTGGGGCTAGGCCTAAGCTGCTCTTCCTTTATATAGGCTATATCTTTGTTTAAATATTCATATCATACAGTGGACGTCTAAGCCTATAGGCCAATGCATGCAATGCCCTGATGCATTTAGTACTCAAATCTCCGGCAGCTGAACCAGATGAACCAGCTGAACCAGCTGAACCAGCTGAACCAGCTGAACCAGATGAACCAGCTGAACCAGCTGAACCAGCTGAACCAGATGAACCAGCTGAACCAGATGAACCAGCTGAACCAGCTGAACCAGATGAACCAGCTGAACCAGCTGAACCAGCTGAACCAGATGAACCAGCTGAACCAGCTGAACCAGATGAACCAGCTGAACCAGCTGTACCAGCTGAACCAGATGAACCAGATGAACCAGCTGAACCAGCTGAACCAGATGAACCAGCTGAACCAGCTGAACCAGATGAACCAGCTGAACCAGATGAACCAGATGAACCAGCTGAACCAGCTGAACCAGATGAACCAGCTGAACCAGCTGAACCAGATGAACCAGCTGAACCAGCTGAACTGAACCAGCTGAACCAGCTGAACCAGATGAACCAGCTGAACCAGATGAACCAGCTGAACCAGATGAACCAGATGAACCAGCTGAACCAGCTGAACCAGATGAACCAGCTGAACCAGCTGAACCAGATGAACCAGCTGAACCAGCTGAACCAGATGAACCAGCTGAACCAGATGAACCAGATGAACCAGCTGAACCAGCTGAACCAGATGAACCAGCTGAACCAGCTGAACCAGCTGAACCAGATGAACCAGCTGAACCAGCTGAACCAGATGAACCAGCTGAACCAGCTGAACCAGATGAACCAGCTGAACCAGCTGAACCAGATGAACCAGCTGAACCAGATGAACCAGATGAACCAGCTGAACCAGCTGAACCAGATGAACCAGCTGAACCAGATGAACCAGATGAACCAGCTGAACCAGCTGAACCAGCTGAACCAGATGAACCAGACGGGGGACAATTACTGTTTTAGGAAAGTAGCCTAAAAACCAATACACAAAATTGGCTCTAAAGTTTTGCAAATGCTACACATCCAAACACAAGGAATAGTGTTTTTGTAATTTGTTATAGGCTGTTTTTAAGGACGCGTAAATGTGGCTCATTTGGCCAACATCCCTGGTTTATTGATGGCGCTGGCTGTGCCAGGTCGGATCTGAATGCATATGGCTGTCCGGTAGATTTCTCAAATGTCTGGTAAATAAAAAAATCCAAGTCACGTTGTCCGGCGCCACATTTTCCTAAAGGGAACCATGAAAGGTGCATATTGTTTTTATGCAGATTTTTGAATATTTGCGTGAAAATCTGTCACCAATTGAATGGAAACCTATAACCTAGCTACAGACAGCCTACAGACTCTGGCAGGAAACCTATAACCTAGCTATAACCTATAACCTATAACCTATAACCTGTAACCTGTAACCTAGCTACAGACAGGTGCTCTGGTCCAGTGTTACTTTGATTATGCTGCACAACAAGGTTCACCAGCGGCCCCAAACATCTACAGAACAGGGTTGAATGTTTTGCCTATTTTTTTTTTTTCATGTTCCATACTTTTCTCCCGGGCAACCCGGCATTTCCCGCCCAAACCGGAATTGTCTTTCGAAAGCATATGAAGCATATAAATATGTCTGGATTTGATTAGAGCTGTAATCAGCATGGAAATTCAAGTCTGATGCAACCTGAGCCTGATGAGCCCTACATTAAAGACATTTTATCAGCCCTACATTAAATACATTTTATCAGCCCTACATTTTATTTAAAACTAAATGCATGCTCTTCAATCGAACGCTGCTGGCACCCGCCCACCCAACTAGAATCACTACTCTCGACGGGTCTGACCTAGAGTATGTGGACAACTACAAATACCTAGGTGTCTGGTTAGATTGTAAACTCTCCTTCCAGACTCACATTAAGAATCTCCAATCCAAAGTGAAATCTAGAATCGGCTTCCTATTTCGCAACAAAGCCTCCTTCACTCATGCTGCCAAACATGCCCTCGTAAAACTGATTGTCCTACCGATCCTTGACTTCGGTGATGTCATTTACAAAATAGCCTCCAACACTCTACTCAGCAAATTGGATGTAGTCTATCACAGTGCCATCCGTTTTGTCTCCAAAGCCCCATACACTACCCACCACTGTGACCTGTACGCTCTTGTTGGCTGGCCCTCACTACATATTCATCGCCAAACCCACTGGCTCCAGGCCATCTATAAATCACTGCTAGGCATATCCCCGCCTTATCTTAGCTCATTGGTCACCATAGCAACACCCACCCGTAGTCTGCGCTCCAGCAGGTATATCTCACTGGTCATCCCCAAAGCCAACACCTCCTTTGGCCGCCATTCCTTCCAGTTCTCTGCTGCCAATGACTGGAACGAACTGCAAAAATCTCTGAAGCTGGAGACTCTTATCTCCCTCACTAACTTTAAGCATCAGTTGTCAGAGCAGCTTACCGATCACTGCACCTGTACACAGCCCATCTGAAATTAGCCCACCCAACTACCTCATCCCCATATTGTTATTTATTTTGCTCATTTGCACCCCAGTATCTCTATTTGCACATCATCTCTTGCACATCTATCATTCCAGTGTTAATACTAATTGTAATTATTTTGCACTATAGCCTATTTATTGCCTTACCTCCATAACTTGCTACATTTGCAACACTGTATATATTTTTTCTGTTGTATTTTTGACTTTATGTTTTGTTTTACCCTATATGTAACTCTATGTTGTTGTTTTTATCGCACTGCTTTGCTTTATCTTGGCCAGGTCGCAGTTGTAAATGAGAACTTGTTCTCAACTGGCTTACCTGGTTAAATAAAGGTGAAATACAAAAATTACAAAAAAAATAAAATAATTATCAGCCCTACATTAAAGACATTTTATCAGCCCTACATTATACATTTGATGAGCCTTACATTAAAGACATTTTATGAGCCCAAGCCCAAAAAATTCCAAATGATTGTACCGTTATCCAATACATAGTCTATGATATAGTCTACCGCACATTACGCACAACCAAAAAAACATAAAAGCCCATTGAGCCCTATGTTAAAAAATAAGGTTACCCCCGAAAGCCAGATGGAGAAAATGTGATGTGGATTCAGTCCTGATATTACTGTAGGAAGTAAGTCCCTGACTTTATTTTCCCGGTCACTTTTTAAATTGTTTGTGTATAATGCCTTCCGAAAGTATTCACACCCCTTTACTGTTTCCTGTTTCCTTCCGAAAGTACTGTTTCCTCATTTAGTTCTTAAATTAAAATGGATTCAATTAAATAAAACATCTCACCCATCTACACATAATACCCCATAATGACAAAGTGAAAAAATGTTTTTCGACATTTTTGCAAAATGTTGAAAATGAAATACAGAAATATCTAATTTACAGAAGAAGTTGTTGTTGTTTAGTTAGTCTTACATATTTATTTTATGTAGCTAGTTCCTTCAGAAAGTATTCAGACCCCTTGACTTATTCCACTTTTTTGTTGTGTTACAGCCTGAATTTAAAATGGATGAAATGTAGAGTTTTTTTGTTACTGGCCTACACACAATACCCCATAATGTCAAAGTGGAACTATGTTTTTCGAAATTTTTACAAATTAATTACAAATGAAAGCTGAAATGTCTTGAGTCAATAAGTTTTCAAAAGTTTTGTTATGGCAAGCCTAAATAAGTTCAGGAGTAAAAATGTGCTTAACAAGTCACCTAATAAGTTGCATGGACTCACTGTGTGCAATAATAGTGTTTAACATAATGTTTTAATGACTACCTCATCTCTACACATACAATTTTATGTAAGGTCCCTCAGTCAAGCAGTGAATTTCAAACACTGATTCAACCTCAAAGACCAGGGAGGTTTTCCAATGCCTCGCAAAGAAGGGCTCCTATTGGTAGTGGCAGGTAGCTTAGTGGTTAAGAGCGTTGTGCCAGTAACCAAAAGGTCTCTGGTTCTAATCCCAGCCGACTAGGTGAAAAATCTGTCGATGTGCCCTTGAGCAAGGCACTTAACCCTAATTGCTCCTGTAAGTCGCTCTGGACAAGAGCGTCTGGTAGATGGGTAAAAATAAAGTAGGAAAGGAATTTCCTTTTGAGCATGGTGAAGTTATTAATTACAATGTGGATGGTGTATTGATTCAGCCAGTCACTACAAAGATGCAGGCGTCCTTCCTAACTCAGTTGCCGGAGAGGAAGGAAACCGGGCAGAAATATCACCATGAGGCCAATGGTGGCTGTGATAGGAGAAAACTGAGGATGGATCAACAACATTATAGTTACTCCACAATACTAACCTAAATGAGTGAAAAGAAGGAAGCCTTTACAGAATAAAAATATTCCAAACATGCATCCTGTTTGCAACAAGGCAGTAAATTAATATTGCAAAAAATGTGGCAAAGCAATTCAGTGTTTGGACTGAAAACAAAGTGTTATGTTTGGGGCAAATCTAGTACAACACATAACTGAGTACCACACTCCATATTTGTAAGCATAGTGGTGGCGGCATCATGTTATGGGTATGCTTGTAATCTTTAAGGACTGGGATGTTTTTCAGGATAAAAAATAAATGGAATGGAGCTAAACCAGGCACAAGCAGAGGAAAATCTGTTTCAATCTGCTTTCCACCAGACACTGGGAGGTGAATTCACCTTTCAGCAGGACAATAATCTAAAACACAAGGCCAAATCTACACTGGAGTTGCTTCCCAAGAAGACACTGAATGTTTCTGAGTGGCTGAGTTTTTCAGTTTTGACTTAAATCTGCTTGAAAATCTATGACAAGACCTGAAAATGGTTTCAGTTTAATTATTTATGAGATATGGACCTCTTCAGTTTAATGATTAGAAATGGACCTATTCAATTTAATGATTAGATATGGACCTCTTCAGTTTAATGATGAGATATGGACCTCTTCAGTTTAATGATGAGATATGGACCTCTTCAGTTTAATGATGAGATATGTACCTCTTCAGTTTAATGATGAGATATGGACCTCTTCAGTTTAATGATGAGATATGTACCTCTTCAGTTTAATGATGAGATATGGACCTCTTCAGTTTAATGATGAGATATGGACCTCTTCAGTTTAATGATGAGATATGGACCTCTTCAGTTTAATGATGAGATATGGACCTCTTCAGTTTAATGATTAGATATGGATCTCTTCAGTTTAATGATGAGATATGGACCTGCCTCTATGCTATAGTGACATGTATAGACCTACACGAGTCTGTTTAACTATAGACCCCTCAAACTCAACTTTTGAACTCAAATCCAGTTCCACTGCTTTTTCATTCTTCCCCTCTAATCAATCAATCAATCAATCAATTTTATTTTATATAGCCCTTCTTACATCTACTAATATCTCGAAGTGCTGTACAGAAACCCAGCCTAAAACCCCAAACAGCTAGTAATGCAGGTGTAGAAGCACGGTGGCTAGGAAAAACTCCCTAGAAAGGCGAAAACCTAGGAAGAAACCTAGAGAGGAACCAGGCTATGAGGGGTGGCCAGTCCTCTTCTGGCTGTGCCGGGTGAAGATTATAACAGAACCATGCCAAGATGTTCAAAAATGTTCATAAGTGACAAGCATGGTCAAATAATAATCAGGAATAAATCTCAGTTGGCTTTTCATAGCCGATCATTAAGAGTTGAAAACAGCAGGTCTGGGACAGGTAGGGGTTCCATAACCGCAGGCAGAACAGTTGAAACTGGAATAGCAGCAAGGCCAGGCGGACTGGGGACAGCAAGGAGTCACCACGGCCGGTAGTCCCGACGTATGGTCCTAGGGCTCAGGTCTCTCAGTTGGCTTTTCATAGCCGATCATTAAGAGTTGAAAACAGCAGGTCTGGGACAGGTAGGGGTTTCGTAACCGCAGGCAGAACAGTTGAAACTGGAATAGCAGCAAGGCCAGGCGGACTGGGGACAGCAAGGTGTCATCATGCCCGGTAGTCCTGACGTATGGTCCTAGGGCTCAGGTTCTCAGAGAGAAAGAGAGAACGAGAGAATTAGAGAGAGCATACTTAAATTCACACAGGACACTGGATAAGACAGGAGAAGTACTCCAGGTATAACCAACTAACCCCAGCCCCCCGACACATAAACTACTGCAGCATAAATACTGGAGGCTGAGACAGGAGCGGTCCGGAGACACTGTGGCCCCATCCGAAGAAACCCCCGGACAGGGCCAAACAGGAAGGATATAACCCCACCCACTCTGCCAAAGCACAGCCCCCGCACCACTAGAGGGATATCCTCAACCACCAACTTACAATCCTGAGACAAGGCCGAGTATAGCCCACAGAGGTCTCCACCACAGCACAAACCAAGGGGGGGCGCCAACCCAGACAGGAAGATCACGTCAGTAACTCAACCCACTCAAGTGACGCACCCCTCCCAGGGACGGCATGAAAGAGCACCAGCAAGCCAGTGACTCAGCCCCTGCAACAGGGTTAGAGGCAGAGAACCCCAGTGGAGAGGGGAACCGGCCTGGCAGAGACAGCAAGGGCTGTTCGTTGCTCCAGAGCCTTTCCGTTCACCTTCACACTCCTGGGCCAGACTACACTCAATCGTATGACCTACTGAAGAGATAAGTCTTCAGTAAAGACTTAAAGGTTGAGACCGAATCTGCGTCTCTCACATGGGTAGGCAGACTGTTCCATAAAAATGGAGATCTATAGGAGAAAGCCCTGCCTCCCGCTGTTTGCTTAGAAATTCTAGGGACAATTAGGAGGCCTGCGTCTTGTGACCGTAGCGTACGTATTGGTATGTACGGCAGGACCAACTCGGAAAGATAGGTAGGAGCAAGCCCATGTAACGCTTTATAGGTTAACAGTAAAACTTTGAAATCAGCCCTTGCCTTAACAGGAAGCCAGTGTAGGGAAGCTAGCACTGGAGTAATATGATCAAATTTCTTGGTTCTAGTCAGGATTCTAGCAGCCGTATTTAGCACTAACTGAAGTTTATTTAGTGCTTTATCCGGGTAGCCGGAAAATAGAGCATTGCAGTAGTCTAACCTAGAAGTAACACATGCATGGATTAATTTTTCTGCATCATTTTTGGACAGAAAATTTCTGATTTTTGCAATGTTACGTAGATGGAAAAAAGCTGTCCTTGAAACAGTCTTGATATGTTCGTCAAAAGAGAGATCAGGGTCAAGAGTAACGCCGAGGTCCTTCACAGTTTTATTTGAGACGACTTTACAACCATCAAGATGAATTGTCAGATTTAACAGAAGATCTCTTTGTTTCTTGGGACCTAGAACAAGCATCTCTGTTTTGTCCGAGTTTAAAAGTAAAAAGTTTTCAGCCATCCACTTCCTTATGTCTGAAACACAGGCTTCTAGCGAGGGCAATTTTGGGGGCTTCACCATGTTTCATTGAAATGTACAGCTGTGTGTCATCCGCATAGCAGTGAAAGTTAACATTATGTTTTCGAATAACATCCCCAAGAGGTAAAATATATAGTGAAAACAATAGTGGTCCTAAAACGGAACCTTGAGGAACACCGAAATGTACAGTTGATTTGTCGGAGGACAGACCATTCACAGAGACAAACTGATATCTTTCCGACAGGTAAGATCTAAACCAGGCCAGAACTTGTCCGTGTAGACCAATTTGGGTTTCCAGTCTCTCCAAAATAATGTGGTGATCGATGGTGTCAAAGGCAGCACTAAGGTCTAGTAGCACGAGGACAGATGCAGAGCCTCGGTCTGATGCCATTAAAAGGTCATTTACCACCTTCACAAGTGCAGTCTCAGTGCTATGATGGGGTCTAAAACCAGACTGAAGCATTTCGTATACATTGTTTGTCTTCAGAAAGGCAGTGAGTTGCTGCGCAACAGCTTTTTCTAAAATTTTTGTTTTGAGAGGAATGGAAGATTCGATATAGGCCGATAGTTTTTTATATTTTCCGGGTCAAGGTTTGGCTTTTTCAAGAGAGGCTTTATCACTGCCACTTTTAGTGAGTTTGGTACACATCCGGTGGATAGAGAGCTGTTTATTATGTTCAACATAGGAGGGCCAAGCACAGGAAGCAGCTCCTTCAGCAGTTTAGTAGGAATAGGATCCAGTATGCAGCTTGAAGGTTTAGAGGCCATGATTATTTTCATCATTGTGTCAAGAGATATAGTACTAAAACACTTAAGTGTCTCTCCCGATCCCAGGCCCTCGCAGAGCTGTGCAGATCCAGGACAGCTAAGCCCTGGATTCAAAGAGGAGTCCGTAATTTGCTTTCTAATGGTCATGATCTTTTCCTCAAAGAAGTTCATGAATTTATTACTGCTGAAGTGAAAGCCATCCTCTCTTGGGGAATGCTGCTTTTTAGTTAGCTTTGCAACAGTATCAAAAAGAAATTTTGGGATTGTTCTTATTTTCCTCGATTAAGTTGGAAAAGTAGGATGATCGAGCAGCAGTGAGGGCTCTTCGGTACTGCACGGTACTGTCTTTCCAAGCTAGTCGGAAGACTTCCAGTTTGGTGTGGCGCCATTTCCGTTCCAATTTCCTGGAAGCTTGCTTCAAAGCTCGGGTATTTTCTGTATACCAGGGAGCTAGTTTCTTATGACAAATGTTTTTCGTTTTTAGGGGTGCAACTGCATCTAGGGTATTGCGCAAGGTTAAATTGAGTTCCTCAGTTAAGTGGTTAACTGATTTTTGTCCTCTGACGTCCTTGGGTAGGCAGAAGGAGTCTGGAAGGGCATCAAGGAATTTTTGTGTTGTCTGAGAATTTATAGCACGACTTTTGATGCTCCTTGGTTGGGGTCTGAGCAGATTATTTGTTGCGATTGCAAACGTAATAAAATGGTGGTCCGATAGTCCAGGATTTTGTGGAAAAACATTAAGATCTACAACATTTATTCCATGGGACAAAACTAGGTCCAGAGTATGACTGTGGCAGTGAGTAGGTCCAGAGACATGTTGGACAAAACCCACTGAGTCGATGATGGCTCCGAAAGACTTTTGGAGTGGGTCTGTGGACTTCTCCATGTGAATATTAAAATCACCAAAAATTAGAATATGATCTGCTATGACTACAAGGTCTGATAGGAATTCAGGGAACTCCATGAGGAACGCTGTATACGGCCCAGGAGGCCTGTAAACAGTAGCTATAAAAAGTGATTGAGTAGGCTGCATAGATTTCATGACTAGAAGCTCAAAAGATGAAAACGCAATTTTTTTTTTTGTAAATTGAAATTTGCTATCGTAAATGTTAGCAACACCTCCGCCCTTGCGGGATGCACGGGGAATATGGTCACTAGTGTAACCAGGAGGTGAGGCCTCATTTAACACAGCAAATTCATCAGGCTTAAGCCATGTTTCAGTCAGGCCAATCACATCAAGATTATGATCAGTGATTAGTTCATTGACTATGACTGCCTTTGAAGTGAGGGATCTAACATTAAGTAACCCTATTTTGAGATGTGAGGTATCACGATCTCTTTCAATAATGGCAGGAATGGAGGAGGTCTTCATCCTAATAAGATTGCTAGGGTGAACACCGCCATGTTTAGTTTTGCCCAACCTAGGTCGAGGCACAGACACAGTCTCAATGGGTATGGCTGAGCTGACTACACTGACTATGCTATTGGCAGACTCCACTAAGCTGGCAGGTTGGCTAACAGCCTGCTGCCTGGCCTGCACCCTATTTCACTGTGGGGCTAGAGGAGTTAGAGCCCTATCTATGTTGGTAGATAAGAGGAGAGCACCCCTCCAGCTAGGATGGAGTCCGTCACTCCTCAGCAGGTCAGGCTTGGTCCTGTTTGTGGGTGAGTCCCAGAAAGAGGGCCAATTATCCACAAATGTTATCTTTTGGGAGGGGCAGAAAACAGTTTTCAACCAGCGATTGAGTGCTGAGACTCCTGCTGTAGAGCTCGTCACTTCCCCTAACTGGGAGGGGGCCAGAGACAATTACTCGATGCCGACACATCTTTCTAGCTGATTTACACGCTGAAGCTATGTTGCACTTGGTGACCTCTGACTGTTTCATCCTAACATCGTTGGTGCCGACGTGGATAACAATATCTCTATACTCTCTACACTCGCCAGTTTTAGCTTTAGCCAGCACCATCTTTAGATTAGCCTTAACGTCGGTAGCCCTGCCCCCTGGTAAACAGTGTATGATCGCTGGGTGATTCGTTTTAAGTCTAATACTGCGGGTAATGGAGTCGCCAATGACTAGGGTTTTCAATTTGTCAGAGCTAATGGTGGGAGCCTTCGGCGTCTCAGACCCCGTAACGGGAGGAGTAGAGACAAGAGAAGACTCAGACTCAGACTCCGACTCGCTACATAATGGGGAAAACCGGTTGAAAGTTTTTGTCGGCTGAATGAGCGACACCGGTTGAGCATTCCAACAGTATTTTTTCCCTCCAGAAGCCATGAGAAAGTTGTCCGGCTGCGGGGACTGTGCGGGGGGATTTATACTAACGTTACTATCTGTACTTACTGGTGGCACAGACGCTGTTTCTTCCTTTCCTACACTGAAATTACCCTTGCCTAACGATTGCGTCTGAAGCTGGGCTTGTAGCACAGCTATTCTCGCCGTAAGGCGATCGTTCTCCTGTATATTATGAGTACAGCGACTGCAATTAGAAGACATCATGTTAATGTTACTACTTAGCTTCGGCTGTTGAAGATGTTGACGAACCATGTCCAGATAAAGCGTCCGGAGTGAAAAAGTTGAATAAGGGAAAAAAGTTGCGATGGAAAAATTGAAAATAAAGTAAAGTTGGCAGCTAAAACGCACAGGAAAATGACTCTTCTGTCTCGGGATAAAACGTCCGGGGTGAAAAAGTTTAACGAAAAAAGATGAGTGAGGACAAAACTAAAAAGTTGGTAAATTTGTTGAACACAGAGATTGATGTAGTAATCACACAGTCAAAATTCAGGGACTGTAGGTGCTAGAAGGATAGAACACAGAGGACAGAAGTGTAATCAGGGACTGATTTAGACCTTCGACACCAGGGGGGTGTAATTAATGATCAGGTAGAACAGAAAGCAGCAGCCTCCAGACCTCGTAGGGTCAGAGTTGAATACCCCTGCTCCAGTGGGTATTTATACCAGACCTCGTAGGGTCAGAGTTGAATACCCCTGCTCCAGTGGGTATTTATACCAGACCTCGTAGGGTCAGAGTTGAATACCCCTGCTCCAGTGGGTATTCATACCAGACCTCGTAGGGTCAGAGTTGAATACCCCTGCTCCAGTGGGTATTCATACCAGACCTCGTAGGGTCAGAGTTGAATACCCCTGCTCCAGTGGGTATTCATACCAGACCTCGTAGGGTCAGAGTTGAATACCCCTGCTCTAGACGATGTGTTGTTCTGTTGCTTTTCCCACATGTCTGCTGGTATGTCTTTGACGGCCACTACTTTATGGTATCTCTATGGTATATCTCTATATCTCTATGGTATATCTCTATATCTCTATGGTATCTCTCTATATCTATGTGGTATCTCTATATATCTCTATCTCTATGGTATCTCTCTATATCTCTATGGTATCTCTCTATATCTCTATCTCTATGGTATCTCTATATATCTCTATCTCTATTTTACATTTACATTTACGTCATTTAGCAGACGCTCTTATCCAGAGCGACTTACTTTTTTTTTTTTTCATACCCCCTGTGGGAATCGAACCCACAACCCTGGCGTTGCAAACGCCATGCTCTATCAACTGAGCTACATCCCTGCAGGCCATTCCCTCCCCTACCCTGGACGACGCTGGGCCAATTGCACGCCGCCCCATGGGTCTCCCGGTCACGGCTGGCTACGACAGAGCCTGGATCTATGGTATCTCTCTATATCTCTATCTCTATGGTATCTCTCTATATCTCTATGGTATCTCTCTATATCTCTATCTCTTTGGTATCTCTCTATATCTCTATGGTATCTCTCTATATCTCTATCTCTATGGTATCTCTCTATATCTCTATGGTAACTCTCTATATCTCTAACTATGGTATCTCTCTCTATCTCTATGGTATCTCTCTATATCTCTAACTATGGTATCTCTATGGTATCTCTCTATATCTCTATGGTATCTCTCTATATCTCTATGGTATCTCTCTATATCTCTATGGTATCTCTCTATATCTCTATGGTATCTCTCTATATCTCTATCTCTATGGTATCTCTCTATATCTCTATGGTATCTCTCTATATCTCTATGGTATCTCTCTATATCTCTATGGTATCTCTCTATATCTCTATCTCTATGGTATCTCTCTATATCTCTATCTCTATGGTATCTCTCTATATCTCTATGGTATCTCTCTATATCTCTATGGTATCTCTCTATATCTCTATCTCTATGGTATCTCTCTATATCTCTATGGTATCTCTCTATCTCTATCTCTATGGTATCTCTCTATATCTCTATCTCTATGGTATCTCTCTATATCTATATCTCTATGGTATCTCTCTATATCTCTATCTCTATAGAGCTCTAGAGTTCCTCTGTGGAGATTGGAGAACCTTCCTGTAACGTAAAAAATGTGAAAAAAAGTCAAGGGGTCTGAATACTTTCCAAATGCACTGTATCTCTATATCTCTATCTCTATGATATCTCAATGAAACATATATATTTTCATTATTCAGAATGTGGATTTCTGGGTTTAATCTGTGAAAATGACTCTCAAACAGGACTCCCTCTCTCTTCCTCTCTCCCTCTCTCTCTCTCCCTCTTGTTCTCCCCCTCTCCCATTCCCCCCCCCCCCCCCCTCTCTGTCTCTCTCAATTCAGTTAAATTCAGAGGGCTTTATTGGCATGGGAAACATATGTTTCATCGCCAAATCAAGTGAAGTAGATAATAAACAAAATTGAACAGTAAACATTACACTCACAAAAGTTCCAAAGGAATAGAGACATTTCAAATGTCATATTATGTATATATACAGTGTTGTAGAGATGTGGAAATAGTTCAAGTACAAAAGGGAAAATAAATAAACATAAATATGGGTTGTATTTACAATAGACTCTCTCTCTCTCTCTCTCTCTCCCTCTCCCTCTCCCTCTCCCTCTCCCTCTCTCTCTCTCTCTCTCTCTCTCTCTCTCTCTCTCTCTCTCTCTCTCTCTCTCTCTCTCTCTCTCTCTCTCTCTCTCTCTCTCTCTCTCTCTCTCTCTCTCTCTCTCTCTCTAGTGTCAGTCATATCTGTTGATCTTGATTGAAACCTGAATATGTGTGAGGTGTCTTCCTGTCATAGATATGGTTTATCTACTGTACACTGAACAAAAATATAAATGCAACAAGGAAATATAAAGGAAATCACTCAATTTAAATAAAATCATTAGGCCATAATCTATGGATTTCACATGACTGGGAATGCAGATATGCATCCGTTGGTCACAGATACCTTAAAAAAAAAAAAAAGTGTGTGGATCAGAAAACCAGTCAATATCTGGTGTGACCACCATTTGCCTCATGCAGCGCGATACATCTCCTTCTCATAGAGTTGATCAGGCTGTTGATGGTGGCCTGTGGAATGTTGTCCCACTCCTCTTCAATGACTGTGTGAAGTTGCTGGATATTGGCAGGGACTGGAACACGCTGTCATACATGTCGATCCAGAGCATGCCAAAAGCACTCAATGGGTGACATGTCTGGTGAGTATGCAGGACATGGAAGAACTGGGACATTTTCAGTTTCCAGCAATTGTGTACAGATCCTTTGCGACATGGGGCCGTGCATTATCATGCTGAAACATGAGGTGATGGAGGCGGATGAATGGCACGACAATGGGCCTCAGGATCTCGTCACGGTATCTCTGTGCATTCAAATTGCCATCGATTTGGCACGACATTGGAGGCGGCTTATGGTAGAGAAATTAACATTAAATTATCTGGCAACAGCTCTGGTGGACATTCCTGCAGTCAGCATGGCAATTACACGCTCCCTCAAAACTTGAGACATCTGTGGCATTGTGTTGTGTGACAAACCTGCACATTTTAGAGTGGCCTTTTATTGTCCCCAGCACAAATTGCACCTGTGTAATGATCATGCTGTTTACTCTGCTTCTTGATATCCCACACCTGTCAGGTGGATGGAATATCTTGGCAAAGGAGAACATTTCTGTGATCTTTTATTTCAGCTCATGAAACATTGGACCAACACTTTACATGTTGCGTTTATATTTTTGTTCTGTGTACTTTCTAATCTATGTATTATAATATTATAATGTATGTACTATAACATATTATAATGTATGGATACATACATCCTATAGTACATAATAATAATAATAATAATATGCCATTTAGCAGATGCTTTTATCCAAAGCGACTTACAGTCATGCGTACATACATTTTTGTGTATGCATATTATAATGTATGTACTAAAAATATTATAATGTACACTATCAATCAAACGTTTGGACACCTACTCATACCAGGGTTTTTCTTTATTTTTACATTGTAGAATAATAGTGAAGACATCACAACTATGAAATAACACATATGGAATCATGTAGTAACCAAAAAAGTGTTAAACAAATCAAAATGTATTTTATATTTGAGATTGCTCAAATAGGCACCCTTTGCCTTGATGACAGCTTTGCACACTCTTGGCATTCTCTCAACCAGCTTCATGAGGTAGTCACCTGGAATGCATTTCAATTAACAGGTGTGCCTTCTTAAAAGTTAATTTGTGGAATTTCATTCCTTCTTTGAGCCTATCAGTTGTGTTTTGACAAGGTAGTGGGGGTATACAGAAGATAGCCCTATTTGGTAAAAGACCAAGTCCATATTATGGCAAGAACAGCTCAAATAAGCAAAGAGAAACGACAGTCCATCATTACTTTAAGACATGAACATCAGTCAATAAGGAACATTTCAAGAACTTTGAAAGTTTATTCAAGTGCAGTCGCAAAAAGTATTGTACAACAATTCAGTCCCATTCAAAATCCTGTTTTCCCTAACCCCTAACATTAAACCTAACCCTAACCCTTACCCTAACCCTAGCTCCTAACCCTAAAACTAACCCTAGCTCCTAACCCTAACCCTAAACCTAATTCTAACCCTAACACTAATTCTAACCTTAACCTAGTGAGATATACAGGGGGGAGAACAAGTATTTGATACACTGCCGATTTTGCAGGTTTTCCTACTTACAAAGCATGTAGAGGTCTGTAATATTTATCATAGGTACACTGCAACTGTGAGAGACGGAATCTAAAACAAAAATCCAGAAAATCACATTATATGATTTTTAAGTAATGAATTTGCATTTTATTGCATGACATAAGTATTTGATACATCAGAAAAGCAGAACTTAATATTTGGTACAGAAACCTTTGTTTGCAATTACAGAGATCATACATTTTCCTGTAGGTCTTGACCAGGTTTGCACACACTGCAGCAGGGATTTTGGGCCACTCCTCCATACAGACCTTCTCCAGATCCTTCAGGTTTTGGGGCTGTCGCTGGGCAATACGGACTTTCAGCTCCCTCCAAAGATTTTCTATTGGGTTCAGGTCTGGAGACTGGCTAGGCAACTCCAGGACCTTGAGATGCTTCTTACGGAGTCACTCCTTAGTTGCCCTGGCTGTGTGTTTCGGGACGTTGTCATGCTGGAAGACCCAACCACGACCCATCTTCAATGCTCTTACTGAGGGAAGGAGGTTGTTGGCCAAGTTCTCACGATACATGGCCCCATCCATCCTCCCCTCAATACAGTGCAGTCGTCCTGTCCCCTTTGCAGAAAAGCATCCCCAAAGAATGATGTTTCCACCTCCATGCTTCACGGTTTGGATGGTGTTCTTGGGATTGTATTCATCCTTCTTCTTCCTCCAAACACGGCGAGGGGAGTTTAGACCAAAAAGCTCTATTTTTGTCTCATCAGTCCACATGACCTTCTCCCATTCCTCCTCTGGATCATCCAGATGGTCATTGGCAAACTTCAGATGGGCCTGGACATGCGCTGGCTTGAGCAGGGGGACCTTGCGTGTGCTGCATGATTTTAATCCATTAACGGCGTACTGTGTTACTAATGGTAACAGCCGGAATTCTTACTGGTTGGTAGGTGATCAAATACTTATGTCATGCAATAAAATGCAAATTAATTACTTAAAAATCATACAATGTGATTTTCTGGATTTTTGTTTTAGATTCCGTCTCTCACAGTTGAGGTGTACCTATGATAAAATTTACAGACCTCTACATGCTTTGTAAGTAGGAAAACCTGCAAAATCGGCAGTGTATCAAATACTTGTTCTCCCCACTGTATATATATTTATATGTATGTATATGTATTTATATGTATGTGTATATGTATGCATGTGTATATATATATATATATATAATATATATATATATATATATATATATATATATATATATATATATACAGTGAGGGAAAAAAGTATTTGATCCCCTGCTGATTTTGAACGTTTGCCCACAGACAAAGAAATGATCAGTCTATAATTTGAATGGTAGGTTTATTTGAACAGTGAGAGACAGAATAACAACAATTAAATCCAGAAAAACGCATATAAACATTTTTATAAATTGATTTGCATTTTAATGAGGGAAATAAGTATTTGACCCCCTCTCA
Organism: Coregonus ussuriensis; assembly: GCA_031479575.1. NCBI lineage: Eukaryota > Metazoa > Chordata > Actinopteri > Salmoniformes > Salmonidae > Coregonus > Coregonus ussuriensis. The sequence goes on along the minus strand of CM062479.1, from coordinate 795,245 downwards.
ATCAGAAAGATATCTGGCTCCCAGGTGTCTTTTATACAGGTGACGAGCTGAGATTAGGAGCACACTCTTAAAGGGAGTGCTCCTGATCTCAGTTTGTTACCTGTATAAAAGACACCTGTCCACAGAAGCAATCAATCAATCAGATTCCAAACTCTCCACCATGGCCAAGACCAAAGAGCTCTCCAAGGATGTCAGGGACAAGATTGTAGACCTACACAAGGCTGGAATGGGCTACAAGACCATCGCCAAGCAGCTTGGTGAGAAGGTGACAACAGTTGGTGCGATTATTCGCAAATGGAAGAAACACAAAATAACTGTCAATCTCCCTCAGCCTGGGGCTCCATGCAAGATCTCACCTCGTGGAGTTGCAATGATCATGAGAACAGTGAGGAATCAGCCCAGAACTACACGGGAGGATCTTGTCAATGATCTCAAGGCAGCTGGGACCATAGTCACAAAGAAAACAATTGGTAACACACTATGCCGTGAAGGACTGAAATCCTGCAGCGCCCGCAAGGTCCCCCTGCTCAAGAAAGCATATATACAGGGCCATCTGAAGTTTGCCAATGAACATCTGAATGATTCAGAGGAGAACTGGGTAAAAGTGTTGTGGTCAGATGAGACCAAAATCGAGCTCTTTGGCATCAACTCAACTCGCCGTGTTTGGAGGAGGAGGAATGCTGCCTATGACCCCAAGAACACCATCCCCACCGTCAAACATGGAGGTGGAAACATTATGCTTTGGGGGTGTTTTTCTGCTAAGGGGACAGGACAACTTCACTGCATCAAAGGGACGATGGACGGGGCCATGTACCGTCAAGTCTTGGGTGAGAACCTCCTTCCCTCAGCCAGGGCATTGAAAATGGGTCGTGGATGGGTATTCCAGCATGACAATGACCCAAAACACACGGCCAAGGCAACAAAGGAATGGGTCAAGTAGAAGCACATTAAGGTCCTGGAGTGGCCTAGCCAGTCTCCAGACCTTAATCCCATAGAAAATCTGTGGAGGGAGCTAAAGGTTTGAGTTGCCAAACGTCAGCCTCAAAACCTTTTTATTATTTTATTTAAAACCTCAATGAATTGGAGAAGATCTGCAAAGAGGAGTGGGACAAAATCCCTCCTGAGATGTGTGCAAACCTGGTGGCCAACTACAAGAAACGTCTGACCTCTGTGATTGCCAACAAGGGTTTTGCCACCAAAACTCTGAGACATGTTTTGCAGAGGGGTCAAATACTTATTTCCCTCATTAAAATGCAAATCAATTTATAACATTTTTGACGTGCGTTTTTCTGGATTTTGTTGTTGTTATTCTGTCTCTCACTGTTCAAATAAACCTACCATTAAAATTATAGACTGATCATGTCTTTGTCAGTGGGCAAACGTGCAAAATCAGCAGGGGATCAAATACCTCTTTCCCTCACTGTATATATTTATATATATATTTGCGAACAAAAAAACTAAAAACTAAAATTCTACCCTTGAAGCTAAACCCCCTAGAAGTAGCATTTGTGGGGACTAACAAAATGTCCCCAGTTGGTCAAATATTTGTTTGTTTACTATTCTTGTGGGGACTTCTGGTCTTCAAGTATAGTTAAAAATATCCACACACACAGAACTACTCTTGAGTATGTAATGTAGCATGTGTGTGTAGTTGTCTGAGACCATGTGGTATAGTTGGCAGGATAACTCTCTCTCTGTTGTTGTTAATGTTCTCATCTGTCTCCAACACCATGGACAGACAGGATGATGTTCTCATCTGTCTCCAACACCATGGACAGACAGGATGATGTTGTCATCTGGCTCCAACACCGTGGACAGACAGGATGATGTAATCTGGCTCCAACACCGTGGACAGACAGGATGATGTAATCTGGCTCCAACACCGTGGACAGACAGGATGATGTAATCTGGCTCCAACACCGTGGACAGACAGGATTATGTAATCTGGCTCCAACACCGTGGACAGACAGGATGATGTAATCTGGCTCCAACACCATGGACAGACAGGATGATGTAATCTGGCTCCAACACCGTGGACAGACAGGATGATGTAATCTGGCTCCAACACCGTGGACAGACAGGATGATGTTGTCATCTGGCTCCAACACCATGGACAGACAGGATGATGTAATCTGGCTCCAACACCGTGGACAGACAGGATGATGTAATCTGGCTCCAACACCGTGGACAGACAGGATGATGTAATCTGGCTCCAACACCGTGGACAGACAGGATGATGTAATCTGGATCCAACACCGTGGACAGACAGGATGATGTAATCTGGCTCCAACACCGTGGACAGACAGGATGATGTAATCTGGCTCCAACACCATGGACAGACAGGATGATGTAATCTGGCTCCAACACCGTGGACAGACAGGATGATGTAATCTGGCTCCAACACCGTGGACAGACAGGATGATGTAATCTGGCTCCAACACCGTGGACAGACAGGATGATGTAATCTGGCTCCAACACCGTGGACAGACAGGATGATGTTGTCATCTGGCTCCAACACCATGGACAGACAGGATGATGTAATCTGGCTCCAACACCGTGGACAGACAGGATGATGTTGTCATCTGGCTCCAACACCATGGACAGACAGGATGATGTAATCTGGCTCCAACACCGTGGACAGACAGGATGATGTAATCTGGCTCCAACACCGTGGACAGACAGGATGATGTAATCTGGCTCCAACACCGTGGACAGACAGGATGATGTTGTCATCTGGCTCCAACACCATGGACAGACAGGATGATGTAATCTGGCTCCAACACCATGGACAGACAGGATGATGTAATCTGGCTCCAACACCGTGGACAGACAGGATGATGTAATCTGGCTCCAACACCGTGGACAGACAGGATGATGTAATCTGGCTCCAACACCGTGGACAGACAGGATGATGTAATCTGGCTCCAACACCGTGGACAGACAGGATGATATGTGAGTCTACAGTAATCCTAATGTTCATGTCTCTCTTTCTCTGGGCAGGTTGCCAGGAGATGTGGGATATCATCGCCTGTTGGCCGTCTGCCAGGGTGGGAGAGGTCATCACCATCAAGTGTCCGAAATACTTCAGCTACTTCTCCGACCATATAGTCAAACATAAAGGTAAACATTACTTCTCCCACCATGCAGTCAAACATCAAAGTAAACATTACTTCTCCCACCATGCAGTCAAACATAAAGGTAAACATTACTTCTCCCACCATGCAGTCAAACATAAAGGTAAACATTACTTCTCCCACCATGCAGTCAAACATAAAGGTAAACATTACTTCTCCCACCATGCAGTCAAACATAAAGGTAAACATTACTTCTCCCACCATGCAGTCAAACATAAAGGTAAACATTACTTCTCCCACCATGCAGTCAAACATAAAGGTAAACATTACTTCTCCCACCATGCAGTCAAACATAAAGGTAAACATTACTTCTCCCACCATATAGTCAAACATAAAGGTAAACATTACTTCTCCCACCATATAGTCAAACATAAAGGTAAACATTACTTCTCCCACCATGCAGTCAAACATAAAGGTAAACATTACTTCTCCCACCATATAGTCAAACATAAAGGTAAACATTACTTCTCCCACCATGCAGTCAAACATAAAGGTAAACATTACTTCTCCCACCATGCAGTCAAACATAAAGGTAAACATTACTTCTCCCACCATGCAGTCAAACATAAAGGTAAACATTACTTCTCCGACCATATAGTCAAACATAAAGGTAAACATTACTTCTCCCACCATGCAGTCAAACATAAAGGTAAACATTACTTCTCCGACCATGCAGTCAAACATAAAGGTAAACATTACTTCTCCCACCATATAGTCAAACATAAAGGTAAACATTACTTCTCCCACCATGCAGTCAAACATAAAGGTAAACATTACTTCTCCCACCATGCAGTCAAACATAAAGGTAAACATTACTTCTCCCACCATGCAGTCAAACATAAAGGTAAACATTACTTCTCCCACCATGCAGTCAAACATAAAGGTAAACATTACTTCTCCCACCATGCAGTCAAACATAAAGGTAAACATTACTTCTCCCACCATGCAGTCAAACATAAAGGTAAACATTACTTCTCCCACCATGCAGTCAAACATAAAGGTAAACATTACTTCTCCCACCATGCAGTCAAACATAAAGGTAAACATTACTTCTCCCACTCCACTATATAGTCAAATGTAAAGGTAAACATTACTTTTCAGACCATATAGTCAAACATAAAGGTAAACATTACTTCATAAATGTAAACATTACTTATCCGACCATACAGTTAAACATAAAGGTAAACATTACTTCATAAATGTAAACATTACTTATCCGACCATACAGTTAAACATAAAGGTAAACATTACTTCATAAATGTAAACATTACTTATCTGACCATATAGTTAAACATAAAGGTAAACAAGTGGTAAATATAAATATCCAGTCCATTAAAAACATTTGAGACCTTTACACTTCAGTGTTGTGATGCAAAAATTCTAGCAAAATGCATAGCGCATAGAATTAAAAAGGTATTGTCGGACATTATTCATTCTAATCAGACAGGTTTTTCACATGGACAATACATTGGAGATAATAATTTATAAGACAAGTACTGGAAACAATAGAACACTATGAAACATCTGGGGAACCTGGCCTGCTATTCATAGCTGACTTTGAAAAGGCATTTGATAAAGTACGACTGGAGTTTTTATATAAATGCCTGGAATATTTCAATGTTTCAGAATCTCTTATAAAATGGGTTCAAATCATGTATAGTAACCCTAGGTGTAAAATAGTAAATAATGGCTATTTCTCAGAAAGTTTTCAACTGTCAAGAGGAGTAAACCAAGATTGTCCACTATCAGCATATCTATTTATTATTGACATCTAAATGTTAGCTGTTAAAATTAGATCCAAACAATAATATCAAGGGGTTAGAAATCCAGGGCTTAAAAGCAAAAGGTGATTGTACGCTGATGATTCATGTTTTCTTTTAAATCCACAATTTGGATCCCTCCACAGCCTCATAGAGGATCTAGATACTTTTTCTAACCTCTCTGGATTACAACCTAATTATGATAAGTGTACTATATTATTTACATTTTAGTCATTTAGCAGACACTCTTATCCAGAGCAATTAGGGTTAAGTGCCTTGCTCAAGGGCACATCGACAGATTTTTCACCTAGTCGGCTCGGGGAATAGAACCAGCGACCTTTCGGTTACTGGCGCAACGCTCTTAACCACTAAGCTACCTGCCGCCCAGGCAATACAATATTATGTATTGGCTCACAAAAAAATACAACTTTTACATTACCGTGTAGTTTACCAATAAAATGGTCTGATGGTGATGTGGATATTCTCTGTATACATATCCCAAAATAAATACATGATCTCACTCCAATACATTTTAATAGAAGTTAGCAAAAATAAATAAGAAATTGCTACCATGGAAAGGAAAATACCTGTCTATTTGCGGAAAAATCCCCCTGATTAACTCTTTAGTATTATCCCAGTTTGCCTATTTGCTTATGGTCTTGCCTACACCTAGAGACCTGTTATTTAAATTATATGATCAAAAAATATTCCATTTGATTTGGAATGGCAAGCCAGACAAAATTAAAAGGGCCTATTTATATACTGAATATGAATTCAGAGGACAGAAATTATTAAATTTTTAAGCATTAGACCTCTCACTAAAGGTGTCAGTCATACAAAAGTTATACTTAAATCCGAACTGGTTCTCTAGCAAATTAGTAAGAAGGTCTCACCCCATGTTCAAGAATGGCCGTTTTCCCTTTATTCTGATTACAGCCTCTAACTTTCGGTTATTTGAAAATGAAATAATCTCCAAAATATCGCTATTTTTAAAACAAGCCATAGAAAGTTGGTTGCAATTTCAATTTAATCCACCAGAAAAGTCAGAACAAATAATACAACAAATATTGTGGTTAAACTGAACTACACTAATTAATAAAAAAACATTATTTTTCCATATAATGTTTAAAAATGGATAATAAATCTTTGTAAATTATATCATAAACTGGTGAATTTGCTATATGTATATATTTTTATTTAACCTTTATTTAACCAGGATCATTGAGTTTTGAAATCTCTTTTTCAAGAGTGTCATGGCCAAGATAGGCAGCATCAAGTCATTACACAATTACAGACAGACAACATGAAAAACTACAAGTAATCCAGTAAACATCCATAGAAATCACATGAGCATAACAAAATGATAAAACAGCCATTTTAAAACATTGACAGGTCAAGGAATCATCTTCAAAATTCTTCATCAATGATTTAAAAACACCAATCGGGACAAGTTCTTCCAGTCTAAAAGTATGTTGTAATGCGTTCCAAGCCGATGGTGCAGAGTACATAAAAGCCCTATAATATCGCCATAGTCTAGTATAGGCATGAATGTAGCTGATACTAGCCTCCTTCTGGCTTCAAAAGAAAAACAGGCCTTATTCCTAAAATAAAATCCCAATTTTTTCCAATTTATTTATATGAGGTTACAGCCTCAATCTCATTGCCCTGACAGGTAGAAATAGGTGAAAGGTTCAGTGGTCTGTTTCTTGCTTTAGAAAATACCATTAGTTTAGTTTTGTCAGCATTGAGGATAAGCTTCAATTGACACAAGGTATGCTGAACAGTATAAAAAGCACTTTGCAAGTTCTGGAAAGCTGTTGTGAGACGAGGCACAACAATAAATAACAGTATCATCAGCATAAAAGCGAAGTTGCGCATTTTGCACATTTTTGTCTAAATTATTTATATAAATTGTGAATAAGAGGAGACCAAGTACAGAGCCCTGGGGCACACCATTACATACAGACAATTTAACAGACATGAGCCCATCAAATTGAGTGCACTGAGTTCTATCAGATGGATAGTTACCAAACCATGCTATTGCTCCGAAAGACCTACGCTCAACAATCTCTGCCTCAGTATAGCATGATCAACTGTATCAAAAGCCTTAGAGAGATCAATAAAAAGTGAGACACAGTGCTGTTTTTTGTCAAGGGCTTCAGTGATATCATTTAAAACCTTCATGGCTGCTGTAATTGTGCTATGCTTCTTCCTGAAGCCTGATTGGTATATTTATAAAATAGAGTTAGTATATAAAAACTATTTTAGATGTTCGCTAACAAGGGTTTCAAGTATTTTTGCCAGGGGTGACAGCTTTGAGATTGGCCTATAATTATTTTAAAGAGTTGAACCAGTTCGGATTTAAGTATAACTTTTGTATGACTGAATCTTTTAGTGATAGGTCTAATGCTTTAATATTTAATAATTTCTGTCCTCCGAATTCATATTCATTATATAAATAGGCCCTTTTAATTTTGTCTGGCTTGCCGTTCCAAATAAAATAGAATCTTTTTTTCTCATATAATTTTAAAAACTGTTTCGCTAGGGCGTAGGCAAGACCATAAGCAAATAGGTAAACTGGGATAATACTAAAGAGTTAATCAGGGTGATTTTTCCACAAATAGACAGGTATTTACCTTTCCATGGTAGCAAGATCTTATCTATTTTTGCTAACTTTCTATTAAAACGTATTGAAGTGAGATCATTTATTTCCTTTGTAATATGTATTCCGAGTATATCCACATCACCATCAGACCATTTTATTGGTAAACTACATGGTAATGTAAAAATTGTATTTTTTAGTGATCCAATACGTAATATAGTACATTTGTCATAATTTGGTTGTAATCCAAAGTATTAGAAAATGTTTCTAGATCCTCTATGAGGCTGTGGAGGGATTCTAGTTGTGGATTTAAACGAAAACATGAATCATCAGCGTACAATGACACCTTTGTTTTTAAGCCCTGGATTTCTAATCCCCTGATATTATTGTTGGATCTGATTTTAACAACTAACATCTCGATGGCCACAATAAATAGATATGCTGATAGTGGACAACCTTGTTTCACTCCTCTTGACAATTTAAAACTTTCTGAGAAATAGCCATTATTTACTATTTTACACCTAGGGTTACTATACATGATTTTGACCCATTTTATAAGAGATTCTCCAAAATTGAAATGCTCCAGGCATTTATATATAAACCCCAGTCTTACTTTATCAAATGCCTTTTCGAAGTCTGCTATGAATAGCAGGCCTGGGTTTCCCCGATTTTTCATAGTGTTCTATTGTTTCCAATACTTGCCTTATATTATCTCCAATGTATCTTCCATAGAAAAAACCTGTCTGATTAGAATGAATAATATCTGACAATACCTTTTTAATTCTATGCACTATACATTTTGCTAGAATTTTTGCATCACAACACTGAAGTGTAAGGGGCCTCCAATTTTTTAAATGGACTGGATCTTTATATTTTCCACTTGTATCCTGTTTCAGTAATAATTAAATCAGACCTTCTTCTTGATTGTCAGATAATCGACCATTTACATAGGAGTGGTTAAAACATGCTAACAACGGTCCTCTTAGTATATCAGAAAAGGTTAGGTATACCTCAACTGGTATGACATCCAACCCTGGAGTTTTCCCAGACTTAAAGTCTTTAATTGCATCCAGAAGTTCCTCCTCTGTAATTTCACCTTCACAAGAGTATTTCTGTATGGCTGTTAATTTTACATTATCAATAGAAAAAAATCTCTACAATTAGCTTCAGTTAGAGGAGATGGAGGCGACTGAAACGAAAACATATGCTTAAAGTACTTTGTTTCCTCCTTCAAAATATAATTTGGTGACTCATGGGTGACTGCATCAATTGTAACCAGTTTCATTAAATTCTTTTTGGTAGCATTCCTATGTTGAAGATTAAAAGATAATTTGGTGAATTTTTCCCCATATTCCATCCAGTTTGCTTTATTTTTTATAATATATTACACTTGATCTTTCTTGAATAAGTTCCTCCATTTCTTTTTGTTTTTCCTCTAATTTATTCTGAGCCTCTATGTTACAGTTTTTATTGCCATCTATCTGTTCTGTTAGACTTTCTATTTCCTTTGTTAGTATAAACTCTTTTGACCAAAATTGCTTTTGTTTTCGAGATGAGTACTGAATTGCATGGCCTCTAAAGGACACATTTAAAGGTGTCCCATACAATAAGGGGAATTGCTGTACCTACAGTGGGGAAAAAAGTATTTAGTCAGCCACCAATTGTGCAAGTTATCCCACTTAAAAAGATGAGAGAGGCCTGTAATTTTCATCATAGGTACACGTCAACTATGACAGACAAAATGAGAAGATTTTTTTTCTCCAGAAAATCACATTGTAGGATTTTTAATGAATTTATTTGCAAATTATGGTGGAAAATAAGTATTTGGTCAATAACAAAAGTTTCTCAATACTTTGTTAAATACCCTTTGTTGGCAATGACACAAGTCAAACGATTTCTGTAAGTCTTCACAAGGTTTTCACACACTGTTGCTGGTATTTTGGCCCATTCCTCCATGCAGATCTCCTCTAGAGCAGTGATGTTTTGGGGCTGTCGCTGGGCAACACGGACTTTCAACTCCCTCCAAATATTTTCTATGGGGTTGAGATCTGGAGACTGGCTAGGCCACTCCAGGACCTTGAAATGCTTCTTACGAAGCCACTCCTTCGTTGCCCGGGCGGTGTGTTTGGGATCATTGTCATGCTGAAAGACCCAGCCACGTTTCATCTTCAATGCCCTTGCTGATGGAAGGAGGTTTTCACTCAAAATCTCACTATACATGGCCCCATTCATTCTTTCCTTTACACGGATCAGTCGTCCTGGTCCCTTTGCAGAAAAACAGCAGGTATGGTGTTCTTTGGATGCAACTCAGCATTCTTTGTCCTCCAAACACGACGAGTTGAGTTTTTGCCAAAAAGTTATATTTTGGTTTCATCTGACCATATGACATTCTCCCAATCCTCTTCTGGATCATCCAAATGCACTCTAGCAAACTTCAGACGGGCCTGGACATGTACTGGCTTAAGCAGGGGGACACGTCTGGCACTGCAGGATTTGAGTCCCTGGCGGCGTAGTGTGTTACTGATGGTAGGCTTTGTTACTTTGGTCCCAGCTCTCTGCTGGTCATTCACTAGGTCCCCCCGTGTGGTTCTGGGATTTTTGCTCACCGTTCTTGTGATCATTTTGACCCCACGGGGTGAGATCTTGCGTGGAGCCCCAGATCGAGGGAGATTATCACTGGTCTTGTATGTCTTCCATTTCCTAATAATTGCTCCCACAGTTGATTTCTTCAAACCAAGCTGCTTACCTATTGCAGATTCAGTCTTCCCAGCCTGGTGCAGGTCTACAATTTTGTTTCTGGTGTCCTTTGAGAGCTCTTTGGTCTTGGCCATAGTGGAGTTTGTAGTGTGACTGTTTGAGGTTGTGGACAGGTGTCTTTTATACTGATAACAAGTTCAAACAGGTGCCATTAATACAGGTAACGAGTGGAGGACAGAGGAGCCTCTTAAAGAAGAAGTTACAGGTCTGTGAGAGCCAGACATTTTGCTTGTTTGTAGGTGACCAAATACTTATTTTCCACCATAATTTGCAAATAAATTCATTAAAAATCCTACAATGTGATTTTCTGGAGAAAAACATTCTCAATTTGTCTGTCATAGTTGACGTGTACCTATGATGAAAATTACAGGCCTCTCTCATCTTTTTAAGTGGGAGAACTTGCACAATTGGTGGCTGACTAAATACTTTTTTTCCCCACTGTATGTTATGGCGGAAAAAGTCAGTTATATATTCCTTTGTCGTAGTTAAAAATAAATTATCATCCAATAGGCTTTGATTACATTTCCAATATCCTTGCCCACGTGGAAATTCAGTAAGAGTAATGTATATGCCAATTATATGATGGTCCGACCGCATTCTGTCCCCTATCAACACTTTTTTAAACTTTTGGTGCCAACAAGAATGAGATAAGAAAGAAGTCAAGACGACTAGCTTGATTGAGTCTCCGCCATGTATATCTCACTAGATCAGGATATTTAAGCCTCCATATATCTACTAGTTCTAATGTATCCATGACATTCACGATTTCCTTAAGAGCATGTGGGTGATTGTTTGTGGTGTGATTTCCTTTACGGTCCATTGAGCTATTTAAAACAGTATTATAATCTCCCACCATAATAATAGAGTCTTGTATTGCTTGCAGGGTTGATCATTTATTATATATATTGTCAAAGAAGTGTGGATCATCATTATTTGGTCCGTAAAGGTTAATGAGCCATATCTGTTTATGGTCCAATAACATATTTAAAATAATCCATCTACCTTGTGTATCTATTTGGACAATTTACACATTCGGATCGAAATTACTATTAATTAATATCATCACCCCTTTTGAATTTATTTTCCCATGGAAGAAGTATATTTCGTCCCCCCATTCCTTTTTCCACGCAACTGCATCTAGAATTGTTGAATGAGTTTCCTGTAAACAATAGATATTATATTCCTTCTCTTGGAGCCATGTAAATATTGTTCTTCTTTTGTTATTATCAGCTAAGCCATTACAATTATAACTGGCTATACTTATTTCACCATACACCATAATGGGATACAAGTTTCAAGTCTATTTATCATTATATATGTTTGTAAATTTACCAATAAAAAATACCTTAATGATTGAGTGTCCATATAGCTGTACCGTGATATTTGCATTGCTAGGCCAAAACTTTCTAGGGTCATTCAGGTTATCAGTGATAACAGACATAAAATATTCAGACTTGGCCTTCCTGAGAAAAGAAGGACACTTGTTTCGTAGCTGCCTAAAAATAAGCCAATCAGCATCAGAACATGATTTCCTTGCTTTAGCCAAGGCTAGATTACGTTTGTGAATAATACAGAAGAAAACCATGGATTATCCCGCCCTTTAACTCTGAACCTGCGGAATGGGGCATGTTTGTTTACTATTTGGAAAAAACCATCATGAAAGAAGTTCAAGGCAGTTTCCACATCAGGAATAAGCTAAATCTTACTCCAGTCAAAATAAAACAAATCATGAAAGAAAGTCTGATCATTAAAACTTAACATTTCTTAGGAACCTTAGTATTTCTAACTGCAACAACAGCACAATGGTCACTTAAATCATTAAAGAAAACACAAACTGCAGAATATTTATGTGGAACATTTGTCAATATCAAATCAATCAGGGTAGATTTCTCTGGACATTTGAGATTTGGGCGGGTGGGTGAATTAATCAACTGGGTAAGATTCATAGAATTACAATACATTTTAAAATCACCAGACACTGGCTTTAACCAACACCAGCTGAGCTCACCAATCAAGATCATTTCACTGTAAAGAAGTTTAGACATAAGGTGCATCAGAGAAGAAAATGCATCACCGAGAGCAGAGGGGGGTCTATAACAGCCAATCACAGTTATAGAGAGACCCTTTGAAACCTCAAGATTCAAAGCAAAAAATTCTAACGGTTTACAAATAGTTTCAGACTTTTCCACACTTACAAGGAATTTAGTCTTTACATTTACAGCCACACACCCACCTTTCTTAACTTGATCAGTGTGATACACATTATAACCATTTATACAAATACCCTTATCAAGAACAGACTTGCTGAGCCAGGTTTCAGAAAACACAATTACAACAGCATCAGTTGATTTAGCCCAAATCCTAACCCCATCAATTTTAGACAACAGGCTGCGTACATTTACATTTCAATTTTTACATTTTTAGTAATTTAGCAGACGCTCTTATCCAGAGCGACTTACAGTTAAGTGAGTGCATACATTTTCTTTCCATACTGAATCGAATCCACAACCCTGGCGTTGCAAACGCCATGCTCTACCAACCGAGCTACATGGGACAAAAGTTGTATTTCTTAGTGATCCAATTTACATTTTATTCATTTAGTAGACGCTCTTATCCAGAGCGACTTACAATATTTAAATGAAAAATAGCAAAACCAGATCTAGATTTAAAATCAGAGGGGGTTTGGAGACATTTCAGGGCCAGGGTTAGGTTGCACGTTGCCTGATATCAACAGAAGAAGAATAACTAAGCACCTCTGTTTAATAACCGGCTAGCTAGGCTAACCTTTAGCACGGCTTCTCTTTTTTAAGAGACTGCAAACCAATTCTACAAGTGAGTTTCCAGACAATACAAAACAGTCATTTAAAACCATTAGACTTTGGTAGTGACACAAGTTCGTACTGTTCACATCATGACACAAATGCATCGGCACTTGGACGAGTGGACCGAGTGAAAAACAGCGAGTTCCCGCAGAAACAATGTCTAATGGACGGGAGAGCACATTGTCAGCGACAATGTTCATTTCCTCCAGAGTTCAGTAAAGTCTGTGCTCCACCATAAATTAATAAGTTATTAGTAGGTTAAAAACTACTAGTAACAGACAAACGACATGTTGCCATCTTGGATTTTGCTGGCTAACAAAAATATATGGAAATGTCTGCTTTACCCAAAATTACAACCAAATAATTGCAGCCTTACCGCAAAAATGGAAGAGGAAAGTGGAAGGGGGAAAAAGTAAGGAACTTGTCTGTCGGCATTAAAGAACGTAATTGGTTAAAGAAAATTGTGATAAAGAAAAAAGTATACCAGTTTCATTTAAGGACCAAAGTATTGACAGCCATCCCATATAGATTGCAAAATAGTTGGGAAGAGATTTTCAGTGTACCGATTCCATGGCACATGGTTTATGAACTGATACGCAAAACGATGCCAGATTAAACACTTAGAATGTTTTAATTTAAATTATTATACAAAATTCTTGCAACCAATAGAATGATATATAAAATTGATATGGGGGATACAACCTTCCCAGCTCTGCAGATTTTGCTGCGAAGAGACAGAGTCATTAGATCATTTATTTTGGTACTGTCCATATGTAGCTTGTTTTTGGTCACAGGTTCAGGAATGGCTGAAGAATTGCAACATTTACCTGGAGCTAACCCTGCAGATAGCACTACTGGGTGATCTGAAAAGTCATAGTCAATCGATCAATAATATAATAATACTTTTAGCAAACATTTTTATTTTTATTTACAATCTGTAGAAACTATGAGAATAGAAAGGTTCAGAACTTTTGTGAAGTATCACAGCACAGTAAAAAAAATATATGGCAAATAGAAATCCAATATGGATGGTGTTAAGAGATAGATGGGCGGAGTTGAATGGATCTGAAGGGTGCGACTAATAACAACAAGATGTAAAATATACGTCCGTAAAATGGATACAGGTTGAGAACTTTTGTGAAACAGCACAGTTAAAATATATGGCAAATAGAAATCAAACTGGATGGACATCAGAAACAGATGGGAGAGGTTGGGTAGAGGAAGGGCAGGAGTAAAAACAAACAAAAGACAAATATAATTAATAATAATAATAAATTACTATTGTAAAAAAGATTGTGTCCATAACATGTATATAGTATGTATAAGCTGGAAGTAGAAGCCTAAGCATTGTTGTTCACTAGTTTACTCCAGTTAGGGTTAGGGTTAGGGTTAGGGTTGTATAAGCTGGAAGTAGAAGCCTAAGTGTTGTTGTTCACTAGTTTACTCCAGTTATGGGAAAATAATCAAGGAAAATATATTTTAAAACGATAGATGCAGATATAGAGTGCCTTCGGAAAGTCAGACCCCTTGACTTTTTCCACATTTTGTTACATTACATTACATTTTACTCAGCTATCTACACACAATACCCCATAATGACAAAGCGAAAACAGGTTTTTAGAATTTTTTAGAAATATATTAAAAAACAGAAATACCTTATTTACATAAGTATTCACACCCTTTGCTATGAGACTCGAAAATGAGCTCAGGTGCATCCTGTTTCCATTGATCATCCTTGAGATGTTTCTACAACTTGATTGGAGTCCAACTGTGGTAAATTCAATTGATTGGACATGATTTGGAAAGGCACACACCTGTCTATATAAGGTCCCACAGTTGACAGTGCATGTCAGAGCAAAAACCAAGCCATGAGGTCGAAGGAATTGTCCGTAGAGCTCCGAGACAGGATTGTGTCGAGGCACAGATCTGGGGAAGGGTACCAAAAAATGTCTGCAGCATTGAAGGTCCCCAAGAACACAGTGGCTTCCATCATTCTTAAATGGAAGAAGTTTGGAACCACCAAGACTCTTCCTAGAGCTGGCCGCCCAGCCAAACTGAGCAATCGGGGAAGAAGGGCCTTGGTCAGGGAGGTGACCAAGAACCCGATGGTGACTCTGACAGAGTTCCTCTGTGGAGATGGGAGAAACTTCCAGAAGGACAACCATCTCTGCAGCACTCCACCAATCAGGCCTTTATGGTAGGTTGGCCAGATGGAAGCCACTCCTCAGTAAAAGGCACATGACAGCCCACTTGGAGGTTGCCAAAAGGCACCTAAAGACTCTCAGACCATGACAAACAAGATTCTCTGGTCTGATGAAACCAAGATTGAACTATTTGTCCTGAATGCCAAGTGTCATGTCTGGAGGAAACCTGGCACCATCCCTACGGTGAAGCATGGTGGTGGCAATATCATGCTGTGGGGATGTTTTTCAGCAGCAGGGACTGGGAGACTAGTCGGGATCGAGGCAAAGATGAACGGAGCAAAGTACAGAGCGATACTTTATGAAAACCTGCTCTAGAGTGCTCAGGACCTCAGACTGGGGTGAAGGTTGACCTTCCAACAGGACAACGACCCTTACCACACAGCCAAGACAACGCTGGAGTGGCTTCAGGACAAGTCTCTGAATGTCCTTGAGTGGCCCAGCCAGAGCCTGGACTTGAACCCGATCAAACATCTCTGAAGAGACTTGAAAATAGCTGTGCAGCGACGCTCCCCATCCAACCTGACAGAGCATGAGAGGATCTGCAGAGAAGAATGGGAGAAACTCCCCAAATACAGGTGTGCCAAGCTTGTAGCGTCATACCCAAGAAGACTCGATGCTGTAATCGCTGCCAAAGGTGCTTCAACAAAAACAGTTTTTGCTTCGTCATCATGGGGTATTGTGTGTAGATAAATATATTTAATCAATTTTAGAATAAGGCTGTAACCTAACAAAGTGGAAAAAGTCAAGGGATCAGAATACAGATGACAGAATATACAGAATAAATAATACAGAAGATAGAATATAGAATACGGAGTATATAATATGGAATACAGAATATAGAATACAAAATGCAGAATATTTAATGTAGAATACAGAATACATTATATAGAATACAGAATACAGAATACAGAATATAGAATACAGAATACAGAATACAGAATGCAGAATGCAGAATGCAGAATATAGAATGCAGAATTCAGAATATTTACAACAACAATCCAGACCCATGTACAATAAAGAGAGAGAGAGGGAGAGAGAGAGAGAGAGAGAGAGAGAGAGAGAGAGAGAGAGAGAGAGAGAGAGAGAGAGAGAGAGAGAGAGAGAGAGAGAGAGAGAGAGAGAGAGAGAGAGAGAGAGAGAGAGAGAGAGAGAGAGAGAGAGAGAGAGAGAGAGAGAGAGAGAGAGAGAGAGAGAGAGAGAGAGAGAGAGAGAGAGAGAGAGAGAGAGAGAGAGAGAGAGAGAGAGAGAGAGAGAGAGAGAGAGAGAGAGAGAGAGAGAGAGAGAGAGAGAGAGAGAGAGAGAGAGAGAGAGAGAGAGAGAGAGAGAGAGAGACTATTGTAAATACAAACTTAGCAGTAGGAAGCCTGAACAATATATTTGACCTATCAACTAACAACAATGAGAGAGGGCCAGCACAACAACACCCCTCAACCAGAACCAGACAACAGTCCAGCACAACAACACCCCCTCAACCAGACCCAGACAACAGTCCAGCACAACAACACCCCCTCAACCAGGTCCAGACAACAGTCCAGCACAACAACACCCCCTCAACCAGGTCCAGACAACAGTCCAGCACAACAACACCCCCTCAACCAGACCCAGACAACAGTCCAGCACAACAACACCCCCTCAACCAGACCCAGACAACAGTCCAGCACAACAACACCCCCTCAACCAGACCCAGAGAGCTGGAGGTGGAGAGACATACCTGCACTCTGGACTGGGTTGAGACTTCAACAGGAGAAGATGAGAGATAAGGAGGGGGAGGAGGATGAGGAGGAGGAGGAGGGGGAGGAGGAGGAGGGAGGAGGAGGAGGAGGGGAGGAGGAGGAGGAGGAGGATGAGGGGGAGGGAGGAGGGGGAGGGGGAGGGGGATGAGGATGAGGATGAGGAGGAGGAGGAGGAGGAGGAGGAGGAGGTGGAGGAGGAGGAGGAGGAGGAGGAGGAGGAGGTGGAGGAGGAGGAGGAGGAGGTAGAGGAGGAGGAGGAGGGGAGGGAGGAGGGGGAGGAGGAGGAGGGGGAGGAGGAGGAGGAGGAGGAGGAGGAGGAGGGGGAGGAGGAGGAGGAGGGGAGGAGGAGGAGGAGGAGGAGGGGAAGAAGGGGGAGGAGGAGGAGGAGGAGGAGAAGCTGAAGGAGGAGAAGGTGAGAAAGATGCCGTGTGACAGAGAACAACCCATTAGAGAGCTGGCCACCCCCGCAGAGAAGCCAGCAGAACAGCCCACCCCAGATCCTAACCGTAGCCTCGACATCACAGCAGGACAGATACATGAAGAACCCCAAGCCCAGGGGACTCCTGATCGTCTCCTGACGACCCCCCCACACCCACTGAGGACACACACAAGCCACAGATTGTACTCCTTAATAGAATAGAAAACAACTCTATTGTCCATCCAGGATAGAACTGTTTCTTTGGCATCACCTTCCATTTAAAAGGATCACATCAGACAGATTTAAACCAGTCAGTCCATCATGTTGCATACACTAGAAAATATATACTTTAAAGGGTGGCCACAGCCCTGAAGGGAATGATAGAAAAAGCTTATTCTACTTTCCCCAATGCACAAGTGGTTATCTCCACCCTTCTACCATGAAAATACCTCCACCCTGCTACCATACAGCGGGTAAACGCAAGTATTTCCACTGACTGTGCCTCAAAACCAAATGTCTACCTGGCCCACCACTCCACCCTGGACTTGAACAGCCTTTACCACCAAGTCCACCTATACAAGGCAGCAGTGTTAAACCTCTGTGGGCCAGCCTCTACAGTGTTAAACCTCTGTGGGCCAGCCTCTACAGTGTTAAACCTCTGTGGGCCAGCCTCTACAGTTTTAAATCTCTGTGGGCCAGCATCTACAGTGTTAAACATCTGTGGGCCAGCCTCTACAGTGTTAAACCTCTGTGGGCCAGTCTCTACAGTGTAAAACCTCTGTGGGCCAGCATCTACAGTGTTAAATCTATGTGGGCCAGCCTCGACAGTGTTAAACCTCTGTGGGCCAGGCTCTACAGTGTTAAACCTCTGTGTACCAGCCTCTACAGTGTTAAAGGTCTGTGGGCCAGTCTCTACAGTGTGAAAACTCTGTGGGCCATTCTCTACAGTGTTAAACCTCTGTGGGCCAGCCTCTACATTGTTTAACCTCTGTGGGCCAGTCTCTACAGTGTGAAACCTATGTGGGCCAGCATCTACAGTGTTAGATCTCTGTGGGCCAGCATCTACAGTGTTAGATCTCTGTGGGCCAGCCTCTACAGTGTTAAACCTATGTGGGCCAGCCTCTACAGTGTTAAATCTCTGTGGGCCAGCCTCTACAGTGTTAAACCTCTGTGGGCCAGCCTCTACAGTGTTACACCTCTGTGGGCCAGCCTCTACAGTGTGAAACGTCTGTGGGCCAGCCTCTACAGTGTGAAACCTCTGTGGGCCAGCATCTACAGTGTGAAACCTCTGTGGGCCAGCCTCTACAGTGTTACACCTCTGTGGGCCAGCCTCTACAGTGTTACACCTCTGTGGGCCAGCCTCTACAGTGTTAAACCTCTATGGGCCAGCCTCTACATTGTTACACCTCTGTGGGCCAGCCTCTACAGTGTGAAACCTCTGTGGGCCAGCCTCTACAGTGTTAAACCTCTGTGGGCCAGCCTCTACATTGTTACACCTCTGTGGGCCAGCCTCTACAGTGTGAAACCTCTGTTGGCCAGCCTCTACAGTGTCAAACCTCTGTGGGCCAGCCTCTACATGGGTAAACCTCTGTGGGCCAGCCTCTACAGTGTTAAACCTCTGTGGGCCAGCCTCTACAGTGCTAAACCTCTGTGGGCCAGTCTCTACAGTGCTAAACCTCTGTGGGCCAGCCTCTACAGTGTTAAACCTCTGTGGGCCAGCCTCTACATGGTTAAACCTCTGTGGGCCAGCCTCTACAGTGTTACACCTCTGTGGGCCAGCCTCTACAGTGCTAAACCTCTGTGGGCCAGCCTCTACAGTGCTAAACCTCTGTGGGCCAGCCTCTACAGTGCTAAACCTCTGTGGGCCAGCCTCTACATGGTTAAACCTCTGTGGGCCAGCCTCTACAGTGTTACACCTCTGTGGGCCAGCCTCTACAGTGTTAAACCTCTGTGGGCCAGCCTCTACAGTGCTAAACCTCTGTGGGCCAGCCTCTACAGTGTTACACCTCTGTGGGCCAGCCTCTACAGTGCTAAACCTCTGTGGGCCAGCCTCTACAGTGTTACACCTCTGTGGGCCAGCCTCTACAGTGTTACACCTCTGTGGGCCAGCCTCTACAGTGCTAAACCTCTGTGGGCCAGCCTCTACAGTGTTACACCTCTGTGGGCCAGCCTCTTTTGTCTTTGTGTTTTTACTTCAGAACAACTGAGGACTGACTACTCTCTCCTTCAGATCTGTCTGCTGGTAGCATTCCTTCAGTTCAATCCATTTAAATGAGGTCTTAAATCAGTAAGGGTTAGAGTTTGATTCATGCAGATCTGTATAATAGATTCATGTTATTGTGTTATTGCCTGTAGCCCCTCTATCTCTCCTCTACACGTCTTACTGCTAGACAATGGAAGAGTTATCAATGGGCTACTTCATTCAGTATCACCTGAGGATTTCTCCTCTCTCTTTTGCAATAATATTCATATTTGTTTTGATAAACAACAGCAAATTAAAGGGGCAGTGCTGTGTTTTATATTTCCACACTATGATGTTGGAATATGATCAAATACAAACAGTGTAGTTATTCCCTCCGTAAGGCAATCAAACAGGCAAAACGTCAGTACAGTACAGAGACAAAGAGTCGCAATTCAACGGCTCAGACACGAGACGTATGTGGCAGGGTCTACAGACAATCACGGATTACAAAGGGAAAACCAGCCACGTCGCCGACACCGACGTCTTGCTTCTAGACAAGCTAAACACCTTCTTCACCCGCTTTGAGGATAACACAGTGCCACTGACGAGGCCCGCTCCCAAGGACTGTGGGCTCTCCTTCTCCATGGCCGACGTGATTAAGACATTTAAGTGTGTTAACCCTCGCAAGGCTGCCGGCCCAGACGGCATCCCTAGCCGCGTTCTCAGAGCATGCGCAGACCAGCAGGCTGGTGGGTTTACGGACATATTCCTCCCTATCCCAGTCTGCTGTCCCCACATGCTTCAAGATGGCCACCATTGTCCCTGTACCCAAGAAAGCAAAGGTAACTGAACTAAATGACTATCGCCCCGTAGAACTCATCATCATAAAGTGCTTTGAGAGGCTAGTTAAGGATCATATCACCTCCTCTTTACCCGACACCCCAGGACCCACTTCAATTTGCTTACCGGAAGGTGAGGTCATACATACTCCGGACTCCGACATTGTTCGTCCCTATATTTCTATATTTCTATATTTCTATATTTCTTAATTCCATTCTTTGATGTGTATTGGTGTGGATTGTTAGATTTTACTGCACTGTTGGAGATAGGAACACAAGCATTTCGCTACACCCGCAATAACATCTGCTAAATATGTATATGCGTGTATATAGTGTTAGAGCTGTTTGAAAAGGCCAACTGAAATTCCAGCTCATTTGCATGGGTGGGTTTTTTGGATCGCCTAGCAAATAACAAATAGAGTTGGCCCCCCTCTCTGCCTATCACAGCTAGTTTTCAAGTTACATATCCCTCCCATTAGGCTCCTCCAATTGGGCCCCTCACTCAGGCCACTCCCAGACAGTCTAGCAAACATCTTTCATGAGAAATTACTTTTTGCTAAGAATATATTTTAGTTTCTTTTTGAACATTTTCATTTAAAACAATCACTGTAAGGTCCTTAATTATTCCCCAGAAATGGGTTGATACTGAGATAACAACGGCTACATTACAACGGGTTGATTACATTGGACCTTTAGTATGAAGAACATAACATACAAACACAGCAACAATCAGACAGAGAGACAACCAGTCAACCAGTCAGAGAACCAGTCAGAGAACCAGTCAACCAGTCAGAGAACCAGTCAACCAGTCCGAGAACCAGTCAACCAGACAGACAACCAGTCAACCAGTCAGAGAACCAGTCAACCAGTCAGAGAACCAGTCAACCAGTCAGAGAACCAGTCAACCAGTCAGAGAACCAGTAAACCAGTCAGACAACCAGTCAACCAGTCAGACAACCAGTCAACCAGTCAGACAACCAGTCAACCAGACAGAGAACCAGTCAGAGAACCAGTAAACCAGTCAGAGAACCAGTCAACCAGTCAGAGAACCAGTCAACCAGACAGAGAACCAGTCAGAGAACCAGTAAACCAGTCAGAGAACCAGTCAACCAGTCAGAGAACCAGTCAACCAGACAGAGAACCAGTCAGAGAACCAGTCAACCAGTCAGACAACCAGTCAACCAGACAGAGAACCAGTCAGAGAACCAGTAAACCAGTCAGAGAACCAGTCAACCAGTCAGAGAACCAGTCAACCAGACAGAGAACCAGTCAGAGAACCAGTAAACCAGTCAGAGAACCAGTCAACCAGTCAGAGAACCAGTCAACCAGACAGAGAACCAGTCAGAGAACCAGTAAACCAGTCAGAGAACCAGTCAACCAGTCAGAGAACCAGTCAACCAGACAGAGAACCAGTCAACCAGTCAGACAACCAGTAAACCAGTCAGAGAACCAGTCAACCAGTCAGACAACCAGTAAACCAGTCAGAGAACCAGTCATCCAGTCAGAGAACCAGTCAACCAGTCAGAGAACCAGTCATCCAGTCAGAGAACCAGTCAACCAGTCAGAGAACCAGTCATCCAGTCAGAGAACCAGTCAACCAGTCAGACAACCAGTAAACCAGTCAGAGAACCAGTCAACCAGTCAGTAAACCAGTCAGAGAACCAGTCAACCAGTCAGTAAACGAGTCAGAGAACCAGTCAACCAGTCAGTAAACCAGTCAGACAACCAGTCAACCCGTCAGAGAACCAGTCAACCAGTCAGAGAACCAGTCAACCAGACAGAGAACCAGTCAACCAGTCAGAGAACCAGTCAACCAGTCAGTAAACCAGTCAGAGAACCAGTCAACCAGTCAGTAAACCAGTCAGAGAACCAGTCAACCAGTCAGTAAACCAGTCAGAGAACCAGTCAACCAGTCAGTAAACCAGTCAGAGAACCAGTCAACCAGTCAGAGAACCAGTCAACCAGTCAGAGAACCAGTCAACCAGACAGAGAACCAGTCAACCAGTCAGAGAACCAGTCAACCAGACAGAGAACCAGTCAACCAGTCAGACAACCAGTCAACCAGTCAGTAAACCAGTCAACCAGTCAGACAACCAGTCAGAGAACCAGTCAACCAGTCAGTAAACCAGTCAACCAGTCAGAGAACCAGTCAACCAGACAGAGAACCAGTCAACCAGTCAGAGAACCAGTCAACCAGTCAGAGAACCAGTCAACCAGACAGAGAACCAGTCAACCAGTCAGAGAACCAGTCAACCAGTCAGTAAACCAGTCAGAGAACCAGTCAACCAGTCAGAGAACCAGTCAACCAGTCAGAGAACCAGTCAACCAGACAGAGAACCAGTCAGAGAACCAGTCAACCAGTCAGACAACCAGTCAACCAGACAGAGAACCAGTCAGAGAACCAGTAAACCAGTCAGAGAACCAGTCAACCAGTCAGAGAACCAGTCAACCAGACAGAGAACCAGTCAGAGAACCAGTAAACCAGTCAGAGAACCAGTCAACCAGTCAGAGAACCAGTCAACCAGACAGAGAACCAGTCAGAGAACCAGTAAACCAGTCAGAGAACCAGTCAACCAGTCAGAGAACCAGTCAACCAGACAGAGAACCAGTCAACCAGTCAGACAACCAGGAAACCAGTCAGAGAACCAGTAAACCAGTCAGACAACCAGTAAACCAGTCAGACAACCAGTCAACCAGTCAGAGAACCAGTCAACCAGTCAGAGAACCAGTCATCCAGTCAGAGAACCAGTCAACCAGTCAGAGAACCAGTCATCCAGTCAGAGAACCAGTCAACCAGTCAGAGAACCAGTAAACCAGTCAGAGAACCAGTCAACCAGTCAGTAAACCAGTCAGAGAACCAGTCAACCAGTCAGTAAACGAGTCAGAGAACCAGTCAACCAGTCAGTAAACCAGTCAGACAACCAGTCAACCCGTCAGAGAACCAGTCAACCAGTCAGAGAACCAGTCAACCAGACAGAGAACCAGTCAACCAGTCAGAGAACCAGTCAACCAGTCAGTAAACCAGTCAGAGAACCAGTCAACCAGTCAGTAAACCAGTCAGAGAACCAGTCAACCAGTCAGTAAACCAGTCAGAGAACCAGTCAACCAGTCAGTAAACCAGTCAGAGAACCAGTCAACCAGTCAGAGAACCAGTCAACCAGTCAGAGAACCAGTCAACCAGACAGAGAACCAGTCAACCAGTCAGAGAACCAGTCAACCAGACAGAGAACCAGTCAACCAGTCAGACAACCAGTCAACCAGTCAGTAAACCAGTCAACCAGTCAGACAACCAGTCAGAGAACCAGTCAACCAGTCAGTAAACCAGTCAACCAGTCAGAGAACCAGTCAACCAGACAGAGAACCAGTCAACCAGTCAGAGAACCAGTCAACCAGTCAGAGAACCAGTCAACCAGACAGAGAACCAGTCAACCAGTCAGAGAACCAGTCAACCAGTCAGTAAACCAGTCAGAGAACCAGTCAACCAGTCAGAGAACCAGTCAACCAGTCAGTAAACCAGTTAGAGAACCAGTCAACCAGACACCCAGCTCTTCCTCTAAGCAGGCTGTCTGGGAACACATCCAGCTCCTCCAGTCTCTCTCTTTTCTCTCTTTTTCTTTATTTGATTCTTCTTCTTCCTCTCTCTATATCTCTTAAAATCAGATTTTGTGGCCAGCTAGTGACCACCCTCCAGAGCTGCCTCCAGGAAAAGATGAATCCCAATAACTGCCAACCAGCTCTCAATTCAATTCAAATGGTTTTATTGGCATGGGAAACATATGTTTCATTGCCAAAGCAAGTGAAATAGATAATAAACAAAAGTGAAATAAATAATAAAAAATTAACAGTAAACATTACACTCAGAAGTTCCAAAGGAATAGAGACATTTCAAATGTCATATTATGTCATATTAATTACAAAAGGGAAAATAAATAAACATGCATATGGGTTGTATTTACAATGGTGTTTGTTCTTCACTGGTTGCCCTTTTCTTGTGGCAACAGGTCACACATCTTGCTGCTGTGATGGCACACTGTGGTTTTTCACCCAATAGATATTGGATTTGTTTTCGAATTCTTTGTGGGTCTGTGTCACCTTAGGGAAATATGTGTCTCTAATATGGTCATACATTTGGCAGGCGGTTAGGAAGTGCAGCTCAGTTTCCACCTCATTTTGTGGGCAGTGTGCACATAGCCTGTCTTCTCCTGAGAGCCAGGTCTGCCTTCGGCGGCCTTTCTCAATAACAAGGCTATGCTCACTGAGTCTGTACATAGTCAAAGCTTTCCTTAATTTTGGGTCAGTCACAGTGGTCAGGTATTCTGCCACTGTGTACTGTCTGTTTAGAGACAAATAGCATTCTAGTTTGCTCTGTTGTTTTGTTGATTCTTTCCAATGTGTCAAGTAATTATCTTTTAGTTTTCTCATGATTTGGTTGAGTCAAATTGTGTTGCTGTCCTGGGGCTCTGTGGGGTCTGTTTGTGTTTGTGAACAGAGCCCCAGGACCAGCTTGCAAAGTGGGAGATTTGTACAGGGTAAAAGGGATCTTGAAGAAGGAAGGCTATCACTCCATTTTGCAACGCCATGCCATACCCTGTGGACGGCACTTGATTGGAGCCAATTTCCTCCTACAACAGGACAATGACCCAAAGCACAGCTCCAAACTATGCAATAACTATTTAGGGAAGAAGCAGTCAGCTGGTATTCTGTCTATAATGGAGTGGCCAGCACAGTCACCAGATCTCAACCCTATTGAGCTGTTGTGGGAGCAGCTTGACCGTATGGTACGTAAGAAGTGCCCATCAAGCCAATCCAACTTGTGAGAGGTGCTTCAGGAAGCATGGGGTGAAATCTCTTCAGATTACCTCAACAAATTGACAACTAGAATGGCCAAAGGTCTGCAAGGCTGTAATTGCTGCAAATGGAGGATTCTTTGACGAAAGCAAAGTTTGAAGGACACAATTATTATTTCAATTCAAAATAATTTTTTCTAACCTTGTCAATGACTACATTTCCGTTTCATTTTGCTATATTTCCTATTCAAACTCATTTCATGTATGTTTTCATTTTCATGGAAAAAAAGAACATTTCTAAGTGACCCCAAACTTTTGAACGGTAGTGTACGTTTTACGGATAGTATAGTTTACATTAGTTATCTTTTGTTTGTTTTTAGTCCTTCAGCCCCTCCCAACTATCCCTGAACGCCATCCAGTTTTGATTTCTCTTTGCCATATATTTTTCAACTGTGCTCTGATGTTTCATAAAAGTTCTGAACTTTTCCATTCTCATAGATTCTACATATTGTAATTTAAAGATAAATTTTTTTGCTATGAGTATTGTTATATTATTAATCGATTGACTATGACTTTTTAAATCACCCAGCAGTGCTATTTGCAGAGTTAGCTCCAGGTAAATGTTGCAATTCTTCAGCCATTCCTGAACCTGTGACCAAAACAAGCTACATATGGACAGTACCAAAACAAATTGTCTAATTATTCTGTCTCTTCGCAGCAAAATCTGCAGAGCTGGGATGGTTGTATCCCCCATATAAAGTACCAGTCAAAAGTTTGGACACACCAACTCATTCAAGGGTTTGTCTTTATTTTTACTATTTTTTACATTGTAGAATAATAGTGACGATATCAAAACTATGAAATAACACATATGGAATCATGTAGTAACCAAATAATTGTTAAACAAATCAAAATATATTAGATGGCTGTATGGACGGGGACAGTATATCCTGAGAAAGCCATGTTTCCGTGAAAATGAGACTATGTTACAATCCCTGATGTCTCTCTGGAAGGAGATCCTAGCCCTGAGCTCGTCCACTTTGTTGTCTAGGGACTGGACATTAGCGAGTAATATACTCTAGCGATGGGTGGTGTGCGCGCCTCCTAAGTCTGACTAGGAGACCGCTTTGGCGGCGTTGTTTTGGATCGGCCTCTGGAATCAGTTAAAATGCCCTGGGTGGTGCGAACAAAGGATCCGCATGTTGTACGGTAATTTGGTAAAAAGCCAATTTGACATTTGCTCTGTATATTGTTGTCACTGAGGAAATGTACGAGTCTGCTGTTAATGATAATGCAGAGGATTTTCCCAAGGTTGCTGTCAACGTATATCCCATGGTAGTTATTGGGGTCAAATTAGTCTCCACTTTTGTGGATTGGTTCCAAATATTGGGGATGATGCCAGTTCATTCAATGTAATTGGAGAATCCAGTGGGTTCTGGTAGTCTTTAATAGTTGATTCTAAGATTTGCATTTGATCATGTACATTTTTTTGCTGTTTGTTCTTTGTTATAGGGCCAAAAAGATTGGAGAAGTGGTTTACCCATACATCTCCATTTTGGATAGATAGCTCTTCGTGTTGTTGTTTGTTTAGTGTTTTCCAATTTTCCCAGAAGTGGTTAGTCAATGGATTTCGTCAATTACATTGAGCTGATTTCTGACATGTTGTTCCTTCTTTTTCCGTAGTGTATTTCTGTATTGTTTTAGTGATTCACCATAGTGAAGGCGTAGGCTCAGGTTTTCTGGGTCTCTGTGTTTTTGGTTGGATATGTTTCTCAATTTCTTTCTTAGGATTTTGCATTCCTCATCAAACCATTTGACGTCGTTGTTCATTTTCTTAGGTTGTCTGCTTGACATTTTTAGATTTGATAGGGAAGCTCAGAGGTCAAATATACTGTTTAGGTTTTCTACTGCCAAGTTTACACCTTCACTATTACAGTGAAACATTTTGTCCAGGAAGTTGTCTAGAATGGATTGAATTTGTTGTTGCCTAATTGTTTTTTGGTAGGTTTCTACACTACTTTCCTTCCATCTATAGCATTTCTAAATATTATTCAGTTCATTTGGATTTGATGCCTCATGATTGAGTATTGCTCTGTTCAAGTAGATTGTGATTTTGCTGTTGTCTGATAGGGGTGTCAGTGGGCTGACTGTGAACGCTCTGAGAGACTCTGGGTTGAGGTCAGTGATAAAGTAGTCTACAGTACTACTGCCAAGGATGAGCTATAGGTGTACCTACTGTAGGAGTCCCCTCGAAGCCTAACATTGACTATGTACACCACTGACCAGCCTACCCAGCGTGCGACAGAGCTGCAGGAGTTGTGACCCGTTTCTGTTGGTTATGTTGTCGTAGTTGTGCCTTGGGCTGCATATGGGGGAGGGAATGCTGTCACCTCCAGGTAGGTGTTTGTCCCCCTGTGTGCTGAGGGTGTCAGGTTCTTGTCCAGTTCTGGCATTTAGGTCGCCACAGACTATTACATGTCCCTGGGCCTGGAAATCATTGATCTCTCCCTCTAGAATAGAGAAGCTGTCTTCATTAAAGTATGGGGATTCTAGTGGGGAGATATAGGTAGCACACAGGAGGACATTTTTCTCTGTTGAGATCATTTCCTTTTGAATTTCTAGCCAAATGTAAAATGTTCCTGTTTTGATTCATTGAATAGATTGAGTTAGGTCTGCTCTATACCAAATGAGCATACCCCCTGAGTCCCTTCCCTGTTTTACTCCTGGTAGTTTGGTGGATGGGACAACCAGCTCTCTGTAACCTAGAGGGCAACCAGTGGGTCCGTCTCCTCTATACCATGTTTCTTGTAGGTTTACAATGTCTGTATTTCTGATTTTCTTTGGTGAAGTCCAGGTGCTTTCTTTCTTTCTCTCTCTCTCTCTCTCTCTCTCTCTCTCTCTCTCTCTCTCTCTCTCTCTCTCTCTCTCTCTCTCTCTCTCTCTCTCTCTCTCTCTCTCTCTCTCTCTCTCTCTCTCTCTCTGTATATGAATATACAGTATATACAGCAGGGTTCTTCAATTCCGGTCCTGGAGGGCCGAAACACCTCTGTTTTTCATCCTCTCCTTCTAATCAGGGGCTAATTCAGACCTGGGACACCAGGTGAGTGCAATTAACTACCAGGTAGAAATAAAAAACAGAAGTGTTTCGGCCCTCCAGGACCGGAATTGAAGAACCCTGATATACAGTGTATTCAGACCCCTTTACTTTTTCTGTGCCTCGACACAATCCTGTCTCGGAGCTCTATGGACAATTCCTTTGACCCCATGGCTTGGTTTTTGCTCTGGCATGCGCTGTCAACTGTGGGACCTTATATAGATAGGTGTGTGCCTTTCCAGATCATGTCCAATCAACTGAATTTACCACAGGTGGACTCCAAACAAATTGTAGAAACATCTCAAGGATGATCAATGGAAACAGGATGCACCGGAGCTCATTTTCGAGTCTCATTGCAAAGGGAGTGAATACTTATGTAAATATTTCTAAAAACCTGTTTTCTCTTTGTCATTATGGGGTATTGTGTGTAGATTGATGAGGATAAAAAAAGAATCGTAACAAAATGTGGAAAAAGTCAAGGGGTTTGAATACCTTCGAAGGCACTGTATATATACAGTACCAGTCAAGGGTTTTTCTTTATTTTTACTATTTTCTACATTGTAGAATAATAGTGAATCAAATCAAATCAAATCAAATTGTATTGGTCACATGCGCCGAATACAACAGGTGCAGACATTACAGTGAAATGCTTACTTACAGCCCTTAACCAACAGTGCATTTATTTTAAACAAAAAAAGTAAGAATAAAACAACAACAAAAAAAGTGTTGAGAAAAAAAGAGCAGAAGTAAAATAAAGTGACAGTAGGGAGGCTATATATACAGGGGGGTACCGTTGCAGAGTCAATGTGCGGGGGCACCGGCTAGTTGAGGTAGTTGAGGTAATATGTACATGTGGGTAGAGTTAAAGTGACTATGCATAAATACTTAACAGAGTAGCAGCAGCGTAAAAAGGATGGGGTGGGGGGGGCAGTGCAAATAGTCCGGGTAGCCATGATTAGCTGTTCAGGAGTCTTATGGCTTGGGGGTAGAAGCTGTTGAGAAGTCTTTTGGACCTAGACTTGGCACTCCGGTACCGCTTGCCGTGCGGTAGCAGAGAGAACAGTCTATGACTAGGGTGGCTGGAGTCTTTGACAATTTTGAGGGCCTTCCTCTGACACCGCCTGGTATAGAGGTCCTGAATGGCAGGGAGCTTTGCCCCAGTGATGTACTGGGCCGTACGCACTACCCTCTGTAGTGCCTTGCGGTCAGAGGCCAAGCAGTTGCCATACCAGGCGGTGATGCAACCAGTCAGGATGCTCTCGATGGTGCAGCTGTAGAATTTTTTGAGGATCTGAGGACCCATGCCAAATCTTTTTAGTCTCCTGAGGGGGAATAGGCTTTGTCGTGCCCTCTTCACGACTGTCTTGGTGTGTTTGGACCATGATAGTTCGTTGGTGATGTGGACACCAAGGAACTTGAAGCTCTCAACCTGTTCCACTACAGCCCCGTCGATGAGAATGGGGGCGTGCTCAGTCCTCTTTTTTTTCCTGTAGTCCACAATCATCTCCTTTGTCTTGGTCACGTTGAGGGAGAGGTTGTTGTCCTGGCACCACACGGCCAGATCTCTGACCTCCTCCCTATAGGCTGTCTCATCGTTGTCGGTGATCAGGCCTACCACTGTTGTGTCGTCGGCAAACTTAATGATGGTGTTGGAGTCGTGCCTGGCCATGCAGTCATGGGTGAACTGAGAGTACAGGAGGGGACTGAGCACGCACCCCTGAGGGGCCCCCGTGTTGAGGATCAGTGTGGCAGATGTGTTGTTACATTTACATTTAAATTTTAGTCATTTAGCAGACGCTCTTATCCAGAGCGACTTACAGTTAGCACATACCTACCCTTACCACCTGGGGGCGGCCCGTCAGGAAGTCCAGGATCCAGTTGCAGAGGGAGGTGTTTAGTCCCAGGATCCTTAGCTTAGTGATGAGCTTAGAGGGCACTATGGTGTTGAATGCTGAGCTGTAGTCAATGAATAGCATTCTCACGTAGGTGTTCCTCTTGTCCAGGTGGGAAAGGGCAGTGTGGAGTGCGATAGAGATTGCATCATCTGTGGATCTGTTGGGGCGGTATGCAAATTGGAGTGGGTCTAGGGTTTCTGGGATTATGCTGTTGATGTGAGCCATGACCAGCCTTTCAAAGCACTTCATGGCTACAGACGTCAGTGCTACGGGTCGGTAGTCATTTAGGCAGGTTATCTTAGAGTTCTTGGGCACGGGGACTATGGTGGTCTGCTTGAAACATGTTGGTATTACAGACTCAGTCAGGGACATGTTGAAAATGTCAGTGAAGACACTTGCCAGTTGGTCAGCACATGCTCGGAGTACACGTCCTGGTAATCCGTCTGGCCCTGCGGCCTTGTGAATGTTGACCTGCTTAAAAGTCTTACTCACATCGGCTACGGAGAGCGTGATCACATAGTCATCCGGAACAGCTGGTGCTCTCATGCATGCTTCAGTGTTGCTTGCCTCGAAGCGAGCATAGAAGTGGTTTAGCTCGTCTGGTAGGCTTGTGTCACTGGGCAGCTCGCGGCTGTGCTTCCCTTTGTAGTCTGTAATAGTTTTCAAGCCCTGCAACATCCGACGAGCGTCAGAGCCAGTGTAGTATGATTCAATCTTAGACCTGTATTGACTCTTTGCCTGTTTGATGGTTCGTCGGAGGTCATAGCGGGATTTCTTATAAGCGTCCGGGTTAGAGTCCCGTTCCTTGAAAGCGGCAGCTCTACCCTTTAGCTCAGTGCGGATGTTTCCTGTAATCCATGGCTTCTGGTTGGGGTATGTACGTACGGTCACTGTGGGGACGACATCATCGATGCACTTATTGATGAAGCCAGTGACTGATGTGGTGTACTCCTCAATGCTGTCTGAAGAATCCCGGAACATGTTCCAGTCTGTGCTAGCAAAACAGTCCTGTAGCTTAGCATCTGCGTCATCTGACCACTTTTTTATTAACCGAATCACTGGTGCTTCCTGCTTCAGTTTTTGCTTATAAGCAGGAATCAGGAGGATAGAGTTATGGTCAGATTTGCCAAATGGAGGGCGAGGGAGAGCTTTGTATGCGTCTCTGTGTGTGGAGTAAAGGTGGTCTAGAGTTTTTTTCCCTCTGGTTGCACATTTAACATGCTGGTAGATATTAGGTAGAACGGATTTAAGTTTCCCTGCATTAAAGTCCCCGGCCACTAGGAGCGCTGCATCTGGATGAGCGTTTTCCTGTTGATTAATGGCCTTGTACAACTCATTCAGAGCAATCTTAATGCCAGCATTGGTTTGTGGTGGTAAATAGACAGCTATGAAAAATATAGATGAAAACTATCTTGGTAAATAGTGTGGTCTACAGCTTATCATAAGATACTCTACCTCAGGCGAGCAAAACCTCGAGACTTCCTTAGTATTTGATTTTGTGCACCAGCTGTTGTTTACAAATATACAGAGACCGCCGCCCCTTGTCTTACCAGAGTCAGACGTTCTGTCCTGCCGATGTAGCGTATAGCCTGCTAGCTGAATGTTATCATTGTTGTCGTTCAGCCACGACTCCGTAAAACATAAGATATTACAGTTTTTAATGTCCCGTTGGTAGGATAACCGTAATCTTAACTCGTCCATTTTATTCTCAAAAGATTGAACGTTGGCTAGTAGGATTGATGGGAGAGGCAGTTTACTCGCTCGCCGTCGGATCCTTACAAGGCACCCGGATCTGCGTCCGCGATATCTCCGTCTCTTCCTCACGCGAATGACGGGGATCTGGGCCTTGTCGGGTGTCTGTAGGATATCCTTCACGACCGCCTCGTTGAAGAAAAAATCTTCGTCCAATGCGAGGTGAGTAATCGCTGTCCTGATATCCAGAAGCTCTTTTTGGTTATAAGAGACGATGGCAGAAACATTATGTACAAAATAAATTACAAATAACGCGGAAAAACACACATAATAGTACAATTGGTTAGAGGGCTGTAAAACGGCAGCCATCTTCCCGGCGCTGTTCTTCATCAGTTTCAAAACTATGAAATAACACATATGGAGTCATGTAGTAACCAAAAAAGTGTTAAACAAATCAAAATATATTTTATATTTGAGATTCTTCAAATAGCCACCCTTTGCCTTGATGACAGCTTTGCACACTCTTGGCATATACTATAATATATAATAATATAATATAATATTTAGCAGACGCTTTTATCCAAAGCGACTTACAGTCATGCGTGCATAAATTTTTGTGTATGGGTGGTCCCGGGGATCGAACCCACTACCTTGGCGTTACAAGCGCCGTGCTCTACCAGCTGAGCTACAGAGGACCAGAGGACCACCTGGTAGGTTTGTACACTGCAAATTGTCCGCAAGCAGCCCAAACAGATAGTACTTTACAAAAACATATATTTTTTAGAACATTGATTACATCGGGAAACGATCACATGCTTTTACAGTCTTTTATGTCCAACAATGAAGATTCAATTTAATTTATATTGTTTTGCTCAGAAAACTTGGGGGGGAAATAAACCACCTGCGGGACAAATTTGTGGAATGGATTTTGGGGGATGGAGGAGGGTTAGGGTTAGGATGGAAGGATGGTTAGGGTTAGGATGGGGGAGGGTTAGGGTTAGGATGGAGGAGGGTTAGGGTTAGGATGGAGGAGGGTTAGGGTTAGGATGGAGGAGGGTTAGGGTTAGGATGGAGGAGGGTTAGGGTTAGGATGGAGTAGGGTTAGGATGGAAGGAGGGTTAGGGTTAGGATGGAGGAGGGTTAGGGTTAGGATGGAGGAGGGTTAGGGTTAGGATGGAGGAGGGTTAGGGTTAGGATGGAGGAGGGTTAGGGTTAGGATGGAGGAGGGTTAGGGTTAGGATGGAGGAGGGTTAGGGTTATGATGGAGGAGGGTTAGGGTTAGGATGGAGGAGGGTTAGGGTTAGGATGGAGGAGGGTTAGGGTTAGGATGGAGGAGGGTTAGGGTTAGGATGGAGGAGGGTTAGGGTTAGGATGGAGGAGGGTTAGGGTTAGGATGGAGGAGGGTTAGGGTTAGGATGGAGGAGGGTTAGGGTTAGGATGGAGGAGGGTTAGGGTTAGGATGGAGGAGGGTTAGGGTTAGGATGGAGGAGGGTTAGGGTTAGGATGGAGGAGGGTTAGGTTTAGGATGGAGGAGGGTTAGAAGTTAGTAGGGCTCTTATATTTGTAGTTACGGATTGGATGGTTTTTCTTAATGTTTGTTTCTTTATTCATTTAGTCTGTGATTGTTTGTGGATATATATATAATATAGAAATACCATAGAAAAAGAAGATGACGGGGAACTTTTTAGTCGTAAGAGATTGGATTATTGTACAAGTGTTGAATGTTGAAACTGAAATAGCTAACTAGCTTTTATATTTAAGTAAGAATTATTTGAGGTAAAAGTTTGATGAAACTGTCACTGGGCAGTGACTTTGTTAGCGTTAGATAGCTAATGTTAGCTTGCTAGCTAACGTTAGTTAAAACAGACCAAAGGGGACCTTGGTTAAAAGTTTCCTTGTGTGCCTTTTTGCTGCAGATGTTGCTATGCATTGTTCTGTTTGTGTCTAACAATGTTAGATGTTGAACAAAGGTACTAGCTAGTCACCTATGTAGCTACGTTAGCGAGATAGCTAGCTAGCTAGGTTAGGTAACATTTGAACATTGATAGCTAGCTAGCTCCCGGAGAGAACGGGCTATCCTGTTAGCTGACGTTAACAATAATAGTTTTCCCTGTCAGCGAACATGTCTAGTGGGGCTTTCAAGACAAAACAAAGTAAAATCATGACGTTAGTGATCTTCAGGTCAGAAAGGCCGGAGCTCCAGAAACATTCCAGAGTTTCCAACTAGGAATTGCTCATTGGATAACCGTTCAAAACTGTTTTCCCCAGTCGGAGCTCGTTTATTTCCGAGTTCCCAGTAGTCTTGAATGCACTGAAGTTGTATGTTGGAGATTTGCGAGTTCTGAGTTCCAGTTGTTTTGAACGTGGATCCTAAAAGTTATGACATTAGATACCTAGTTATTATGACTATGCCAGAACCTGGCTATAGATTGCTTTGACCTTTGACCTAGCTAGCTAGTTAATGTTATCAACCAGAGAGACATTCAGGTCTTACCTAGCTACAATAATTAGCAAGTTGTCTAACTGTAAACAGCCAAGTTGATTTCCTATTTTAAAAGGCCTTGATGAGTAAAAAATAACTATCAAGCTAGCTAGCTAATTAACATAGGGTTGTTACGATACCAGTAGGGAAACCAAGCATGAAGCAGACTCAATTTCCCGAGGAAAACAGTCCTAATGTTGGAAACAAAGCCTTATGTTGTCACCCAGAATCACGTTTCTTTCCAAGCTATAGCACACAATGTTACATACAGTAGGTTTTTTAAAGGACCACAGATCAGTCAGTCTGATTTGTGTTTTCGTTTTTGCCATGACAAATGAGGTATCATAGTATTGTGATACTGGTATCGTGACAACCCTAAATGAAGGTGTTGTTTCCTACCTTCACCACCTGGGGGCGGCATGTCAGACGTTCAGGACCCAGTTGAACAGGGCGGGGTTCAGACCCAGGGCCTCGAGCTTAATGATGATCTTGGAGGGTACTATGGTGTTGAAGGCTGAGCTATAGTCAATGAACAGCATTCTGACGTAGGTATTCCTCTTGTCCAGATGGGATAGGGCAGTGTGCAATGTGATGGCAATAGCGTTGTCTGTGGATCTATTGGGGCGGTTAGCAAATTGAAGTGGGTCTAGGGTGTCAGGTAAGGTAGAGGTGGTATGATCCTTAACGAGCCTCTCAAAGCACTTCATGATGACAGAGGTGAGTGCTACGGGGCGATAGTCATTTCGTTCAGTTATCTTTGCTTTCTTAGGCACAGGAACAATGGTGGACATCTTGAAGCAAGTTGGGCTAGCAGACTGGAATAGGGAGAGATTGAATATGTCCGTAAACATTCCAGCCAGCTGGTCTGCACTTGCTCTGAGGAAGCGGCTAGGGATGCCATTTTTAGCCTGAAGCCTTGCAAGGGTTCACACGTTAAATGTCTTACTCACGTTGGCCACGGAGAACGAGAGCCCACGGTTCTTGGGAGCGGGCCGCGTCGGTGGCACGGTGTTATCCTCAAAGCGGTCGAAGAAGGTGTTTAGCTTGTCTGGGAGCAAGACGCTGGTGTCTGCGACATGGCTGGTTTTCCCTTTGTAATCTGTGATTGTATGTAGACCCTGCCACATATGTCTCGTGTCTGAGCCATTGAAATGCGTCTCCACTTTGTCTCTGTACTGACGTTTTGCCTGTTTGATTGCCTTACGGAGTGAATAACTACACTGTTTGTATTCAACCATATTCCCAGTCACCTTGCCATGGTTCAATGCTGTCATCTATCCACGGTTTCTGGTTTGGAAAGGTTTTAATAGTCACAGTGGGAACAACATCCCCTATACACTTCCTGATGAACTCAGTCACCATGTACGTCAATGTCGTTCTTAGAGGCTACCCGGAACATATTCCGAATCAAAACAATCGTTTAAAAATATATATTTTTACCCTCTTTACTCCCCAATTTTGTCATATCCAATTGGAAGTTACGGTCTTGTCCCATCACTGCAACTCCTGTATGGACTCAGGAGAGGCGAAGGTCGAGAGCCGTGCGTCCTCTGAAACACAACCCCGCCAAGCCGCACTGCTTCTTGACACAATGCAGGCTTAACCCGGAAGCAAGCCGCACCAATGTGTTGAAACACCGTACGGCCCACAACAGGAGTCGCTCAGCTCGATGGGACAAGGACATCCCGGCCGGCCAAACCCTCCCCTAATCCAGACGACGCTTGGCCAATTTTGCATCCCTCATGGGTGTCCCGGTCGCGGCTGGCTGCGACACAGCCTAGTACCGAACCAGGATCTGTAGTAACGCATCTTGCACTGCATCAGTGCCTTAGACCGCTGCTTGGGAGGCCCCAATCAAAACAATCTTGA
Organism: Coregonus ussuriensis; assembly: GCA_031479575.1. Taxonomy (NCBI): domain Eukaryota; kingdom Metazoa; phylum Chordata; class Actinopteri; order Salmoniformes; family Salmonidae; genus Coregonus; species Coregonus ussuriensis. The sequence continues at coordinate 758,975 of CM062479.1, read as the reverse complement.
AGCATTGATTCCGATTGGTCAGACCATTGTTGAATAGACATTAGCAAGGGTACTTCCTGTTTGAGCTTCTGCCTAAAGGAAGGGAGGAGCAAAATTGAGTTGTGATCTGATTTGCTGAAAGGAGAGCGGGGGAGGGCCTTGTAGGGGGAGTAGCAGTGGTCGAGTGTTTTACCAGAGGGAGTACTACAGTCAATGTGTTGATAGAACTTCGGTTTGCTATGAGGTGATGTTCAGGAAGGAGGCGAGGGCCTGGTCGATGGAGTTCCCTGCAGTGCCCGAGTCCACTGGAGCTGTAGAGAGGGACAGCCAGCCAGTGAAATGGAAACCAGAAAGGGTTAGTGATGATGATGATGGAATACTCACACCTACCCGGGAGACGGATGATAGTGCAGCCGCCCCTCTGCCCTCGTGGACTACGGTTTGGAATGCACCGGACACCGGTTTGGAATGCACCGGACACCGGTTTGGAATGCACCGGACACCGGTTTGGAATGCACCGGACACCGCTGAAGCTGGTGCCCCTTCTGACCACAATAGGAACAGAGCCCCAGCTGTCTCTGGCGACGCCGCTCTGCTGCGGGGAGGTGTGTGGCCCCTACCTCTGTGGGTTCAGGCTCAGTTTCATGACGGCCAAAGGAGGAAGGCGAGAGACGAGAGGGGTGCCGGCGCTCTCGAAAAAGGTTATCCAGACGGATGGCCATCGGAAAAGTTGTCGTCCCGACACACCAACTCCATCTGGACCTCTTTTCGTAGTCCTCTTCGGAATAAGGTACGGAGAGCCGGCTCTTTCCATGCACTGGAGGATGCAACAGTCCAGAAGGTGAGGGCGTGCTCAACAGCGTTCTGGGCACCCTGCTGGAGTTGGAGTAGTCGCTCACCTCCCTCTCTGCCCTCAGGTGGATGATCTGCCCAGCAGGTAAATGACCGTGGCAACCTTGGACCTCTCGGTGGTGGGGGCTCCTGTCTGATGGGCGAAATAGAGAGAGCAATGGAGTAGGAAGCCATGGCATTTCGATGGAGTCCCGTCATATTTGGCTGGGAGAGACAATAGAGCATTGCTGACCTGGGCGGACTGCTGGATGGGCTGGCGGACAGGCTCGCTGGGAAGACTCGTGCTAGAGGATCCTCCGCTAGTTGGAGATGAATCCTCTCGAGTGTTGTCGAGATGGTGGAGAACGATTACGTACCCAGTTGAGCCAGCTGGTCGTGGTGTTGACGGAGTAGATGTTCCTGTTCGTTGACCATCTGCTGCTTCCATATCTTGAGAGGCAGTATTCTGTGACATATTAGCCAGGAAGCAGGTGCAGATGTATACGCAGTGAGTCAGGAAGCAGGTGCAGAAAGAGAGTTGAATAATAAGACAAGGCAGAAGAACAAAACAGGAGTAGGCTCCTGAACATGAAGACAAACCAATACTGCCTGATGACTGAGGCTACTGAGGGCTATATAAAGACTGATGACTGAGGCTACTGAGGGCTATATAAAGACTGATGACTGAGGCTACTGAGGGCTATATAAAGACTGATGACTGAGGCTACTGAGGGCTATATAAAGACTGATGACTGAGGCTACTGAGGGCTATATAAAGATATCAGTAATACATATATAGTAAAGTAGTCAGGGTGATAATGAAGTCCAGGTGTGATAATGAAGTCCAGGTGTGATAATGAAGTCCAGGTGTGATAATGAAGTCCAGGGTGATAATGAAGTCCAGGTGTGATAATGAAGTCCAGGTGTGATAATGAAGTCCAGGTGTGTGTAATGATGGAGAGCAGGTGTGTGTAATGATGGAGAGCAGTTGTGCGCAATGATGGTTGCCATGTGTGCGTAATGTGGGTTGCCAGGACCGGTGGTTGGTAGACCGGCGACATCGAGCACCGGTGCGGGAGAACGGGAGTAGGCGTGAAAAACACATTTGAAAATAAAGCACAACCCCAATCAAAGTAAGTACAGAATAAGATTTTTAAAAATTTATTTTCCCTTTTTTCAATATTGTAACATTGTAATAACTTGATGTTAGACTGGAAACCTGCCTTTATCTACAGTATGTACGTGGGTGTGTGTAATATTATGTATCTCCCTCCAATGAAACGTGCCCAGGTGCCAGCCCACTTTGAAAAGGTTCTGGAGATATCTCCCTCCAATGAAACGTGCCCAGGTGCCAGCCCACTTTGAAAAGGTTCTGGAGATATCTCCCTCCAATGAAACGTGCCCAGGTGCCAGCCCACTTTGAAAAGGTTCTGGAGATATCTCCCTCCAATGAAACGTGCCCAGGTGCCAGCCCACTTTGAAAAGGTTCTGGAGATATCTACCTCCAATGAAACGTGCCCAGGTGCCAGCCCACTTTGGAAAGGTTCTGGAGATATCTCCCTCCAATGAAACGTGCCCAGGTGCGAGCCCACTTTGGAAAGGTTCTGGAGATATCTCCCTCCAATGAAACGTGCCCAGGTGCCAGCCCACTTTGGAAAGGTTCTGGAGATATCTCCCTCCAATGAAACGTGCCCAGGTGCCAGCCCACTTTGGAAAGGTTCTGGAGATATCTCCCTCCAATGAAACGTGCCCAGGTGCGAGCCCACTTTGGAAAGGTTCTGGAGATATCTCCCTCCAATGAAACGTGCCCAGGTGCCAGCCCACTTTGGAAAGGTTCTGGAGATATCTCCCTCCAATGAAACGTGCCCAGGTGCCAGCCCACTTTGGAAAGGTTCTGGAGATATCTCCCTCCAATGAAACGTGCCCAGGTGCCAGCCCACTTTGAAAAGGTTCTGGAGAAGGTAACCCCCTACACCCGTAGCTACATGGAGGAGATGGAGTCTATCTTTGACCAATCCCAGGAGGAGAGGAATAGTATCTCCAACAATGAGAGGTAGGCTACACCAGCAGTCAGTCTGTTACTAGGAGGGTGTGGATGGTCTTTACACCTGCAGTCAGACTGTTACTAGGAGGGTGTGTGATGGTCTTTACACCTGCAGTCAGACTGTTACTAGGAGGGTGTGTGACGGTCTTTACACCTGCAGTCAGTCTGTTACTAGGAGGGTGTGGATGGTCTTTACACCTGCAGTCAGACTGTTACTAGGAGGGTGTGTGATGGTCTTTACACCTGCAGTCAGACTGTTACTAGGAGGGTGTGTGATGGTCTTTACACCTGCAGTCAGTCTGTTACTAGGAGGGTGTGGATGGTCTTTACACCTGCAGTCAGACTGTTACTAGGAGGGTGTGTGATGGTCTTTACACCTGCAGTCAGTCTGTTACTAGGAGGGTGTGTGATGGTCTTTACACCTGCAGTCAGTCTGTTACTAGGAGGGTGTGGATGGTCTTTACACCTGCAGTCAGTCTGTTACTAGGAGGGTGTGTGATGGTCTTTACACCTGCAGTCAGTCTGTTACTAGGAGGGTGTGGATGGTCTTTACACCTGCAGTCAGTCTGTTACTAGGAGGGTGTGTGATGGTCTTTACACCTGCAGTCAGTCTGTTACTAGGAGGGTGTGTGATGGTCTTTACACCTGCAGTCAGTCTGTTACTAGGAGGGTGTGGATGGTCTTTACACCTGCAGTCAGTCTGTTACTAGGAGGGTGTGTGACGGTCTTTACACCTGCAGTCAGACTGTTACTAGGAGGGTGTGTGATGGTCTTTAGACCTGCAGTCAGTCTGTTACTAGGAGGGTGTGTGATGGTCTTTACACCTGCAGTCAGTCTGTTACTAGGAGGGTGTGTGATGGTCTTTACACCTGCAGTCAGTCTGTTACTAGGAGGGTGTGGATGGTCTTTACACCTGCAGTCAGTCTGTTACTAGGAGGGTGTGTGATGGTCTTTACACCTGCAGTCAGTCTGTTACTAGGAGGGTGTGTGACGGTCTTTACACCTGCAGTCAGACTGTTACTAGGAGGGTGTGTGATGGTCTTTACACCTGCAGTCAGTCTGTTACTAGGAGGGTGTGTGATGGTCTTTACACCTGCAGTCAGACTGTTACTAGGAGGGTGTGTGATGGTCTTTACACCTGCAGTCAGTCTGTTACTAGGAGGGTGTGGATGGTCTTTACACCTGCAGTCAGTCTGTTACTAGGAGGGTGTGTGATGGTCTTTACACCTGCAGTCAGTCTGTTACTAGGAGGGTGTGTGATGGTCTTTACACCAGCAGTCAGTCTGTTACTAGGAGGGTGTGGATGGTCTTTACACCTGCAGTCAGTCTGTTACTAGGAGGGTGTGGATGGTCTTTACACCAGCAGTCAGTCTGTCTAATGTAGTGAACAGTGTTACAAGCTAATTTAGCAGACGGTATAACAGTAGTGTATGGTCCAACAATGTGACCATTATTAGACAGCTTGAGGGTAATACACTGGACTGGTCTGCCTCGTTGTTCAGTGGAGTCTAAAGAAGACTCTCTTTCTGGGCACCAGAAAAGAAGGGAAGAAAGAGGTAGAGGCAAGTTACAATAGAGGAGAGCATGTCTCCATCTGTCTTCATGACCTCATGCTACAGTACAACTCTATCTCAGTGATGTTCAAGGCCTTTGCAGACTGTATTTCGGATTCATTCTTTACGATTATCACGTCACACTGTTCGATGGTACCAAATTAAAATCTTGATATCATCCTGGCCAGATTGTACGATTTGATTCAGTTCTGTTGCAACATTCAATTGGCAACGTCAGCCGACGCAGGCTGCATCAACTGAAGCGCTCTATTTGATGTGTGCATGTGCAAGCCCCTCTATGCTCATGTGAGAGTGAAGTGAGTTCGGAAAAACTCAAAGGAGCCCTATGCATATTATAAATAGTTTTCACATACAAACTTTACATGTCCGAACTCAGAATCAAATAGGCTTCCCCAAAACAACATGGTAGCTATGGTAGAAAGTTTATTTGGATTGGTTATTTTGTGAATTTTTCTAAATCCCATCAGGTAGCCTGATTTCAGATGTGTCCATATAAACAAGATTATTAGGGAAATTGTTCTTCTTGCAAAGCATGTCAACGTTTAAATTAAGCTATTATATTAATCTGATTTATCACAATAATCTTAATATTGTGTGCATACTCATTGCTGGCCGTGTTCCTATTGGCCGTGTTCCTATTGGCCGTGTTCCTATTGGCCGTGTTCCTATTGGCCGTGTTCCTATTGGCCGTGTTCCAATTGGCCGTGTTCCTATTGGCCGTGTTCCCATTGGCCTTGTTCCTATTGGCCGTGTTCCTATTGGCCGTGTTCCCATTGGCCTTGTTCCTATTGGCCGTGTTCCTATTGGCCGTGTTCCTATTGGCCTTGTTCCTATTGGCCTTGTTCCTATTGGCCGTGTTCCTATTGGCCGTGTTCCCATTGGCCGTGTTCCCATTGGCCTTGTTCCTATTGGCCGTGTTCCCATTGGCCTTGTTCCCATTGGCCTTGTTCCTATTGGCCGTGTTCCTATTGGCCGTGTTCCCATTGGCCTTGTTCCTATTGGCCGTGTTCCTATTGGCCTTGTTCCTATTGGCCGTGTTCCCATTGGCCTTGTTCCCATTGGCCTTGTTCCTATTGGCCGTGTTCCTATTGGCCGTGTTCCCATTGGCCTTGTTCCTATTGGCCGTGTTCCTATTGGCCTTGTTTCTATTGGCCGTGTTCCCATTGGCCTTGTTCCTATTGGCCGTGTTCCTATTGGCCTTGTTCCTATTGGCCGTGTTCCCATTGGCCTTGTTCCTATTGGCCGTGTTCCTATTGGCCGTGTTCCCATTGGCCTTGTTCCTATTGGCCGTGTTCCTATTGGCCTTATTCCTATTGGTCTTGTTCCTATTGGCCGTGTTCCCATTAGCCTTGTTCCTATTGGCCTTGTTCCTATTGGCCGTGTTCCTATTGGCCGTGTTCCCATTGGCCTTGTTCCTATTGGCCGTGTTCCTATTGGCCTTGTTTCTATTGGCCGTGTTCCTATTGGCCTTGTTCCTATTGGCCGTGTTCCCATTGGCCTTGTTCCTATTGGCCGTGTTCCTATTGGCCGTGTTCCTATTGGCCGTGTTCCTATCGGCCTTGTTCCTATTGGCCGTGTTCCTATTGGCCTTGTTTCTATTGGCCGTGTTCCCATTGGCCTTGTTCCTATTGGCCGTGTTCCTATTGGCCTTGTTCCTATTGGCCGTGTTCCTATTGGCCTTGTTCCTATTGGCCTTGTTCCTATTGGCCGTGTTCCTATTGGTCGTAACACCAGCCACAGTACACGATAAAGGCAAAATACTGACTCCGCCATTTGTCTCAATGAAGAGTTTGGCGTTCAACTAGCCATGTGCGACATGCACGTGCAGTTACATACCTGCTAGCGTTAGCGGCAGGAGGACGAGCAATATCCACCGTCGTGGTACGGATGAAGCCTGACCTGGAATGTGAAGCTAACTGAAGCTGGCTAGCTTTATAAAAGCCTGAGTAGATCTAGCTTGCTTCGTGGTATACCACTCTGGTGACAGACACTGTGAGACACACTAACCACCATTCCCTTATATCTCTCTCTGTTACTCTAACGGCTGGGATGCCAGTGACATGTTAAACTAGGAGACATGAATGAGTAGTGCCGAGGGCAGGTGGGTCACCAGAAGAATCCTAGACATGCACTAATACATGATCACATACAAACGTGCAACAGAGTTCAGAACGTAAGCTACTCCACAGCTAGCTTGAAATGTCATGGATGGAGCCATCCAATTGGTACCTTTGGGTGGCTCAAACAAATGGTACGTTGTCAAGGAGGACGGTCACGTGTGTTTTCGATCAGAGGATCACTGGTTGGAGCCCAGTGTGGGACAGGGAGCAGAGGATCACTGGTTGGAGCCCAGTGTGGGACAGGGAGCAGAGGATCACTGGTTGGAGCCCAGTGTGGGACAGGGAGCAGGGGATCACTGGTTGGAGCCCAGTGTGGGACAGGGAGCAGAGGATCACTGGTTGGAGCCCAGTGTTGGACAGGGAGCAGAGGATCACTGGTTGGAGCCCAGTGTGGGACAGGGAGCAGGGGATCACTGGTTGGAGCCCAGTGTGGGACAGGGATCAGAGGATCACTGGTTGGAGCCCAGTGTGGGACAGGGACAGTGGAGGAAGATATACTGTTTTTGCATTAGCACTACACACCTGATTCAAATCATCAACACTTGATGATAAGTTGATCATTTGAATCTGCTGTGTAGTGCTGGGGCAAAGACAAACATGTTCTCCCCTTTGGGTCCCCAGGACCACTGTTCTATCTGGACTAATCCCATTCCCCACCTCACCTCTCCCTGGCTACTGTATGTAGACATGATCCAACTCTGTGAACACACTGACTATCCTTCAATGGATGTTTGTTACGTGTACCTGTTCACTTTCTTTCCCGACCACAAGCATGTTGGTTAAATATGAGAGCATTGCTTAGTTAAGAAGTTTCAGTGTTGCTACAGTTTGCAAACAAAGTCATTGTGACACTATTTATGTTTTTCAGGTGACAGTCTTATCATAGAGATGGGCAACTGGTCCTCGGAAGGCATTTAGTTTAATCAGGTGTGCTAACTGGGGCTGGGGAAGAAGTGTGACACCAATCAGGCCCCAGAGGGCTGGAGAACCATGACGAGGATGACCAAATCGAGATGGACTCAACAGACTTGATACAAGATCCATCATGATCTGATACAGGTCTCTCCTGGAGAGTTGCAGTCTTGTAGGTTTTCTCCAACCCTAATCTAGTGCACCTGGTTCTAATAACTAGCTGGTTGATAAGCTGCAGGAGGGTAACTCTCCAGGAGATCTGGACCTTCACCTAGTCCCTCCACCCTTTCCTCTTGTAACCTCTCTCCCTCTACTATAGCAGTCCCTCCACCCTTTCCTCTTGTAACCTCTTTCCCTCTACTATAGCAGTCTAGTCCCTCCACCCTTTCCTCTTGTAACCTCTCTCCCTCTACTATAGCAGTCCCTCCACCCTATCCTCTTGTAACCTCTCTCCCTCTACTATAGCAGTCTAGTCCCTCCACCCTTTCCTCTTGTAACCTCTCTCCCTCTACTATAGCAGTCTAGTCCCTCCACCCTTTCCTCTTGTAACCTCTCTCCCTCTACTATAGCAGTCTAGTCCCTCCACCCTTTCCTCTTGTAACCTCTCTCCCTCTACTATAGCAGTCTAGTCTCCACCCTTTCCTCTTGTAACCTCTTTCCCTCTACTATAGCAGTCTAGTCCCTCCACCCTTTCCTCTTGTAACCTCTCTCCCTCTACTATAGCAGTCTAGTCCCTCCTCCCTTTCCTCTTGTAACCTCTCTCCCTCTACCATAGCAGTCTCTCCACCTTTCCTCTTGTAACCTCTCTCCCTCTGCTATAGCAGTCCCTCCACCCTTTCCACCCTTTCCTCTTGTAACCTCTCTCCCTCTACTATAGCAGTCTAGTCCCTCCACCCTTTCCTCTTGTAACCTCTCTCCCTCTACTATAGCAGTCTAGTCCCTCCACCCTTTCCTCTTGTAACCTCTCTCCCTCTACTATAGCAGTCTAGTCCCTCCACCCTTTCCTCTTGTAACCTCTCTCCCTCTACTATAGCAGTCTAGTCTCCACCCTTTCCTCTTGTAACCTCTCTCCCTCTACTATAGCAGTCTAGTCCCTCCACCCTTTCCTCTTGTAACCTCTCTCCCTCTACTATAGCAGTCTAGTCCCTCCACCCTTTCCTCTTGTAACCTCTCTCCCTCTACTATAGCAGTCTAGTCCCTCCACCCTTTCCTCTTGTTATCTCTCTCCCTCTACTATAGCAGTCTAGTCCCTCCACCCTTTCCTCTTGTAACCTCTCTCCCTCTACTATAGCAGTCTTTGGTGATTGGGCTGATGGAGGTAAACAGACATCTTGCTGCTGCCACATTTAACAATGTGTGATTCCTCCACCATTACATCATCATTTAAAATAAAGTGAATCATCTTTGGTTCATATTCTTGTTTGTGGTAAGGAGGTTTAGTAGGTGAATATGAATAGTACTGATGACTGTATTACAATTATGTTGGTAAGGTTGACTTGACTGAAATATTAGGATTTTTTTGGTATTGTAATACTTTCTGGTCTCATCACCTGCTGCTTGCATTTCAATAGCTACGTTGTTTATGATTTACACACTTGTCAGAAAGTGAGGAAATATCAGGTGAAACTGTCGCGGCACTTTGCTATTGTATGTAATTTGAGCATTGGTTTGATTAGCTAACGTAGCTAACTAGCTAGCTATGGTGGAGAGGTTGATTTGATGCAACAAATTAACGTTTGCAGCCGATCTGAGCTCATGCCTGTTAGATAGTTAATCTACCCTGAATTTATTTGTGAATATGGCTGGGATAATTGAAGAATAAGTATGTTGAGGGTCAATATTGTCAAGGTATAATGAGTTAGCTAGCCAGCTAGCCAGCTAGCCAGCTAGCCAACTTGTGCTAACTATAGCTGGGCTGTTCGGAAGAGCGGTGAACACGGGGCTGTATCGCATTAGTGGAAACCAAGACTGTTCTCAGGGCAGGTTTGCCGGTTTTGACTAGCAGAAGTGACTTTTCATAGCACAGGTTAGGAAAACTTAAGCAGCAGGTTAGGAGAATTAGGTTAAGGTTAGGAAAAGGGTTGGCTAAAATACTACAATTGTCCCTGACGTGATTCAAACATATCTAGCTACAACCAGACCTGCCCTGAGAACAGTCTTGGTTTCCACTAATGCGATGCTGCAAACCCGGGAGCAAACATTACAACGTCAACTAACTAAACATATATACAGGTGAAGTCGGAAGTTTACATACACTTAGGTTTCAACAACTCCACAAATGTCGTGTTAACAAACTATAGTTTTGGCAGGAAGAAGCCACTGCTCCAAAACCGCCATAAAAAAGCCAGACTATGGTTTGCAACTGCACATGGGGACAAAGATCGTACTTTTTGGAGAAATGTCCTCTGGTCTGATGAAACAAAAATAGAACTGTTTGGCCATAATGACCATCGTTATGTTTGGAGGAAAAAGGGGGTGCTGGCAAGCCGAAGAACACCATACTAACCGTAAAGCACGGGGGTGGCAGCATCATGCTGTGGGGGTGCTTTGCTGCAGGAGGGACTGGTGCATTTCACAAAATAGATGGTATCATGAGGAAGGAAAATGATGTGGATATATTGAAGCAACATCTCAAGACATCAGTCAGGAAGTTAAAGCTTGGTCGCAAATGGGTCTTCCAAATGGACAATGACCCCAAGCATACTTCCAATGTTGTGGCAAAATGGCATAAGGACAACAAAGTCAAGGTATTGGAGTGGCCATCACAAAGCCCTGACCTCAATCCTATAGAACATTTGTGGGCAGAACTGAAAAAGTGTGTGCGAGCAAGGAGGCCTACAAACCTGACTCAGTTACACCAGCTCTGTCAGGAGGAATGGGCCAAAATTCACCCAATTTATTGTGGAAAGCTTGTGGAAGGCTACCTGAAACGTTTGACCCAAGTTAAACAATTTAAAGGCAATGCTACCAAATACTAATTGAGTGTATGCAAACTTCTGACCCACTGGGAATGTGATGAAAGAAATAAAAGCTGAAATAAATAATTCTCTCTACTATTATTCTGACATTTCACATTCTTAAAATAAAGTGGTGATCCTAACTGACCTAAGACAGGGAATTTTTACTAGGATTAAATGTCAGGAATTGTGAAAAACTGAGTTTAAATGTATTTGGCTAAGGTGTATGTAAACTTCCGACTTCAACTGTAATTTCAATAAAGGCTATCTGGTTTGAAAACCATTTTGAATATGGCTTAGATATGGCTAAGAACAAAAATATATTGAGGGGAAAAACTCACTTTAACATGCATTGGCCAATCAAAATATAATATAGACAGCTCTGAATAATCAGTTCAGAGCTGTCAGTTTTCTAATACATAATTTGAAGGGCCAGATGAGTGCTTGGAGTGATACAGCTCTTAAAAAGTAAATTGGATTTTGGGAAGTTGACGCGTCTCCAAATATCTTCAGATTATGTAAATCTGTTTGTCTCTGAGACAGCCCTCTGGATTTAAATAATTATCCACTTTTCAATTAATATCATAGGACATTACTTCAAACTTTTTCGTCAAATAATTTAGATTAGCGTGAGTGTGTGTGAGTATGGGTGCTCCTTATATACTTATAAGACTGTAATGTATTCTGGGTGAAGCATATTGATGCATTCAGTTCCTAAGTGTCACTAAACATAGTAGATATCAAGCTGTGGTGACCAATATTGATTATTTAATGTTCACTTTTAGGCAAGTGGTCGATAGTGTGGATTCATTGAATGGTCCTCTTTTAAAACCAATTTGCATCGACTGTCTTCATGGAGGTGTTCTCTAACTGGAGAAACATAAATCCATGTTGCCACAGCAACGTCTCCTTAACCCTTACTCTATCCGACTGTAATTGTGAGATGAACAGAGGCCCACTGCCACTCTATATCTCATGCTGATCATCCATACTCCAGCCAGCCTGTCAGATGTCTTGGAAGGAAAGGAGAGACAATGAGACAGAGGTTCCAACAACTACAGGCTTGATATGAAGGGATCGATGCCAGGGTATATATAGTCTTTAGGATTGGCTGGATTCCTGTTAGTTTACAGGAAAGAGTAATCACTCACTAGCAGTGTTTGAGTTGGACTAATAGTTTTCCATTTCTTAATTAAAAATATTTTGTCTAAACTTTCACTGATTGTCCAAATGAACTGTGCAGACAGAACCAGTGGACTGGAAAGGACTGATTGATCGATGTAGCTGTATGTGTTGCCTCTTGCCTGACTCTCCCCGTCCCCATTAGAACTACACACTCCCTCTGACCATCTAAACTCTGGGGGAGGTTGCTACTCCATCTAAACTCTCCAGGAGGTTGCTACTCCATCTAAACTCTGGGGGAGGTTGGTACTCCATCTAAACTCTCCAGGAGGTTGCTACTCCATCTAAACTCTGGGGGAGGTTGCTACTCCATCTAAACTCTGGGGGAGGTTGCTACTCCATCTAAACTCTGGGGGAGGTTGCTACTCCATCTAAACTCTCCAGGAGGTTGCTACTCCATCTAAACTCTGGGGGAGGTTGCTACTCCATCTAAACTCTGGGGGAGGTTGCTACTCCATCTAAACTCTGGGGGAGGTTGCTACTCCATCTAAACTCTGGGGGAGGTTGCTACTCCATCTAAACTCTGGGGGAGGTTGCTACTCCATCTAAACTCTGGGGGAGGTTGCTACTCCATCTAAACTCTGGGGGAGGTTGGTACTCCATCTAAACTCTGGGGGAGGTTGGTACTCCATCTAAACTCTGGGGGAGGTTGCTACTCCATCTAAACTCTGGGGGAGGTTGGTACTCCATCTAAACTCTGGGGGAGGTTGCTACTCCATCTAAACTCTCCAGGAGGTTGCTACTCCATCTAAACTCTGGGGGAGGTTGCTACTCCATCTAAACTCTGGGGGAGGTTGCTACTCCATCTAAACTGTGGGGGAGGTTGCTACTCCATCTAAACTCTGGGGGAGGTTGCTACTCCATCTAAACTCTGGGGGAGGTTGCTACTCCATCTAAACTCTCCAGGAGGTTGCTACTCCATCTAAACTCTGGGGGAGGTTGGTACTCCATCTAAACTCTGGGGGAGGTTGCTACTCCATCTAAACTCTGGGGGAGGTTGGTACTCCATCTAAACTCTGGGGGAGGTTGCTACTCCATCTAAACTCTGGGGGAGGTTGCTACTCCATCTAAACTCTGGGGGAGGTTGGGACTCCATCTAAACTCTGGGGGAGGTTGCTACTCCATCTAAACTCTCCAGGAGGTTGCTACTCCATCTAAACTCTGGGGGAGGTTGGTACTCCATCTAAACTCTGGGGGAGGTTGGGACTCCATCTAAACTCTGGGGGAGGTTGCTACTCCATCTAAACTCTCCAGGAGGTTGCTACTCCATCTAAACTCTGGGGGAGGTTGCTACTCCATCTAAACTCTGGGGGAGGTTGGTACTCCATCTAAACTCTGGGGGAGGTTTCTACCCATCTAAACTCTGGGGGAGGTTGCTACTCCATCTAAACTCTCCAGGAGGTTGGTACTCCATCTAAACTCTGGGGGAGGTTGCTACTCCATCTAAACTCTCCAGGAGGTTGCTACTCCATCTAAACTCTGGGGGAGGTTGCTACTCCATCTAAACTCTGGGGGAGGTTGCTACTCCATCTAAACTCTCCGGGAGGTTGCTACTCCATCTAAACTCTCCAGGAGGTTGCTACTCCATCTAAACTCTCCAGGAGGTTGCTACTCCATCTAAACTCTGGGGGAGGTTGCTACTCCATCTAAACTCTGGGTGAGGTTGCTACTCCATCTAAACTCTCCAGGAGGTTGCTACTCCATCTAAACTCTGGGGGAGGTTGCTACTCCATCTAAACTCTGGGAGAGGTTGCTACTCCATCTAAACTCTGGGGGAGGTTGCTACTCCATCTAAACTCTCCAGGAGGTTGCTACTCCATCTAAACTCTGGGGGAGGTTGGTACTCCATCTAAACTCTGGGGGAGGTTGCTACTCCATCTAAACTCTCCAGGAGGTTGCTACTCCATCTAAACTCTGGGGGAGGTTGCTACTCCATCTAAACTCTGGGGGAGGTTGGTACTCCATCTAAACTCTGGGGGAGGTTGCTACTCCATCTAAACTCTCCAGGAGGTTGCTACTCCATCTAAACGCTGGGGGAGGTTGCTACTCCATCTAAACTCTCCAGGAGGTTGCTACTCCATCTAAACTCTGGGGGAGGTTGCTACTCCATCTAAACTCTGGGGGAGGTTGCTACTCCATCTAAACTCTGGGGGAGGTTGCTACTCCATCTAAACTCTCCAGGAGGTTGCTACTCCATCTAAACTCTCCAGGAGGTTGCTACTCCATCTAAACTCTGGGGGAGGTTGCTACTCCATCTAAACTCTCCAGGAGGTTGCTACTCCATCTAAACTCTCCAGGAGGTTGCTACTCCATCTAAACTCTCCAGGAGGTTGCTACTCCATCTAAACTCTGGGGGAGGTTGCTACTCCATCTAAACTCTCCAGGAGGTTGCTACTCCATCTAAACTCTCCAGGAGGTTGCTACTCCATCTAAACTCTCCAGGAGGTTGCTACTCCATCTAAACTCTGGGGGAGGTTGCTACTCCATCTAAACTCTGGGGGAGGTTGCTACTCCATCTAAACTCTCCAGGAGGTTGCTACTCCATCTAAACTCTGGGGGAGGTTGCTACTCCATCTAAACTCTGGGAGAGGTTGCTACTCCATCTAAACTCTGGGGGAGGTTGCTACTCCATCTAAACTCTCCAGGAGGTTGCTACTCCATCTAAACTCTGGGGGAGGTTGGTACTCCATCTAAACTCTGGGGGAGGTTGCTACTCCATCTAAACTCTCCAGGAGGTTGCTACTCCATCTAAACTCTGGGGGAGGTTGCTACTCCATCTAAACTCTGGGGGAGGTTGCTACTCCATCTAAACTCTGGGGGAGGTTGCTACTCCATCTAAACTCTCCAGGAGGTTGCTACTCCATCTAAACTCTGGGGGAGGTTGCTACTCCATCTAAACTCTCCAGGAGGTTGCTACTCCATCTAAACTCTGGGGGAGGTTGCTACTCCATCTAAACTCTGGGGGAGGTTGCTACTCCATCTAAACTCTGGGGGAGGTTGCTACTCCATCTAAACTCTCCAGGAGGTTGCTACTCCATCTAAACTCTCCAGGAGGTTGCTACTCCATCTAAACTCTCCAGGAGGTTGGTACTCCATCTAAACTCTGGGGGAGGTTGGTACTCCATCTAAACTCTGGGGGAGGTTGCTACTCCATCTAAACTCTCCAGGAGGTTGGTACTCCATCTAAACTCTGGGGGAGGTTGCTACTCCATCTAAACTCTCCAGGAGGTTGCTACTCCATCTAAACTCTCCAGGAGGTTGCTACTCCATCTAAACTCTGGGGGAGGTTGCTACTCCATCTAAACTCTGTTGGAGGTTGGTACTCCATCTAAACTCTGGGGGAGGTTGCTACTCCATCTAAACTCTGGGGGAGGTTGCTACTCCATCTAAACTCTGGGGGAGGTTGCTACTCCATCTAAACTCTCCAGGAGGTTGCTACTCCATCTAAACTCTGGGGGAGGTTGCTACTCCATCTAAACTCTGGGGGAGGTTGGTACTCCATCTAAGCTCTGGGGGAGGTTGCTACTCCATCTAAACTCTCCAGGAGGTTGGTACTCCATCTAAACTCTCCAGGAGGTTGCTACTCCATCTAAACTCTGGGGGAGGTTGCTACTCCATCTAAACTCTGGGGGAGGTTGCTACTCCATCTAAACTCTGGGGGAGGTTGCTACTCCATCTAAACTCTGGGGGAGGTTGCTACTCCATCTAAACTCTGGGGGAGGTTGCTACTCCATCTAAACTCTCCAGGAGGTTGCTACCCATCTAAACTCTGGGGAGGTTGCTACTCCATCTAAACTCTGGGGGAGGTTGCTACTCCATCTAAACTCTGGGGGAGGTTGCTACTCCATCTAAACTCTCCAGGAGGTTGCTACTCCATCTAAACTCTGGGGGAGGTTGCTACTCCATCTAAACTCTGGGAGGAGGTTGCTACTCCATCTAAACTCTGGGGGAGGTTGCTACTCCATCTAAACTCTCCAGGAGGTTGCTACTCCATCTAAACTCTGGGGGAGGTTGGTACTCCATCTAAACTCTGGGGAGGTTGCTACTCCATCTAAACTCTCCAGGGAGGTTGCTACTCCATCTAAACTCTGGGGGAGGTTGCTACTCCATCTAAACTCTGGGGGAGGTTGCTACTCCATCTAAACTCTGGGGGAGGTTGCTACTCCATCTAAACTCTCCAGGAGGTTGCTACTCCATCTAAACTCTGGGGGAGGTTGCTACTCCATCTAAACTCTCCAGGAGGTTGCTACTCCATCTAAACTCTGGGGGAGGTTGCTACTCCATCTAAACTCTGGGGGAGGTTGCTACTCCATCTAAACTCTGGGGGAGGTTGCTACTCCATCTAAACTCTCAGGGGAGGTTGCTACTCCATCTAAACTCTGGGGAGGTTGCTACTCCATCTAAACTCTGGGGGAGGTTGCTACTCCATCTAAACTCTGGGGGAGGTTGGCTACTCCATCTAAACTCTCCAGGGAGGTTGCTACTCCATCTAAACTCCTGGGGAGGTTGCTACTCCATCTAAACTCTGGGGGAGGTTGCTACTCCATCTAAACTCTGGGGGAGGTTGGTACTCCATCTAAACTCTGGGGGAGGTTGCTACTCCATCTAAACTCTGGGGGAGGTTGGTACTCCATCTAAACTCTGGGGGAGGTTGCTACTCCATCTAAACTCTGGGGGAGGTTGCTCTAACTCTGGGGAGGTTGCTACTCCATCTAAACTCTGGGGAGGTTGCTACTCCATCTAAACTCTGGGGGAGGTTGCTACTCCATCTAAACTCTGGGGGAGGTTGCTACTCCATCTAAACTCTGGGGGAGGTTGGCTACTCCATCTAAACTCTGGGGAGGTTGCTACTCCATCTAAACTCTGGGGGAGGTTGGTACTCCATCTAAACTCTGGGGGAGGTTGCTACTCCATCTAAACTCTGGGGGAGGTTGCTACTCCATCTAAACTCTGGGGGAGGTTGCTACTCCATCTAAACTCTGGGGGAGGTTGGTACTCCATCTAAACTCTGGGGGAGGTTGCTACTCCATCTAAACTCCTGGGGAGGTTGCTACTCCATCTAAACTCTGGGGGAGGTTGCTACTCCATCTAAACTCTCCAGGGAGGTTGGCTACTCCATCTAAACTCTGGGGGAGGTTGCTACTCCATCTAAACTCTGGGGGAGGTTGCTACTCCATCTAAACTCTGGGGGAGGTTGCTACTCCATCTAAACTCTCCAGGAGGTTGCTACTCCATCTAAACTCTGGGGAGGTTGCTACTCCATCTAAACTCTGGGGAGGTTGCTACTCCATCTAAACTCTGGGGGAGGTTGGTACTCCATCTAAACTCTGGGGGAGGTTGGTACTCCATCTAAACTCTGGGGGAGGTTGGTACTCCATCTAAACTCTGGGGGAGGTTGGTACTCCATCTAAACTCTGGGGGAGGTTGGCTACTCCATCTAAACTCTCCGGGGAGGTTGCTACTCCATCTAAACTCTGGGGGAGGTTGGTACTCCATCTAAACTCTGGGGGAGGTTGCTACTCCATCTAAACTCTGGGGAGGTTGGTACTCCATCTAAACTCTGGGGGAGGTTGCTACTCCATCTAAACTCTGGGGGAGGTTGGCTACTCCATCTAAACTCTGGGGGAGGTTGCTACTCCATCTAAACTCTCGGGAGGTTGCTACTCCATCTAAACTCTGGGGGAGGTTGCTACTCCATCTAAACTCTGGGGGAGGTTGGTACTCCATCTAAACTCTGGGGGAGGTTGGTACTCCATCTAAACTCTCCAGGGGAGGTTGGTACTCCATCTAAACTCTGGGGGAGGTTGCTACTCCATCTAAACTCTGGGGGAGGTTGGCTACTCCATCTAAACTCTGGGGGAGGTTGCTACTCCATCTAAACTCTGGGGGAGGTTGCTACTCCATCTAAACTCTGGGGGAGGTTGCTACTCCATCTAAACTCTGGGGGAGGTTGGCTACTCCATCTAAACTCTGGGGGAGGTTGGTACTCCATCTAAACTCTGGGGAGGTTGCTACTCCATCTAAACTCTGGGGGAGGTTGCTACTCCATCTAAACTCTGGGGGAGGTTGGTACTCCATCTAAACTCTGGGGGAGGTTGCTACTCCATCTAAACTCTGGGGGAGGTTGCTACTCCATCTAAACTCTGGGGGAGGTTGCTACTCCATCTAAACTCTGGGGGAGGTTGCTACTCCATCTAAACTCTGGGGGAGGTTGCTACTCCATCTAAACTCTGGGGGAGGTTGGCTACTCCATCTAAACTCTGGGGGAGGTTGGCTACTCCATCTAAACTCTGGGGGAGGTTGGCTACTCCATCTAAACTCTGGGGGAGGTTGGTACTCCATCTAAACTCTGGGGGAGGTTGGTACTCCATCTAAACTCTGGGGGAGGTTGCTACTCCATCTAAACTCTGGGGGAGGTTGCTACTCCATCTAAACTCTGGGGGAGGTTGGTACTCCATCTAAACTCTGGGGGAGGTTGGTACTCCATCTAAACTCTGGGGAGGTTGCTACTCCATCTAAACTCTGGGGGAGGTTGCTACTCCATCTAAACTCTGGGGGAGGTTGCTACTCCATCTAAACTCTCAGGGGAGGTTGCTACTCCATCTAAACTCTGGGGGAGGTTGCTACTCCATCTAAACTCTGGGGGAGGTTGCTACTCCATCTAAACTCTGGGGGAGGTTGCTACTCCATCTAAACTCTCAGGGAGGTTGCTACTCCATCTAAACTCTGGGGGAGGTTGCTACTCCATCTAAACTCTGGGGAGGTTGCTACTCCATCTAAACTCTGGGGGAGGTTGCTACTCCATCTAAACTCTCAGGGAGGTTGCTACTCCATCTAAACTCTGGGGGAGGTTGGTACTCCATCTAAACTCTGGGGGAGGTTGCTACTCCATCTAAACTCTCAGGGGAGGTTGGCTACTCCATCTAAACTCTGGGGGAGGTTGGCTACTCCATCTAAACTCTGGGGGAGGTTGCTACTCCATCTAAACTCTGGGGGAGGTTGCTACTCCATCTAAACTCTCCAGGAGGTTGCTACTCCATCTAAACTCTGGGGGAGGTTGCTACTCCATCTAAACTCTCCAGGAGGTTGCTACTCCATCTAAACTCTGGGGGAGGTTGCTACTCCATCTAAACTCTGGGGGAGGTTGCTACTCCATCTAAACTCTGGGGGAGGTTGGTACTCCATCTAAACTCTGGGGGAGGTTGCTACTCCATCTAAACTCTCAGGGGAGGTTGCTACTCCATCTAAACTCTGGGGGAGGTTGCTACTCCATCTAAACTCTGGGGGAGGTTGGTACTCCATCTAAACTCTGGGGAGGTTGCTACTCCATCTAAACTCTCCAGGAGGTTGCTACTCCATCTAAACTCTGGGGGAGGTTGGCTACTCCATCTAAACTCTGGGGAGGTTGGTACTCCATCTAAACTCTGGGGGAGGTTGGTACTCCATCTAAACTCTGGGGGAGGTTGCTACTCCATCTAAACTCTGGGGGAGGTTGGTACTCCATCTAAACTCTGGGGAGGTTGCTACTCCATCTAAACTCTGGGGGAGGTTGCTACTCCATCTAAACTCTGGGGGAGGTTGCTACTCCATCTAAACTCTGGGGGAGGTTGGCTACTCCATCTAAACTCTGGGGGAGGTTGCTACTCCATCTAAACTCTGGGGAGGTTGGTACTCCATCTAAACTCTGGGGGAGGTTGCTACTCCATCTAAACTCTCAGGGAGGTTGCTACTCCATCTAAACTCTGGGGGAGGTTGCTACTCCATCTAAACTCTGGGGGAGGTTGGTACTCCATCTAAACTCTGGGGGAGGTTGGTACTCCATCTAAACTCTCCAGGGGAGGTTGCTACTCCATCTAAACTCTGGGGGAGGTTGCTACTCCATCTAAACTCTGGGGAGGTTGCTACTCCATCTAAACTCTGGGGGAGGTTGCTACTCCATCTAAACTCTGGGGGAGGTTGGTACTCCATCTAAACTCTGGGGGAGGTTGCTACTCCATCTAAACTCTGGGGGAGGTTGTACTCCATCTAAACTCTGGGGGAGGTTGCTACTCCATCTAAACTCTGGGGAGGTTGGTACTCCATCTAAACTCTGGGGGAGGTTGCTACTCCATCTAAACTCTGGGGGAGGTTGCTACTCCATCTAAACTCTGGGGGAGGTTGCTACTCCATCTAAACTCTGGGGAGGTTGGTACTCCATCTAAACTCTGGGGGAGGTTGCTACTCCATCTAAACTCTCAGGAGGTTGCTACTCCATCTAAACTCTCCAGGAGGTTGCTACTCCATCTAAACTCTGGGGAGGTTGCTACTCCATCTAAACTCTGGGGGAGGTTGGTACTCCATCTAAACTCTGGGAGGTTGGTACTCCATCTAAACTCTGGGGGAGGTTGCTACTCCATCTAAACTCTGGGGGAGGTTGGTACTCCATCTAAACTCTCCAGGAGGTTGCTACTCCATCTAAACTTTGGGGAGGTTGCTACTCCATCTAAACTCTGGGGGAGGTTGCTACTCCATCTAAACTCTGGGGAGGTTGGTACTCCATCTAAACTCTGGGGGAGGTTGCTACTCCATCTAAACTCTGGGGGAGGTTGCTACTCCATCTAAACTCTGGGGGAGGTTGCTACTCCATCTAAACTCCTCCAGGAGGTTGTACTCCATCTAAACTCTGGGGAGGTTGGCTACTCCATCTAAACTCTGGGGGAGGTTGCTACTCCATCTAAACTCTCCAGGGGAGGTTGGTACTCCATCTAAACTCTCCAGGAGGTTGCTACTCCATCTAAACTCTGGGGGAGGTTGCTACTCCATCTAAACTCTGGGGGAGGTTGTACTCCATCTAAACTCTGGGGGAGGTTGGCTACTCCATCTAAACTCTGGGGGAGGTTGCTACTCCATCTAAACTCTGGGGGAGGTTGCTACTCCATCTAAACTCTCAGGGGAGGTTGGCTACTCCATCTAAACTCTGGGGGAGGTTGCTACTCCATCTAAACTCTGGGGGAGGTTGCTACTCCATCCTAAACTCTGGGGGAGGTTGCTACTCCATCTAAACTCTGGGAGGAGGTTGCTACTCCATCTAAACTCTGGGGGAGGTTGGCTACTCCATCTAAACTCTTGGGGGAGGTTGCTACTCCATCTAAACTCTCAGGAGGTTGGCTACTCCATCTAAACTCTGGGGAGGTTGCTACTCCATCTAAACTCTGGGGGAGGTTGGTACTCCATCTAAACTCTGGGGGAGGTTGGTACTCCCATCTAAACTCTGGGGGAGGTTGGTACTCCATCTAAACTCTGGGGGAGGGTTGCTACTCCATCTAAACTCTGGGGGAGGTTGGTACTCCCATCTAAACTCTGGGGGAGGTTGCTACTCCATCTAAACTCTGGGGGAGGTTGGTACTCCATCTAAACTCTGGGGGAGGTTGGTACTCCATCTAAACTCTGGGGGAGGTTGGTACTCCATCTAAACTCTGGGGGAGGTTGCTACTCCATCTAAACTCTGGGGGAGGTTGCTACTCCATCTAAACTCTGGGGGAGGTTGCTACTCCATCTAAACTCTCAGGGGAGGTTGCTACTCCATCTAAACTCTGGGGGAGGTTGGTACTCCATCTAAACTCTGGGGGAGGTTGGTACTCCATCTAAACTCTGGGGGAGGTTGCTACTCCATCTAAACTCTGGGGGAGGTTGCTACTCCATCTAAACTCTGGGGGAGGTTGGTACTCCATCTAAACTCTGGGGAGGTTGCTACTCCATCTAAACTCTGGGGGAGGTTGCTACTCCATCTAAACTCTGGGGGAGGTTGCTACTCCATCTAAACTCTGGGGGAGGTTGGCTACTCCATCTAAACTCTGGGGGAGGTTGCTACTCCATCTAAACTCTGGGGGAGGTTGCTACTCCATCTAAACTCTGGGGAGGTTGCTACTCCATCTAAACTCTCCAGGAGGTTGCTACTCCATCTAAACTCTGGGGGAGGTTGGTACTCCATCTAAACTCTGGGGGAGGTTGCTACTCCATCTAAACTCTGGGGGAGGTTGCTACTCCATCTAAACTCTGGGGGAGGTTGGTACTCCATCTAAACTCTGGGGGAGGTTGCTACTCCATCTAAACTCTGGGGGAGGTTGGTACTCCATCTAAACTCTCGGGGAGGTTGCTACTCCATCTAAACTCTGGGGAGGTTGCTACTCCATCTAAACTCTGGGGGAGGTTGCTACTCCATCTAAACTCTGGGGGAGGTTGGTACTCCATCTAAACTCTGGGGGAGGTTGCTACTCCATCTAAACTCTGGGGGAGGTTGCTACTCCATCTAAACTCTCCAGGAGGTTGCTACTCCATCTAAACTCTGGGGGAGGTTGCTACTCCATCTAAACTCTCCAGGAGGTTGCTACTCCATCTAAACTCTCCAGGAGGTTGCTACTCCATCTAAACTCTGGGGGAGGTTGGTACTCCATCTAAACTCTGGGGGAGGTTGGTACTCCATCTAAACTCTGGGGGAGGTTGCTACTCCATCTAAACTCTGGGGGAGGTTGGTACTCCATCTAAACTCTGGGGGAGGTTGCTACTCCATCTAAACTCTGGGGGAGGTTGGTACTCCATCTAAACTCTGGGGGAGGTTGCTACTCCATCTAAACTCTGGGGGAGGTTGCTACTCCATCTAAACTCTGGGGGAGGTTGGTACTCCATCTAAACTCTGGGGGAGGTTGCTACTCCATCTAAACTCTGGGGGAGGTTGCTACTCCATCTAAACTCTGGGGGAGGTTGGTACTCCATCTAAACTCTGGGGGAGGTTGCTACTCCATCTAAACTCTGGGGGAGGTTGCTACTCCATCTAAACTCTGGGGGAGGTTGGTACTCCATCTAAACTCTGGGGAGGTTGGTACTCCATCTAAACTCTGGGGGAGGTTGGCTACTCCATCTAAACTCTGGGGGAGGTTGCTACTCCATCTAAACTCTGGGGGAGGTTGGTACTCCATCTAAACTCTGGGGGAGGTTGGTACTCCATCTAAACTCTGGGGGAGGTTGGTACTCCATCTAAACTCTGGGGGAGGTTGGTACTCCATCTAAACTCTGGGGGAGGTTGCTATCATCCTAAACTCTGGGGGAGGTTGGTACTCCATCTAAACTCTGGGGGAGGTTGGTACTCCATCTAAACTCTGGGGGAGGTTGGTACTCCATCTAAACTCTGGGGGAGGTTGGTACTCCATCTAAACTCTGGGGGAGGTTGGTACTCCATCTAAACTCTGGGGGAGGTTGCTACTCCATCTAAACTCTGGGGGAGGTTGGTACTCCATCTAAACTCTCCAGGAGGTTGCTACTCCATCTAAACTCTGGGGGAGGTTGGTACTCCATCTAAACTCTGGGGGAGGTTGCTACTCCATCTAAACTCTGGGGGAGGTTGCTACTCCATCTAAACTCTGGGGAGGTTGGTACTCCATCTAAACTCTGGGGAGGTTGCTACTCCATCTAAACTCTCCAGGAGGTTGCTACTCCATCTAAACTCTGGGGAGGTTGGTACTCCATCTAAACTCTGGGGGAGGTTGGTACTCCATCTAAACTCTGGGGGAGGTTGCTACTCCATCTAAACTCTGGGGGAGGTTGGTACTCCATCTAAACTCTGGGGGAGGTTGCTACTCCATCTAAACTCTCCAGGAGGTTGCTACTCCATCTAAACTCTCAGGGAGGTTGCTACTCCATCTAAACTCTGGGGGAGGTTGCTACTCCATCTAAACTCTGGGGGAGGTTGGTACTCCATCTAAACTCTGGGGGAGGTTGCTACTCCATCTAAACTCTGGGGGAGGTTGCTACTCCATCTAAACTCTGGGGGAGGTTGCTACTCCATCTAAACTCTCCAGGAGGTTGCTACTCCATCTAAACTCTGGGGGAGGTTGCTACTCCATCCTAACTCTGGGGGAGGTTGGTACTCCATCTAAACTCTGGGGGAGGTTGGTACTCCATCTAAACTCTGGGGGAGGTTGGTAATCCATCTAAACTCCTGGGGGAGGTTGCTACTCCATCTAAACTCTGGGGGAGGTTGGCTACTCCATCTAAAACTCTGGGGGAGGTTGCTACTCCATCTAAACCTCTGGGGAGGTTGGTACCTCCATCTAAACTCTGGGGGAGGTTGGCTACTCCATCTAAACTCTGGGGAGGTTTGCTACTCCATCTAAACTCTGGGGGAGGTTGGTACTCCATCTAAACTCTGGGGAGGTTGCTACTCCATCTAAACTCTGGGGGAGGTTGCTACTCCATCTAAACTCTGGAGGGAGGTTGCTACTCCATCTAAACTCTCGGAGGTTGCTACTCCATCTAAACTCTGGGGGAGGTTGGTACTCCATCTTAAACTCTAGGGAGGGTTGGCTATCCATAAACTCAGAGGTTGCTACACCATCTAACTCTGCGGGAGTGTTGGTACTCCATCTAAAAACTCCAGGGAGGTTGGTACTCCATCTAAACTCTGGGGGAGGTTGGCTACTCCATCTAAACTCTGGGGGAGGTTGCTACTCCATCTAAACTCTGGGGGAGGTTGGCTACTCCATCTAAACTCTGGGGGAGGTTGCTACTCCATCTAAACTCTGGGGGAGGTTGGTACTCCATCTAAACTCTGGGGGAGGTTGCTACTCCATCTAAACTCTGGGGGAGGTTGCTACTCCATCTAAACTCTGGGGGAGGTTGGTACTCCATCTAAACTCTGGGGGAGGTTGCTACTCCATCTAAACTCTGGGGAGGTTGCTACTCCATCTAAACTCTGGGGGAGGTTGGCTACTCCATCTAAACTCTGGGGGAGGTTGCTACTCCATCTAAACTCTGGGGGAGGTTGGTACTCCATCTAAACTCTGGGGGAGGTTGCTACTCCATCTAAACTCTGGGGGAGGTTGGTACTCCATCTAAACTCTGGGGGAGGTTGGCTACTCCATCTAAACTCTGGGGGAGGTTGCTACTCCATCTAAACTCTGGGGGAGGTTGGCTACTCCATCTAAACTCTGGGGGAGGTTGGCTACTCCATCTAAACTCTGGGGGAGGTTGGTACTCCATCTAAACTCTGGGGAGGTTGCTACTCCATCTAAACTCTGGGGGAGGTTGGTACTCCATCTAAACTCTGGGGGAGGTTGGCTACTCCATCTAAACTCTGGGGGAGGTTGCTACTCCATCTAAACTCTGGGGGAGGTTGGCTACTCCATCTAAACTCTGGGGGAGGTTGGTACTCCATCTAAACTCTGGGGGAGGTTGGTACTCCATCTAAACTCTGGGGGAGGTTGCTACTCCATCTAAACTCTCTGGGGAGGTTGCTACTCCATCTAAACTCTGGGGGAGGTTGGTACTCCATCTAAACTCTGGGGGAGGTTGCTACTCCATCTAAACTCTGGGGGAGGTTGGTACTCCATCTAAACTCTGGGGGAGGTTGGTACTCCATCTAAACTCTGGGGGAGGTTGCTACTCCATCTAAACTCTCCAGGAGGTTGCTACTCCATCTAAACTCTCCAGGAGGTTGGTACTCCATCTAAACTCTGGGGGAGGTTGGTACTCCATCTAAACTCTGGGGGAGGTTGCTACTCCATCTAAACTCTCCAGGAGGTTGCTACTCCATCTAAACTCTGGGGGAGGTTGCTACTCCATCTAAACTCTCCAGGAGGTTGCTACTCCATCTAAACTCTCCAGGAGGTTGCTACTCCATCTAAACTCTGGGGGAGGTTGCTACTCCATCTAAACTCTGTTGGAGGTTGGTACTCCATCTAAACTCTGGGGGAGGTTGCTACTCCATTTAAACTCTGGGGGAGGTTGCTACTCCATCTAAACTCTGGGGGAGGTTGCTACTCCATCTAAACTCTCCAGGAGGTTGCTACTCCATCTAAACTCTGGGGGAGGTTGCTACTCCATCTAAACTCTGGGGGAGGTTGGTACTCCATCTAAGCTCTGGGGGAGGTTGCTACTCCATCTAAACTCTCCAGGAGGTTGGTACTCCATCTAAACTCTCCAGGAGGTTGCTACTCCATCTAAACTCTGGGGGAGGTTGCTACTCCATCTAAACTCTGGGGGAGGTTGCTACTCCATCTAAACTCTGGGGGAGGTTGCTACTCCATCTAAACTCTGGGGGAGGTTGCTACTCCATCTAAACTCTGGGGGAGGTTGCTACTCCATCTAAACTCTGGGGGAGGTTGGTACTCCATCTAAACTCTCCAGGAGGTTGCTACTCCATCTAAACTCTCCAGGAGGTTGCTACTCCATCTAAACTCTGGGGGAGGTTGGTACTCCATCTAAGCTCTGGGGGAGGTTGCTACTCCATCTAAACTCTGGGGGAGGTTGCTACTCCATCTAAACTCTGGGGGAGGTTGCTACTCCATCTAAACTCTGGGGGAGGTTGCTACTCCATCTAAACTCTGGGGGAGGTTGCTACTCCATCTAAACTCTGGGGGAGGTTGCTACTCCATCTAAACTCTGGGGGAGGTTGCTACTCCATCTAAACTCTGGGGGAGGTTGCTACTCCATCTAAACTCTGGGGGAGGTTGGTACTCCATCTAAACTCTGGGGGAGGTTGGTACTCCATCTAAACTCTGGGGGAGGTTGCTACTCCATCTAAACTCTGGGGGAGGTTGCTACTCCATCTAAACTCTGGGGGAGGTTGGTACTCCATCTAAACTCTGGGGGAGGTTGGTACTCCATCTAAACTCTGGGGGAGGTTGCTACTCCATCTAAACTCTGGGGGAGGTTGCTACTCCATCTAAACTCTGGGGGAGGTTGCTACTCCATCTAAACTCTCCGGGAGGTTGCTACTCCATCTAAACTCTCCAGGAGGTTGCTACTCCATCTAAACTCTGGGGGAGGTTGCTACTCCATCTAAACTCTGGGGGAGGTTGCTACTCCATCTAAACTCTCCAGGAGGTTGCTACTCCATCTAAACTCTGGGGGAGGTTGCTACTCCATCTAAACTCTGGGAGAGGTTGCTACTCCATCTAAACTCTGGGGGAGGTTGCTACTCCATCTAAACTCTCCAGGAGGTTGCCTACTCCATCTAAACTCCTGGGGGAGGTTGGTACTCCATCTAAACTCTGGGGGAGGTTGCTACTCCATCTAAACCTCTCCAGGAGTTGCTACTCCATCTAAACTCTGGGGGAGGTTGCTACTCCATCTAAACTCTGGGGGAGGTTGCTACTCCATCTAAACTCTGGTGGAGGTTGCTACTCCATCTAAACTCCTCCAGGAGGTTCTGCTACTCCATCCTAAACTCTGGGGGAGGTTGCCTACTCCATCTAAACTCTCCAGGAGGTTGCTACTCCATCTAAACTCTGGGGGAGGGTTGCTACTCCATCTAAACTCTGGGGGAGGTTGCTACTCCATGCTAAACTCTGGGGGAGGTTGGGTACTCCATCTAAACTCTGGGGGAGGTTGCTACTCCATCTACACTCTCCAGGAGGTTGCTACTCCATCTAAACTCTGGGGGAGGGTTGCTACTCCATCTAAACTCTGGGGAGGTTGGTACTCCATCTAAACTCTGGGGGAGGTTGCTACTCCATCTAAACTCTCCAGGAGGTTGCTACTCCATCTAAACTCTGGGGGAGGTTGCTACTCCATCTAAACTCTGGGGGAGGTTGGTACTCCATCTAAACTCTGGGGGAGGTTGGTACTCCATCTAAACTCTCCAGGAGGTTGCTACTCCATCTAAACTCTGGGGGAGGTTGCTACTCCATCTAAACTCTGGGGGAGGTTGGTACTCCATCTAAACTCTCCAGGAGGTTGCTACTCCATCTAAACTCTGGGGGAGGTTGCTACTCCATCTTAACTCTGGGGGAGGTTGCTACTCCATCTAAACTCTGGGGGAGGTTGGTACTCCATCTAAACTCTGGGGGAGGTTGGTACTCCATCTAAACTCTGGGGGAGGTTGGTACTCCATCTAAACTCTGGGGGAGGTTGCTACTCCATCTAAACTCTCCAGTAGGTTGCTACTCCATCTAAACTCTAGGGGAGGTTGGTACTCCATCTAAACTCTGGGGGAGGTTGCTACTCCATCTAAACTCTCCAGGAGGTTGCTACTCCATCTAAACTCTCCAGGAGGTTGCTACTCCATCTAAACTCTGGGGGAGGTTGGTACTCCATCTAAAGTCTGGGGGAGGTTGGTACTCCATCTAAACTCTGGGGGAGGTTGCTACTCCATCTAAACTCTGGGGGAGGTTGGTACTCCATCTAAACTCTGGGGGAGGTTGCTACTCCATCTAAACTCTGGGGGAGGTTGGTACTCCATCTGAACTCTGGGGGAGGTTGGTACTCCATCTAAACTCTCCAGGAGGTTGGTACTCCATCTAAACTCTGGGGGAGGTTGCTACTCCATCTAAACTCTGGGGGAGGTTGGTACTCCATCTAAACTCTGGGGGAGGTTGCTACTCCATCTAAACTCTCCAGGAGGTTGCTACTCCATCTAAACTCTGGGGGAGGTTGCTACTCCATCTAAACTCTGGGGGAGGCTGGTACTCCATCTAAACTCTGGGGGAGGTTGGTACTCCATCTAAACTCTCCAGGAGGTTGCTACTCCATCTAAACTCTGGGGGAGGTTGCTACTCCATCTAAACTCTGGGGGAGGTTGGTACTCCATCTAAACTCTCCAGGAGGTTGCTACTCCATCTAAACTCTGGGGGAGGTTGCTACTCCATCTAAACTCTGGGGGAGGTTGCTACTCCATCTAAACTCTGGGGGAGGTTGGTACTCCATCTAAACTCTGGGGGAGGTTGCTACTCCATCTAAACTCTGGGGGAGGTTGCTACTCCATCTAAACTCTGGGGGAGGTTGCTACTCCATCTAAACTCTCCAGGAGGTTGCTACTCCATCTAAACTCTAGGGGAGGTTGGTACTCCATCTAAACTCTGGGGGAGGTTGCTACTCCATCTAAACTCTCCAGGAGGTTGCTACTCCATCTAAACTCTCCAGGAGGTTGCTACTCCATCTAAACTCTCCAGGAGGTTGCTACTCCATCTAAACTCTGGGGGAGGTTGGTACTCCATCTAAACTCTGGGGGAGGTTGCTACTCCATCTAAACTCTGGGGGAGGTTGGTACTCCATCTAATCTCTGGGGGAGGTTGCTACTCCATCTAAACTCTGGGGGAGGTTGCTACTCCATCTAAACTCTGGGGGAGGTTGGTACTCCATCTAAACTCTCCAGGAGGTTGCTACTCCATCTAAACTCTTGGGGAGGTTGCTACTCCATCTAAACTCTGGGGGAGGTTGGTACTCCATCTAAACTCTGGGGGAGGTTGCTACTCCATCTAAACTCTGGGGGAGGTTGGGACTCCATCTAAACTCTGGGGGAGGTTGGTACTCCATCTAAACTCTGGGGGAGGTTGGTACTCCATCTAAACTCTGGGGGAGGTTGGTACTCCATCTAAACTCTGGGGGAGGTTGCTACTCCATCTAAACTCTGGGGGAGGTTGGTACTCCATCTAAACTCTGGGGGAGGTTGGTACTCCATCTAAACTCTGGGGGAGGTTGGTACTCCATCTAAACTCTGGGGGAGGTTGGTACTCCATCTAAACTCTGGGGGAGGTTGGTACTCCATCTAAACTCTGGGGGAGGTTGCTACTCCATCTAAACTCTGGGGAGGTTGCTACTCCATCTAAACTCTCCAGGGAGGTTGCTACTCCATCTAAACTCTCCAGGGAGGTTGCTACTCCATCTAAACTCTGGGGGAGGTTGCTACTCCATCTAAACTCTGGGGGAGGTTGGTACTCCATCTAAACTCTCCAGGGAGGTTGCTACTCCATCTAAACTCTGGGGGAGGTTGCTACTCCATCTAAACTCTGGGGGAGGTTGGTACTCCATCTAAACTCTCCTGGGGGAGGTTGCGTACTCCATCTAAACTCTGGGGGAGGTTGCTACTCCATCTAAACTCTGGGGAGGTTGCTACTCCATCTAAACTCTGGGGGAGGTTGGTACTCCATCTAAACTCTGGGGGAGGTTGGTACTCCATCTAAACTCTGGGGGAGGTTGCTACTCCATCTAAACTCTCCAGGGGAGGTTGCTACTCCATCTAAACTCTGGGGGAGGTTGCTACTCCATCTAAACTCTCCAGGAGGTTGATACTCCCATCTAAACTCTCCAGGAGGTTGCTACTCCATCTAAACTCTGGGGGAGGTTGCTACTCCATCTAAACTCTGGGGGAGGTTGGTACTCCATCTAAACTCTGGGGGAGGTTGCTACTCCATCTAAACTCTGGGGGAGGTTGGTACTCCATCTAAACTCTGGGGGAGGTTGCTACTCCATCTAAACTCTGGGGGAGGTTGGTACTCCATCTAAACTCTCCAGGAGGTTGCTACTCCATCTAAACTCTGGGGGAGGTTGCTACTCCATCTAAACTCTGGGGGAGGTTGCTACTCCATCTAAACTCTGGGGGAGGTTGGTACTCCATCTAAACTCTGGGGGAGGTTGGTACTCCATCTAAACTCTGGGGGAGGTTGCTACTCCATCTAAACTCTCCAGGAGGTTGCTACTCCATCTAAACTCTGGGGGAGGTTGCTACTCCATCTAAACTCTCCAGGAGGTTGCTACTCCATCTAAACTCTCCAGGAGGTTGCTACTCCATCTAAACTCTGGGGGAGGTTGGTACTCCATCTAAACTCTGGGGGAGGTTGGTACTCCATCTAAACTCTGGGGGAGGTTGCTACTCCATCTAAACTCTGGGGAGGTTGGTACTCCATCTAAACTCTGGGGGAGGTTGCTACTCCATCTAAACTCTGGGGGAGGTTGGTACTCCATCTAAACTCTGGGGGAGGTTGCTACTCCATCTAAACTCTGGGGGAGGTTGGCTACTCCATCTAAACTCTGGGGGAGGTTGGTACTCCATCTAAACTCTGGGGGAGGTTGCTACTCCATCTAAACTCTGGGGGAGGTTGGTACTCCATCTAAACTCTGGGGGAGGTTGCTACTCCATCTAAACTCTGGGGAGGTTGGCTACTCCATCTAAACTCTGGGGGAGGTTGGTACTCCATCTAAACTCTGGGGGAGGTTGGTACTCCATCTAAACTCTGGGGGAGGTTGGTACTCCATCTAAACTCTGGGGGAGGTTGGTACTCCATCTAAACTCTGGGGGAGGTTGGTACTCCATCTAAACTCTGGGGGAGGTTGGTACTCCATCTAAACTCTGGGGGAGGTTGGTACTCCATCTAAACTCTGGGGGAGGTTGGTACTCCATCTAAACTCTGGGGGAGGTTGGTACTCCATCTAAACTCTGGGGGAGGTTGGTACTCCATCTAAACTCTCCAGGAGGTTGCTACTCCATCTAAACTCTGGGGGAGGTTGGTACTCCATCTAAACTCTGGGGGAGGTTGCTACTCCATCTAAACTCTGGGGGAGGTTGCTACTCCATCTAAACTCTCGAGGAGGTTGGTACTCCATCTAAACTCTCCAGGAGGTTGCTACTCCATCTAAACTCTCCAGGAGGTTGCTACTCCATCTAAACTCTGGGGGAGGTTGCTACTCCATCTAAACTCTGGGGGAGGTTGCTACTCCATCTAAACTCTGGGGGAGGTTGCTACTCCATCTAAACTCTCCAGGAGGTTGCTACTCCATCTAAACTCTGGGGGAGGTTGCTACTCCATCTAAACTCTGGGGAGGTTGCTACTCCATCTAAACTTCTGGGGGAGGTTGGTACTCCCATCTAAACTCTCCAGGAGGTTGCTACTCCATCTAAACTCTGGGGGAGGTTGGTACTCCATCTAAACTCTGGGGGAGGTTGCTACTCCATCTAAACTCTCCAGGAGGTTGCTACTCCATCTAAACTCTCCAGGAGGTTGCTACTCCATCTAAACTCTGGGGGAGGTTGCTACTCCATCTAAACTCTCCAGGAGGTTGCTACTCCATCTAAACTCTCCAGGAGGTTGCTACTCCATCTAAACTCTGGGGGAGGTTGCTACTCCATCTAAACTCTGGGGGAGGTTGCTACTCCATCTAAACTCTGGGGGAGGTTGCTACTCCATCTAAACTCTGGGGGAGGTTGCTACTCCATCTAAACTCTGGGGGAGGTTGGTACTCCATCTAAACTCTCCAGGAGGTTGCTACTCCATCTAAACTCTGGGGGAGGTTGGTACTCCATCTAAACTCTGGGGGAGGTTGCTACTCCATCTAAACTCTGGGGGAGGTTTCTACTCCATCTAAACTCTGGGGGAGGTTGGTACTCCATCTAAACTCTCCAGGAGGTTGCTACTCCATCTAAACTCTCCAGGAGGTTGCTACTCCATCTAAACTCTGGGGGAGGTTGGTACTCCATCTAAACGCTGGGGGAGGTTGGTACTCCATCTAAACTCTGGGGGAGGTTGGTACTCCATCTAAACTCTCCAGGAGGTTGCTACTCCATCTAAACTCTGGGGGAGGTTGGTACTCCATCTAAACTCTGGGGGAGGTTGGTACTCCATCTAAACTCTGGGGGAGGTTTCTACTCCATCTAAACTCTGGGGGAGGTTGCTACTCCATCTAAACTCTGGGGGAGGTTGCTACTCCATCTAAACTCTCCAGGAGGTTGCTACTCCATCTAAACTCTGGGGGAGGTTGCTACTCCATCTAAACTCTCCAGGAGGTTGCTACTCCATCTAAACTCTCCAGGAGGTTGCTACTCCATCTAAACTCTGGGGGAGGTTGCTACTCCATCTAAACGCTGGGGGAGGTTGGTACTCCATCTAAACTCTCCAGGAGGTTGCTACTCCATCTAAACTCTGGGGGAGGTTGGTACTCCATCTAAACTCTGGGGGAGGTTGCTACTCCATCTAAACTCTGGGGGAGGTTGCTACTCCATCTAAACTCTCTGGAATCCATCTTAACGGCTGAAAGGTTATCCACAATTTCTCTCTCTCTCTCTCTCTATCCTCTATCTCCCTCTCTCTCTCTCTCTCTCTCTCTCTCTCTCTCTCTCTCTCTCTCTCTCTCTCTCTCTCTCTCTCTCTCCTCTCTCTCTCTCTCTCTCTCTCTCTCTCTCTATCCTCTATCTCCCTCTCTCTCTCTCTCTCTCTCTCTCTCTCTCTATCCTCTATCTCTCTCTCTTCTCTCTCCCTCTCTCTCATACAACCCACATACTCGACCATAAGGGTCACTTCATGTTGCTTAAACACACCTGTTGAACGTTATGGCAAAATGTCGATTTCCGCCTAAATAGACACACCCAAAAGTAACTTTTGTATAAGCTAGGCATAAACAATAACTAGTAATGTTCATAGTTCTAGAAAGGTCTGGAACTCACCGTACTGGTAAAATCAGTTCCATTGTATATTGCCGAGGTGTACCCACTTCTGAGGACACAAGCTCAAGTATATAGCACAAATATTATGAAAATATGAAAAATCATGGAGTGCCTTAAGAATGTATTCACACCCCCTGACTTTTTACACATTTTTTTTTGTTACTGCCTGATTTTAAAATGGATTAAATTGAGATTTTTTTTGGTCACTGGCCTACACACAATACCCTATACTGTCAATGTGGAATTATGTTTTTAGAAATTTGTAAAAATTTGTAAAAAATGACAAAAGCTGAAATGTTTTGAGTCAATAAGTATTCAACGCCTTTGTTATGGAAAGCCTAAATAAGTTCAGGAGTAACAATTTGCTTAACAAGTCACATAATAAGTTGCATGGATTCACTCTGTGTGCAATAATAGTGTTTAACATGATTTTTGAATGACTACCTCATCTCTGTACCCCACACATACAATTATCTGTAAGGTGCCTCAGTCGAGCAGTGAATTTAAACACAGATTCAACCACAAAGACCAGGGAGGTTTTCCAATGCCTCACAAAGAAGGGCACCGATTGGTAGATGGGTAAAAAAAAAGCAGACATTGAATATCCCTTTGAGCAAGGTGAAGATATTAATTACACTTTGGATGGTGTATCAATCCCAGTCACTACAAAGATACAAGATGGCGGCAGGTAGCTTAGTGGTTAAGAGCGTTGTGCCAGTAACCGAAAGGTCGCTGGTTCTAATCCCCGAGCTGACTAGGTGAAAAATCTGTCGATGTGCCCTTGAGCAAGGCACTTAACCCTAATTGCTCCTGTAAGTCGCTCTGGATAAGAGCGTCTACCAAATGACTAAAAATGCACATGTAAATACAGGCGTCCTTCTTAACTCAGTTGCCAGAGAGGAAGGAAACCGCTCAGGAATTTCACCATGAGGCCAATGGTGGCTGTGATAGGAGAAAACTGAGGATGGATCAACAACATTGTAGTTACTCCACAATACTAACCTAATTGACAGAATGAAAAGAAGGAAGCCTTTAAAGAATAAAACATATTCCAAAACATGCATTCTGTTTGCAACAAGGCACAATTGGCCCAGCGTGTCCGGGTTTGGCCGGTGTAGGCCGTCATTGTAAATAAGAATTTGTTCTTAACTGACTTGCCTAGTTAAATAAAGGTTAAAAAAATAAAAATAATAATACTGCAAAAAATATGTTTGGGGTAAATCCAACACATCACTGAGTACCACTCTCGATATGTTCAAGCATGGTGTTGACTGCATCATGTTATGGGCATGCTTGACATCGGCAAGGGCTAGGGAGGAGTTTTTAAAACATAATAAAGAAACGGAATAGAGCTATGTACAGGCAAAATCCCAGAGGAAAACCTGGTTTAGTCTGCCAGACACTGGTAGATTAATTCACATTTCAGCAAGACAATAACCTAAAACACAAGCCTAAATCTACACTGGAGATTCTTTTTTGTTGAGAGCTCTAAATTCGGCTGAGAATATTACAGTAAAATGAAACCATGGTTGCTGTATTCACTAATGTGTCCCCTTTAAAATGCTGTTTCCCAGGCTTGGCTTTGTCGCTCAGAGGCAGAGGAAGTTTATTATTTGTATGGATAAGCCAGAAAGTGTGACACACAACTCCCTACAAATGTTCGTGTCAGATCCACAGTGTTAGTGGAAAGCAGGCTGATGGGGCTTTCTGGACGCTGCGACGCTCACAGTGTTAGTGGAAAGCAGGCTGATGGGGCTTTCTGGACGCTGCGACGCTCACAGTGTTAGTGGAAAGCAGGCTGATGGGGCTTTCTGGACGCTGCGACGCTCACAGTGTTAGTGGAAAGCAGGCTGATGGGGCTTTCTGGACGCTGCGACGCTCACAGTGTTAGTGGAAAGCAGGCTGATGGGGCTTTCTGGACGCTGTGACGCTCACAGTGTTAGTGGAAAGCAGGCTGATGGGGCTTTCTGGACGCTGCGACGCTCACAGTGTTAGTGGAAAGCAGGCTGATGGGGCTTTCTGGACGCTGCGACGCTCACAGTGTTAGTGGAAAGCAGGCTGAAGGGGCTTTCTGGACGCTGCGACGCTCACAGTGTTAGTGGAAAGCAGGCTGAAGGGGCTTTCTGGACGCTGCGACGCTCACAGTGTTAGTGGAAAACAGGCTGAAGGGGCTTTCTGGACGCTGCGACGCTCACAGTGTTAGTGGAAAGCAGGCTGAAGGGGCTTTCTGGACGCTGCGACGCTCACAGTGTTAGTGGAAAGCAGGCTGAAGGGGCTTTCTGGACGCTGCGACGCTCACAGTGTTAGTGGAAAGCAGGCTGAAGGGGCTTTCTGGACGCTGCGACGCTCACAGTGTTAGTGGAAAGCAGGCTGATGGGGCTTTCTGGACGCTGCGACGCTCACAGTGTTAGTGGAAAGCAGGCTGATGGGGCTTTCTGGACGCTGCGACGCTCACAGTGTTAGTGGAAAGCAGGCTGATGGGGCTTTCTGGACGCTGCGACGCTCACAGTGTTAGTGGAAAGCAGGCTGATGGGGCTTTCTGGACGCTGCGACGCTCACAGTGTTAGTGGAAAGCAGGCTGATGGGGCTTTCTGGACGCTGCGACGCTCACAGTGTTAGTGGAAAGCAGGCTGATGGGGCTTTCTGGACGCTGCGACGCTCACAGTGTTAGTGGAAAGCAGGCTGATGGGGCTTTCTGGACGCTGCGACGCTCACAGTGTTAGTGGAAAGCAGGCTGATGGGGCTTTCTGGACGCTGCGACTCTCACAGTGTTAGTGGAAAGCAGGCTGATGGGGCTTTCTGGACGCTGCGACGCTCACAGTGTTAGTGGAAAGCAGGCTGATGGGGCTTTCTGGACGCTGCGACGCTCA
Organism: Coregonus ussuriensis; assembly: GCA_031479575.1. Classification (NCBI taxonomy): domain Eukaryota; kingdom Metazoa; phylum Chordata; class Actinopteri; order Salmoniformes; family Salmonidae; genus Coregonus; species Coregonus ussuriensis. The sequence goes on along the minus strand of CM062479.1, from coordinate 723,316 downwards.
CAGTGTTAGTGGAAAGCAGGCTGATGGGGCTTTCTGGCACTATAAGGCTCTGGACGCTGCGACGCTCACAGAGTGCTCTGTACACCAAAATATCAGTTGGAACTGGTCAAGAACCGCTCAAACATCGAAGAGTTAAACACACACTGTGCTGATCCAGAATGCTTAGAGAGAGAGATGCCTTCCATCCAGACTGACAGCCAGTTTGGAGAGAGAGAGAGATGCCTTCCATCCAGACTGACAGTCAGTTTGGAGAGAGAGAGATGCCTTCCATCCAGACTGACAGTCAGTTTGGAGAGAGAGAGATGCCTTCCATCCAGACTGACAGCCAGTTTGGAGAGAGAGAGAGATGCCTTCCATCCAGACTGACAGCCAGTTTGGAGAGAGAGAGATGCCTTCCATCCAGACTGACAGTCAGTTTGGAGAGAGAGAGAGATGCCTTCCATCAAGACTGACAGTCAGTTTGGAGAGAGAGAGAGATGCCTTCCATCCAGACTGACAGTCAGTTTGGAGAGAGAGAGATTCCTTCCATCCAGACTGACAGTCAGTTTGGAGAGAGAGAGAGATGCCTTCCATCCAGACTGACAGTCAGTTTGGAGAGAGAGAGATGCCTTCCATCCAGACTGACAGCCAGTTTGGAGAGAGAGAGATGCCTTCCATCCAGACTGACAGCCAGTTTGGAGAGAGAGAGATGCCTTCCATCCAGACTGACAGCCAGTTTAGAGAGAGAGAGAGATGCCTTCCATCCAGACTGACAGTCAGTTTGGAGAGAGAGAGAGATGCCTTCCATCCAGACTGACAGTCAGTTTGGAGAGAGAGAGATGCCTTCCATCCAGACTGACAGTCAGTTTGGAGAGAGAGAGATGCCTTCCATCCAGACTGACAGTCAGTTTGGAGAGAGAGAGATGCCTTCCATCCAGACTGACAGCCAGTTTGGAGAGAGAGAGATGCCTTCCATCCAGACTGACAGTCAGTTTAGAGAGAGAGAGATGCCTTCCATCCAGACTGACAGTCAGTTTAGAGAGAGAGAGATGCCTTCCATCCAGACTGACAGCCAGTTTGGAGAGAGAGAGATGCCTTCCATCCAGACTGACAGCCAGTTTAGAGAGAGAGAGAGATGCCTTCCATCCAGACTGACAGTCAGTTTGGAGAGAGAGAGATGCCTTCCATCCAGACTGACAGCCAGTTTGGAGAGAGAGAGATGCCTTCCATCCAGACTGACAGTCAGTTTGGAGAGAGAGAGATGCCTTCCATCCAGACTGACAGTCAGTTTGGAGAGAGAGAGATGCCTTCCATCCAGACTGACAGTCAGTTTGGAGAGAGAGAGATGCCTTCCATCCAGACTGACAGCCAGTTTGGAGAGAGAGAGATGCCTTCCATCCAGACTGACAGCCAGTTTGGAGAGAGAGAGATGCCTTCCATCCAGACTGACAGTCAGTTTAGAGAGAGAGAGATGCCTTCCATCCAGACTGACAGACAGTTTGGAGAGAGAGAGAGATGCCTTCCATCCAGACTGACAGCCAGTTTGGAGAGAGAGAGATGCCTTCCATCCAGACTGACAGCCGGTTTAGAGAGAGAGAGAGATGCCTTCCATCCAGACTGACAGCCAGTTTGGAGAGAGAGAGATGCCTTCCATCCAGACTGACAGTCAGTTTGGAGAGAGAGAGATGCCTTCCATCCAGACTGACAGCCAGTTTAGAGAGAGAGAGAGATGCCTTCCATCCAGACTGACAGCCAGTTTGGAGAGAGAGAGATGCCTTCCATCCAGACTGACAGTCAGTTTGGAGAGAGAGAGAGATGCCTTCCATCCAGACTGACAGTCAGTTTGGAGAGAGAGAGATGCCTTCCATCCAGACTGACAGTCAGTTTGGAGAGAGAGAGATGCCTTCCATCCAGACTGACAGTCAGTTTGGAGAGAGAGAGATACCTTCCATCCAGACTGACAGTCAGTTTGGAGAGAGAGAGAGATGCTTTCCATCCAGACTGACAGCCAGTTTGGAGAGAGAGAGATGCCTTCCATCCAGACTGACAGTCAGTTTGGAGAGAGAGAGATGCCTTCCATCCAGACTGACAGTCAGTTTGGAGAGAGAGAGATGCCTTCCATCCAGACTGACAGTCAGTTTGGAGAGAGAGAGATGCCTTCCATCCAGACTGACAGTCAGTTTGGAGAGAGAGAGATGCCTTCCATCCAGACTGACAGACAGTTTGGAGAGAGAGAGATGCCTTCCATCCAGACTGACAGTCAGTTTGGAGAGAGAGAAATGCCTTCCATCCAGACTGACAGCCAGTTTGGAGAGAGAGAGATGCCTTCCATCCAGACTGACAGCCAGTTTGGAGAGAAAGAGATGCCTTCCATCCAGACTGACAGTCAGTTTAGAGAGAGAGAGATGCCTTCCATCCAGACTGACAGCCAGTTTGGAGAGAGAGAGAGATGCCTTCCATCCAGACTGACAGCCATTTTGGAGAGAGAGAGATGCCTTCCATCCAGACTGACAGCCAGTTTAGAGAGAGAGAGAGATGCCTTCCATCCAGACTGACAGCCAGTTTGGAGAGAGAGAGATGCCTTCCATCCAGACTGACAGTCAGTTTGGAGAGAGAGAGAGATGCCTTCCATCCAGACTGACAGCCAGTTTAGAGAGAGAGAGAGATGCCTTCCATCCAGACTGACAGCCAGTTTGGAGAGAGAGAGATGCCTTCCATCCAGACTGACAGTCAGTTTGGAGAGAGAGAGAGATGCCTTCCATCCAGACTGACAGTCAGTTTGGAGAGAGAGAGATGCCTTCCATCCAGACTGACAGTCAGTTTGGAGAGAGAGAGATGCCTTCCATCCAGACTGACAGTCAGTTTGGAGAGAGAGAGATGCCTTCCATCCAGACTGACAGCCAGTTTGGAGAGAGAGAGATGCCTTCCATCCAGACTGACAGTCAGTTTGGAGAGAGAGAGATGCCTTCCATCCAGACTGACAGTCAGTTTGGAGAGAGAGAGATGCCTTCCATCCAGACTGACGAGTCAGTTTGGAGAGAGAGAGATGCCTTCCATCCAGACTGACAGTCAGTTTGGAGAGAGAGAGATGCCTTCCATCCAGACTGACAGTCAGTTTGGAGAGAGAGAGATGCCTTCCATCCAGACTGACAGTCAGTTTGGAGAGAGAGAGAGATGCCTTCCATCCAGACTGACAGCCAGTTTGGAGAGAGAGAGATGCCTTCCATCCAGACTGACAGTCAGTTTGGAGAGAGAGAGATGCCTTCCATCCAGACTGACAGTCAGTTTGGAGAGAGAGAGATGCCTTCCATCCAGACTGACAGTCAGTTTGGAGAGAGAGAGATGCCTTCCATCCAGACTGACAGTCAGTTTGGAGAGAGAGAGAGATGCCTTCCATCCAGACTGACAGCCAGTTTGGAGAGAGAGAGATGCCTTCCATCCAGACTGACAGTCAGTTTGGAGAGAGAGAGATGCCTTCCATCCAGACTGACAGTCAGTTTGGAGAGAGAGAGATGCCTTCCATCCAGACTGACAGTCAGTTTGGAGAGAGAGAGATGCCTTCCATCCAGACTGACAGTCAGTTTGGAGAGAGAGAGATGCCTTCCATCCAGACTGACAGACAGTTTGGAGAGAGAGAGATGCCTTCCATCCAGACTGACAGTCAGTTTGGAGAGAGAGAGATGCCTTCCATCCAGACTGACAGCCAGTTTGGAGAGAGAGAGATGCCTTCCATCCAGACTGACAGCCAGTTTGGAGAGAGAGAGATGCCTTCCATCCAGACTGACAGTCAGTTTAGAGAGAGAGAGATGCCTTCCATCCAGACTGACAGCCAGTTTGGAGAGAGAGAGAGATGCCTTCCATCCAGACTGACAGCCAGTTTGGAGAGAGAGAGATGCCTTCCATCCAGACTGACAGCCAGTTTAGAGAGAGAGAGAGATGCCTTCCATCCAGACTGACAGCCAGTTTGGAGAGAGAGAGATGCCTTCCATCCAGACTGACAGTCAGTTTGGAGAGAGAGAGAGATGCCTTCCATCCAGACTGACAGCCAGTTTAGAGAGAGAGAGAGATGCCTTCCATCCAGACTGACAGCCAGTTTGGAGAGAGAGAGATGCCTTCCATCCAGACTGACAGTCAGTTTGGAGAGAGAGAGAGATGCCTTCCATCCAGACTGACAGTCAGTTTGGAGAGAGAGAGATGCCTTCCATCCAGACTGACAGTCAGTTTGGAGAGAGAGAGATGCCTTCCATCCAGACTGACAGTCAGTTTGGAGAGAGAGAGAGATGCCTTCCATCCAGACTGACAGCCAGTTTGGAGAGAGAGAGATGCCTTCCATCCAGACTGACAGTCAGTTTGGAGAGAGAGAGATGCCTTCCATCCAGACTGACAGTCAGTTTGGAGAGAGAGAGATGCCTTCCATCCAGACTGAGAGTCAGTTTGGAGAGAGAGAGATGCCTTCCATCCAGACTGACAGTCAGTTTGGAGAGAGAGAGATGCCTTCCATCCAGACTGACAGTCAGTTTGGAGAGAGAGAGATGCCTTCCATCCAGACTGACAGTCAGTTTAGAGAGAGAGAGAGATGCCTTCCATCCAGACTGACAGCCAGTTTGGAGAGAGAGAGATGCCTTCCATCCAGACTGACAGCCAGTTTGGAGAGAGAGAGATGCCTTCCATCCAGACTGACAGCCAGTTTGGAGAGAGAGAGATGCCTTCCATCCAGACTGACAGTCAGTTTGGAGAGAGAGAGATGCCTTCCATCCAGACTGACAGTCAGTTTGGAGAGAGAGAGATGCCTTCCATCCAGACTGACAGTCAGTTTAGAGAGAGAGAGATGCCTTCCATCCAGACTGACAGCCAGTTTGGAGAGAGAGAGAGATGCCTTCCATCCAGACTGACAGCCAGTTTGGAGAGAGAGAGATGCCTTCCATCCAGACTGACAGCCAGTTTAGAGAGAGAGAGATGCCTTCCATCCAGACTGACAGCCAGTTTGGAGAGAGAGAGATGCCTTCCATCCAGACTGACAGTCAGTTTGGAGAGAGAGAGAGATGCCTTCCATCCAGACTGACAGCCAGTTTAGAGAGAGAGAGATGCCTTCCATCCAGACTGACAGCCAGTTTGGAGAGAGAGAGATGCCTTCCATCCAGACTGACAGTCAGTTTGGAGAGAGAGAGAGATGCCTTCCATCCAGACTGACAGTCAGTTTGGAGAGAGAGTGTTGCCTTCCATCCAGACTGACAGTCAGTTTGGAGAGAGAGAGATGCCTTCCATCCAGACTGACAGCCAGTTTGGAGAGAGAGAGAGATGCCTTCCATCCAGACTGACAGTCAGTTTGGAGAGAGAGAGATGCCTTCCATCCAGACTGACAGTCAGTTTGGAGAGAGAGAGATGCCTTCCATCCAGACTGACAGCCAGTTTGGAGAGAGAGAGATGCCTTCCATCCAGACTGACAGTCAGTTTGGAGAGAGAGAGAGAGAATCATTATAACCCCAGCAGGGTTGCAGGTTAGCAATTATTGTCATGAGTCTTGTCCTGGAGGCAGAACTGGGTGATTTCACCTTAGATAGGCCGGCTGCAAAGTCAAAATTGGCTATATATTTTGGGGATTAGATGAGTTTATTAGTCACATGCACATGAAATTCTTAAGATCAGAGCTCCAATAATGCAGGTCAGGTTAACAGATTGGTTAAGGTTGGGGTTAAGGTTAGGGTTAAGGTTGGGGTTAAGGTTGGGGTTAAGGTTAGGGTTATTGCCTGTGTCAGCTAGTGACCCCTCTGCAGAGCCGCCTCCAGAACAACATTCATGATGAAATACGCTAACCTGCGCAGGGCTCTGGTGTGTCAACAACCTTCCTCCTAAAGGCAGTAAACAGTGACAGTAAAGTCAACATCTGTAACAGTGAACTGTGTGCTGAGATAAAGCAGGCTGATGACGGCACTCCACTCTGTCCATGATGTGGGTGAACAACGAAACAGTTGTCAGCAGAAGGTAATGTGTTGCAGTGGCCAGAGATGTAGTTGGTGATGAGGACTGATAAGCAGACTACTGTCTGGACTTCTGCTTCTCATCTCCTGTCTGGACTTCTGCAATTCTCTGCTGGCTGGGCTCCCTGCTTCCAGAACTCTGCAGCCTGTCTGGTGTTTGGCCTTTCCAAGTTCTCCCATGTCACCCCTCTTCTCTGTCCTGGCGCTGTCATTACCCTCGACCTCTACCCGTGTGGTGTGTTTCCTAGGTAACCTCTACCTGTGTGGTGTGTTTCCTAGGTAACCTCTACCTGTGTGGTGTGTTTCCTAGGTAACCTCTACCTGTGTGGTGTGTTTCCTAAGTAACATCTACCCGTGTGGTGTGTTTCCTAGGTAACCTCTACCTGTGTGGTGTGTTTCCTAGGTAACCTCTACCCATGTGGTGTGTTTCCTAGGTAACCTCTACCCGTGTGGTGTGTTTCCTAGGTAACCTCTACCTGTGTGGTGTGTTTCCTAGGTAACCTCTACCCGTGTGGTGTGTTTCCTAGGTAACCTCTACCCGTGTGGTGTGTTTCCTAGGTAACCTCTACCCATGTGGTGTGTTCCCTACACTCTTAGAAAATAGGGTTCCAAAAGGGTTCTTTGGCTGTCCCTATAGGAGAACCCTTTTTGGTTCCATGTAAAACCCTCTGTTTAAAGGGTTCTACATGGAACTCAAAAGGGTTCTACCTGGAACCAAAAATGGTTCTTCTAAGAGTTCTCCTATGGGGACAGCCGAATAACCATTTTTTTCTAAGAGTGTAGGTAACCTCTACCTGTATCCTGTGTTCCCTAGGTAACCTCTACCTGTATCCTGTGTTCCCTAGGTAACCTCTACCTGTATCCTGTGTTCCCTAGGTAACCTCTACCTGTATCATGTGTTCCCTAGGTAACCTGTCCAAGACATGTACCTCAGAGGGTTGGACTGAGATGCACCCGCTGGACATCGCCCTGAACTGTGGTTATAACGCCAACAACACTGGAGATGACGTGAGTCCAGTTCTCCCCATCCTGTCTGCCTCTCTGCCACTTACTGAATAATGCTGTGTGCTGAGCGCTTAGTGCTTTTTGAGGTCGGTTCCATTATCAAAAAAGAATCACTGTTTTCGAATTTCGTTTTTACATTAAATGCACTATGCATTAAGTTGGTTGAATGCTGTAACAACACAGAATAAAACAATTAATACAAGTCCCATGATGGTAGTGACAGTCATTACTGCTGATCACTTATTACCCATCATTTCTTCACATTACTTTACTTTAATAAAATATTTCAGCTGTTGTGTATATTTGTTTTATTTGATGACTTTATTATGTTTTATTATTCCAAGTCATCATCTCATCTCTATAGAGCTGCTGTCTTTGCTGTCTGACAAAATCACTATTTTAGTATTTTTTCAAAGTAAATAAGGCATTCCCTTATGACTGCTGAATACCAACTATCAATCACTTAGATCATGTATTGGCTGGTAGAGAATCATCTGCTCTCCATCCCCTCTCACCCTAACCCTAACCCTCCCAAAGCATCCCCTCTCTCCCTAACCCTAACCCTAACCCTCCCGAAGCATCCCCTCTCACCCTAACCCTCCCGAAGCATCCCCTCTCACCCTAACCCTCCCGAAGCATCCCCTCTCACCCTAACCCTCCCGAAGCATCCCCTCTCACCCTAACCCTAACCCTCCCGAAGCCTCCCCTCTCACCCTAACCCTAACCCTCCAGAAGCATCCCCTCTCACCCTAACCCTCCCGAAGCATCCCCTCTCACCCTAACCCTAACCCTCCCGAAGCATCCCCTCTCACCCTAACCCTCCCGAAGCATCCCCTCTCACCCTAACCCTCCCGAAGCATCCCCTCTCACCCTAACCCTAACCCTCCCGAAGCATCCCCTCTCACCCTAACCCTAACCCTCCCGAAGCATCCCCTCTCACCCTAACCCTAACCCTAACCCTCCCGAAGCATCACCTCTCACCCTAACCCTCCCGAAGCATCCCCTCTCACCCTAACCCTAACCCTAACCCTCCCGAAGCATCCCCTCTCACCCTGACCCTCCCGAAGCATCCCCTCTCACCCTAACCCTCCCGAAGCATCCCCTCTCACCCTAACCCTCCCGAAGCATCCCCTTTCACCCTAACCCTAACCCTCCCGAAGCCTCCCCTCTCACCCTAACCCTAACCCTCCCAAAGCATCCCCTCTCACCCTAACCCTCCCGAAGCATCCCCTCTCACCCTAACCCTAACCCTCCCGAAGCATCCCCTCTCACCCTAACCCTAACCCTCACGAAGCATCCCCTCTCACCCTAACCCTAACCCTAACCCTCCCGAAGCATCCCCTCTCACCCTAACCCTAACCCTAACCCTCCCGAAGCATCCCCTCTCACCCTAACCCTCACGAAGTATCCCCTCTCACCCTAACCCTAACCCTAACCCTCCCGAAGCATCCCCTCTCACCCTAACCCTAACCCTAACCCTCCCGAAGCATCCCCTCTCACCCTAACCCTCCCGAAGCATCCCCTCTCACCCTAACCCTAACCCTAACCCTCCCGAAGCATCCCCTCTCACCCTAACCCTAACCCTAACCCTCCCGAAGCATCCCCTCTCACCCTAACCCTCCCGAAGCATCCCCTCTCACCCTAACCCTAACCCTAACCCTCCCGAAGCATCCCCTCTCACCCTAACCCTAACCCTAACCCTCCCGAAGCATCCCCTCTCACCCTAACCCTCCCGAAGCATCCCCTCTCACCCTAACCCTAACCCTAACCCTCCCGAAGCATCCCCTCTCACCCTAACCCTAACCCTCCCGAAGGATCTCCTCTCACCCTAACCCTAACCCTCCCAAAGCATCCCCTCTCACCCTAACCCTAACCCTAACCCTAACCCTCCCGAAGCATCCCCTCTCACCCTAACCCTAACCCTAACCCTAACCCTAACCCTAACCTTCCCGAAGCATCCCCTCTCACCCTAACCCTAACCCTAACCCTAACCCTAACCCTAACCTTCCCGAAGCATCCCCTCTCACCCTAACCCTAACCCTAACCCTAACCCTAACCCTAACCCTAACCTTCCCGAAGCATCCCCTCTCCATCTGCTCTCCATCCCCTCTCCATCCCCTCTCCATCCCCTCTCCATCTGCTCTCCATCCCCTCTCCATCCCCTCTCCATCCCCTCTCCATCTGCTCTCCATCCCCTCTCCATCCCCTCTCCATCCCCTCTCCATCCCCTCTCCATCCCCTCTCCATCCCCTCTCCATCCGCTCTCCATCTGCTCTCCATCCCCTCTCCATCCCCTCTCCATCCCCTCTCCATCTGCTCTCCATCTGCTCTCCATCCCCTCTCCATCCCCTCTCCATCCCCTCTCCATCCCCTCTCCATCTGCTCTCCATCCCCTCTCCATCCCCTCTCCATCCCCTCTCCATCCCCTCTCCATCCCCTCTCCATCCCCTCTCCATCTGCTCTCCATCTGCTCTCCATCCCCTCTCCATCCCCTCTCCATCCCCTCTCCATCTGCTCTCCATCTGCTCTCCATCCCCTCTCCATCCCCTCTCCATCCCCTCTCCATCCCCTCTCCATCCCCTCTCCATCCCCTCTCCATCTCCTCTCCATCTGCTCTCCATCCCCTCTCCATCCCCTCTCCATCCCCTCTCCATCCCCTCTCCATCCCCTCTCCATCTGCTCTCCATCTGCTCTCCATCCCCTCTCCATCCCCTCTCCATCCCCTCTCCATCCCCTCTCCATCCCCTCTCCATCTGCTCTCCATCTGCTCTCCATCCCCTCTCCATCCCCTCTCCATCCCCTCTCCATCCCCTCTCCATCCCCTCTCCATCAATCAATCAATCAATTTTATTTTATATAGCCCTTCTTACATCAGCTAATATCTCGAAGTGCTGTACAGAAACCCAGCCTAAAACCCCAAACAGCTAGTAATGCAGGTGTAGAAGCACGGTGGCTAGGAAAAACTCCCTAGAAAGGCAAAACCTAGGAAGAAACCTAGAGAGGAACCAGGCTATGAGGGGTGGCCAGTCCTCTTCTGGCTGTGCCGGGTGGAGATTATAACAGAACCATGCCAAGATGTTCAAAAATGTTCATAAGTGACAAGCATGGTCAAATAATAATCAGGAATAAATCTCAGTTGGCTTTTCATAGCCGATCATTAAGAGTTGAAAACAGCAGGTCTGGGACAGGTAGGGGTTCCATAACCGCAGGCAGAACAGTTGAAACTGGAATAGCAGCAAGGCCAGGCGGACTGGGGACAGCAAGGAGTCACCACGGCCGGTAGTCCCGGCGTATGGTCCTAGGGCTCAGGTCTCTCAGTTGGCTTTTCATAGCCGATCATTAAGAGTTGAAAACAGCAGGTCTGGGACAGGTAGGGGTTTCGTAGCCGCAGGCAGAACAGTTGAAACTGGAATAGCAGCAAGGCCAGGCGGACTGGGGACAGCAAGGTGTCATCATGCCCGGTAGTCCTGACGTATGGTCCTAGGGCTCAGGTTCTCAGAGAGAAAGAGAGAACGAGATAATTAGAGAGAGCATACTTAAATTCACACAGGACACTGGATAAGACAGGAGAAGTACTCCAGGTATAACCAACTAACCCCAGCCCCCCGACACATAAACTACTGCAGCATAAATACTGGAGGCTGAGACAGGAGCGGTCCGGAGACACTGTGGCCCCATCCGAAGAAACCCCCGGACAGGGCCAAACAGGAAGGATATAACCCCACCCACTCCGCCAAAGCACAGCCCCCGCACCACTAGAGGGATATCCCCAACCACCAACTTACAATCCTGAGACAAGGCCGAGTATAGCCCACAGAGGTCTCCACCACAGCACAAACCAAGGGGGGGGGCGCCAACCCAGACAGGAAGATCACGTCAGTAACTCAACCCACTCAAGTGACGCACCCCTCCCAGGGACGGCATGAAAGAGCACCAGCAAGCCAGTGACTCAGCCCCTGCAACAGGGTTAGAGGCAGAGAACCCCAGTGGAGAGGGGAACCGGCCTGGCAGAGACAGCAAGGGCTGTTCGTTGCTCCAGCCTTTCCGTTCACCTTCACACTCCTGGGCCAGACTACACTCAATCATATGACCTACTGAAGAGATAAGTCTTCAGTAAAGACTTAAAGGTTGAGACCGAGTCTGCGTCTCTCACATGGGTAGGCAGACTGTTCCATAAAAATGGAGATCTATAGGAGAAAGCCCTGCCTCCCGCTGTTTGCTTAGAAATTCTAGGGACAATTAGGAGGCCTGCGTCTTGTGACCGTAGCGTACGTATTGGTATGTACGGCAGGACCAACTCGGAAAGATAGGTAGGAGCAAGCCCATGTAACGCTTTATAGGTTAACAGTAAAACCTTGAAATCAGCCCTTGCCTTAACAGGAAGCCAGTGTAGGGAAGCTAGCACTGGAGTAATATGATCAAATTTCTTGGTTCTAGTCAGGATTCTAGCAGCCGTATTTAGCACTAACTGAAGTTTATTTAGTGCTTTATCCGGGTAGCCGGAAAATAGAGCATTGCAGTAGTCTAACCTAGAAGTAACAAATGCATGGATTAATTTTTCTGCATCATTTTTGGACAGAAAATTTCTGATTTTTGCAATGTTACGTAGATGGAAAAAAGCTGTCCTTGAAACAGTCTTGATATGTTCGTCAAAAGAGAGATCAGGGTCAAGAGTAACGCCTAGGTCCTTCACAGTTTTATTTGAGACGACTTTACAACCATCAAGATTAATTGTCAGATTTAACAGAAGAACATCGTTGGTGCCGACGTGGATAACAATATCTCTATACTCTCTACACTCGCCAGTTTTAGCTTTAGCCAGCACCATCTTTAGATTAGCCTTAACGTCGGTAGCCCTGCCCCCTGGTAAACAGTGTATGATCGCTGGGTGATTCGTTTTAAGTCTAATACTGCGGGTAATGGAGTCGCCAATGACTAGGGTTTT